>CP092886.1:94183994-94503164 GCA_030710605.1 Cordylochernes scorpioides | reverse complement strand
TACATCTTCGCCCCGCTGGAGAAACTAGGCCTACCATCTGCCTTCCTCGAGTGGATTGATGTCCTCTACGGGGAAGCAGACGCCTCCATCCGGATCGTAGATGTATACACCAGAGCCTTCCCGCTTCTTAACGGGGTGAGGCAGGGCTGCCGTCTCAGCGCCGCTCTCTTCAGCATCGGAGTAGGGCCTCTAATACGCCGCCTTGAGAGGATCTTGGGCCGTGGCAGCGTTGTCGCCTATGCGGATGACATCGTACTCTTCATCAAGGACAACGCTCAGTTTGAGCTCGTTCCCCTGATCTTCGAAGAGTTCCGCATGGCCCCTGGGGTGGCTGTAAACTTCAGCAAGAGCTGCGGGCTCTGGTGCGGTTCCTGGAGGCACAGGACGGATTCTCCTCCGGGAATCTCCTGGACGTCCGAATCACTAAATATCCTGGGCTGCGCGATCACCGCCGGGAACACCGATGCCTCCCAGGCCTCCCACCTGATGGAGCTGCTAGAACGAGCCATCGCGAGGTGGTCTCCCTTCGTTCGCGGACTGTCTCTGGTGGGTCGTGCACGCGCGGCCAACTGCTTGGTTCTGGGTTCCATCTTGCACCACCTCCACGGCTACGTTCCACCTGAAACCACCATCGGCCGGTTGCAGGCGCGGCTGGCGCGCTTCGTGTGGGTTACAAGCCGAGTCTCGTGGCTCCCTGGGGGCATTCTGGCTCGCCCAGCCCCCGAGGATGGCTTCGGCCTGCCTGCCTGAAAGGCGTTCAGGCTTCTCTGCGCGGCGCCGCCAACGGCTGCTCTTGGCTGGTCCGTAGCCGGACGTGGATGACATTGCTGGCTCCTGATGTCTGGCTCTCACCGAGAAGGAGGCTGCTGAGTCTTTGGAAATCCGTGTCCACCGCATTCTTGAGCTGAACCACCGAATTCTCCATCCTGCCAGCCTGAGGTATCTGCGTCTTCCAGGCGCCAACAGGTTTCTGCGGCCGCCAGACCTGCTGGCTCCCGACCGCTGGCAGTCGGATCTCGAACTGGGCTGAGGCCATGGAGCACCAGGATCCCAACAACGAGCTAGCATCCTTCACCAAGGTCGAGCGGAAAAGGCGAAGGACATCGGCTTCGCAGCGTGTTCCGACGGCGCAGTCAGGCACCGCCGCACCAGCCGACTCCTCTATCTCCAAGCTGCAGGCCCGTCTGGTGCGGTTTGTCTGGGGTTCCTAACGCACCGCTTGGTTGCCGGCTGGCCTCTTATCTAGACCCGTCTCCCTGGGTGGCTTTGGCCTTCTTGACTTCGGCACGCAGATGGCGTGAATCAAGGGGGTGAGGACTGCGTTGAGCGGAGGCCTAAGCGCCTACTCTTGGCTCTCCGAAAGTGGTGCCTGGCTGACTCCTCTTCCACCCGGGACCTGGCTACCAGCTCGACGTCGACGGCTGCTCTGAATCTGGGAGGCCGCCTCGGAGATCCTGGCTCTGAACCAGAGGGTTCTGCCGCAGAATCAGATTCTAGGCCTCACCATCATCGGAGGCTGCAGATTTATCTGTCCCCCGATCTCCTCGCCGCCTCACAGTGGGTGGGAGCGCGGGTTGGCGACCTCATCGGCCATGGGTCCCCCCATCTTCGCGTCCTCCGCGCAGCCCTCGCGGACAAAGCTGCCTTTCGAGGTACACCAGTCGACTCCTGGAAGAAAACTGCCGCGGTTCCTACCGGGTCAACGGTATCAGCGAGACTATCGTGCTTCGCGGAACGGCTACGCCCTTCCAGCGACTGGCCACCCGCACCGCCCGCCGCATGTTAGAGCGCCCACGCCTGGCTGCTCTACCCATCACCCAGCTGCTGGAACGGTGGCTCCCCCACGTCAGCATCCCCATCTCCATCAGCGGGCCTTCTCTCCGGCGATGTGCCTTCTCGGGGCACAATGCTGACGTTGCCGTGCGTCTGGCCCTGCACTCCCTTCCCCATCCAGCACATCCGGCCTCAGCCCGGGAGTCCTGCATCGCCTGTGGTTCCTGAGACCTGTCACTGGCCCACCGCTACTGGTCCTGTAAGCGGATCAGCCCTAAATCCTGGAGGCCTTCACCATCATCCAGCAGCCTTCTAACCTGCAGGCCTGGATCTTCGGGCATGGCCTGGAGGACGACGCCTTGGCCATCCTCGCGTCTGCAAAGGTTCGTATATATAGGCACTTCCTGACACTTGAGTTACGGGGGGTGCAAGAAGATCCCCTCCTGGTCTGGAGGAGGACCCTATCAAGATGGTGGAGTCTCCCTCATTCATAATTCATTGTATATATTCTCATTTTTCTTCATTTATTTGTAAAAACTAATTGACAAGATGTCAATAAAAGTGTTCAAATGTCAAATATCTCTCTCTCTCCATATATATATATACATATATATACATATATATATATATACATACATATAGTATCGTTATGAGAATTTCAATATATATAAAATTTGTTATTTAGTTTGAACATGTGACATTTTTAATTATTTGTAATAAATAATTAGTTAGAATATAGTAGTATAAAAAAAGGTAACTCCAGCGAAGCTTCAACGGTTAAACGTCATGGGCTGGGAAAAAAAAGAATAAGAGAAGAAAAAGGTTTATAGAAAAGAGCAAAGACATAACCATGATAATACTTTTACAAATATAAAATTAAGCTAATTAGAGAAAGATAAGTATTTTTATGCCCTATTTTCTCTCTTTATGAAAGAAGATAGATTTTTAAAAATATATATATATATTTATAAGCTTATTTTAAAGACAATCTAGTGTAAAACTGGAGGACACAAAATAAGATAGTATATTAATTTAATGAACCAATTAGGAAGAATAAACCTTTAAAGTTAGACCAAATGAAAACCTCCTAATATCTTATTTTCTTCCAGTTTTAACTTCTAAAATAAAAAAAAAAAAACACTTTTTATATTAGGTTTGAAAATACAGAAAATGATACTTGCTCAGTTTCATTAGTTGATTTGTGTTGTATATGCAACTTGCAGCTTAGCTATTACCCCATTTCTATTCCAACCTAAATTTACTTTCTATTTGGTCGAAGAGGTATGGTTTAGCAGTAATGTAGGAAGGGATGAAACTGCTGCTCAGGTCTTCATCTGAAAAGGCCCGCCTGAGTACCATTCTTTTTCCATCTGGTTTTCATTTGGTCTAACCTTTAAGGTTTTCATTTTTCCTAATTGGTTCATTAAATTAATATACTATCTTATTTTGTGTCCTCCAGTTTTACACTAGATTGTCTTTAAAATAAGCTAATAAAAAAAAAACACAAAAAAAATAAATTAAAATAATCTATCTTCTTTCATCAAGAGAGAAAATATGGCAAAAAATACTTCTCTTTCTCTAATTAGCTTGATTTTATATTTGGAAAATTATTATCATGGTTCTGTCTTTGCTCTTTTCTAGAAAACCTTTTCTTCGCTTATTCTTTTTTTTTTACCCAGCCCATGACGTTTAACTGCTGAAGCTTTGCTGCAGTGCCTTTTTTTTGATACTACTATATTCTGACTAGTTATTTTTACAAAAAAAAAAATAAAAAAAACAAACTTCACATGTTTAAACTAAATAAATATATATATATATCTTTAAAAATCTCATAAATATACTATTTGATACAGAATTAGCTTGCTGTTCTGACTCAAAATTAATTCAAAATCTGTAGTTCTTAATATTCTATTTTTCCTTTTTTTTTTACAAAAATAAAAATTACTATTAATCTACTTATATAATTGCCTTATTCTGTCTGTGTGAAGTTCACTGTGTGGAGTTCACGGATAGATTTTGGTCAGAATGGATAAAATACAAAAAGTGTCAAGGGATGGGAATCGAACCCACGACCTTCCGCTTACCGGGCAGATGCCATAACCACTAGGCTAACCTGGACATATTTTTCCGTTCATAAAGTTAATATATGATGCCAATATATATAATAATTGTATAAACGAATGCAAGACAAAATCACCGCGAATGTTTCTTTCTTTTTAAGGCAATTTATTTTTAAGGCAATTATCGTTTTGCACAATTACTTAATCTTTTAAAATAAATAACAATACTCAAATGAAAATATGTTTCTTTAAATAAAATAAAATAAACTTTTAAATCGGTAACCTTTATGAGAACCTTTAAATATATATAAGTACCTTTAATCGATAATCTTTATAAGAATAAAATATGTAATTCATTAAATAGAAATTTAATTTTTAGTATCTCATTTATATTTTATTGAATTATATTATATATCATATTGTATATTATTATATATTATATTATATTTTATATTTGAACGATAGGCTCATTATTTCTTTATACCGTTATTATACCGTTATATTATATATATTATATTATATATATATTATACCGTTTTGCACATATATATTTTACACATATATATTATATATTATATTATATTTTATATTTGAACGATAGGCTCATTATTTCTTTATACCGTTATTATACCCTTATATTATATATATTATATTATATATATATATTATACCGTTTTGCACAATTATTTAATCTTTTTTACATAAAGTACAATACTTAAATTGTACTTGGCGCCAATTTATAATTGTAACGAATAGTATTTGAATTAAACGTTTTTAAAATATATACGCACTGGGGTAAAACCCGGGCGTTGCCCGGGCCATTCGGCTAGTATATATATATGGTAATTTAAACCAACAATCCTATATTGTATAATACTTATAACAATATTGTCATGTTGTATATAGAACCACATCTATAAATAATTATACACATGATTGGCATGTGTCATTGCATCACCATATGTAATGTACTTTATACAAACTGAGGATAAATAATTAAAACTATGTAATAGATTAAGAGCTGAGTTGAAGCAAGATTGAGAAGTTCAAAAACGTCTAAAATCGAGAGAGAAATTCAACAACCCTGGCAAGTCGTTGCCATCGAGGTCAAAGGGTGCAGAATGCCCCAGACGTTCAAAGTCCAACCCCCCCCCCCCCCCTCTTCGGGAATGGTATATAAAAAAACCTCGGTTTTAGCCGAACTCAGACAGTCACTTCACCGTCTGCGTGAGCCCTTGACGGTCTTAGCCAGGACCACCTCATCACCATGTAAAACAGTAAGAAATATTCTTTATCTCCATCTTGCTCTTAGCTCGACTCATATCTGTTCATGGAACGTTGCCTACTACAACTGTGTCTCTTCGTTTTGTGTGTGTGGACATTCCCAAGCTTTCCACTCTGCCTCGACCACGACTGCCTGTACTCTGTGAGAACTGTTAAAGGTCCTCCAAGGTGCAGAGAGGTACTGAAAAACTCTCCACGCCCTGACTGTCCCTCTCGGTTACTACTGGTTTGTCCCTCGGTTACCACAGCTATAGCGAGAGTCGACAGGATGGCACAACACAGATAAGTCGACAGAACCTAATCACAGTTAGAGTCGACAGGATCATCAACACAGATAAGTCGACAGCACCTCATATCACAGGTTAGTCGACAGGATGACCACAACGAAGAAGATAAGAAGCTTGTCCAGATAGAAGCGAGTAAGAGCAAAGATGGAGGAACAAACCAACCCGCCAGTCCAACGAAACGACCAAACAATCTCCCCCCAACGAAACAGCCGAAAATCGCGCAAAATAAGCCGTTGAGAAGTTCCCCACCTTCGACCTTACAACGCAACCATCTTCCAGGCGACATGCCGCCGTTGCCAAACAGAAGTTACAAGCTTCTACAAGCTCTACTTGGAGCGTCTTCCGCGTCACCAGTAGGACAACAACTAAAGACCAAGTCTACTGACTGAACAATCATGAAAACTGTGAGTTTTAAAAAACCTTCTTAACTTTCCCCTCATGCTCGCAACTTGATTCTCCATAAATATAATGTTTATTTTCACTGAAATCATTTTAAAATCTATTTTTACCAATTTTATATCATTTCAATTCAAATTTTAAATCTTTTACACCCTCATTTATCAATTTTTACTTTATTTTAAGCAACATATAAATTTTAATGCATTACTTTCAATTTTACATAAGAAAAAAAAAATCATTATTTTTTATTTACTTGAATCATAATTCTAAACTTATTTGTGTGTTTATCTTAATATCTTATTTTTATACCAAAAACATCAATTCCGTAATCTAATACTCAAAATGTTGCAAAAACCATTGTTATGTTCACTATTTTATGTAAATGCCCCATTCAAATTATAAGTCACAATCACACTATTGCCCTTTTACAAGGAT
Source organism: Cordylochernes scorpioides (assembly GCA_030710605.1). Lineage (NCBI taxonomy): Eukaryota > Metazoa > Arthropoda > Arachnida > Pseudoscorpiones > Chernetidae > Cordylochernes > Cordylochernes scorpioides. Next base: position 94,496,926 of record CP092886.1, on the reverse strand, counting down.
AATTTAAACACTACCATAATCAATGATTTAAAAAATATATTCAAATTTTAATAAACATTGGTTAAACGCATTCTTTTTCAATTGCAAAAATCGAAAGATACAATATCTTCAAAATCACAACTAGAAAAGTAACTGTCCTTCCCCAAAACAAGTTAAAACCCAACATAGTTTCACTCCCTCGTCCTTTTCTTTTTACATGCATAATTATTAATCATCCATACATCTTTCTCAACAAACTACAAAACACTCCCCATCACTTTCTTCAATTGGCCAACATCTATTAGCGCGCGACTTAGCAACAAATCAATCTCGAGCCACACAAGCTCCATATCGTCGCCACTAAACGTGCCACATCCACTAACAATCAAAATATCTCGATGTGTTTTGTACAAAACCACCCATGACTAGTAAATTTGTTATTCATGGTGAAACAAGTTAGATGCTGTACCAAAATCAAAGACTTCAAGTGACACCTTTCTATTCAATTCACTCACTCGTGTTACACAGCGCATCACAACAATTTTTCTCACTTAACAGGCCACAAAGACGCCTTCATGCCTGTCACACCACTCACCCCAAAGCGTGTCCACGTCGAAAGTCGCACTTTTACTCACATCTAAGCCTGACATCATTGAATAACATTTTTACTAAGTCCGCAACAACGTCGAAACACAACACTTACGAACACCGAGAAAACTACCTCTTCCAAATACACCATAAAACTGCCAACAAGCTTTCACCACTCTCAAAGGGAGTTTAACCAGTAAACCAGTACCCTAACGTACATTCAAACCCTCAAAACTGTACTACAACAAGGATTTCCAAAACGTGTGTTATCTGACAGAGCGCCCGATTTTACCTCAGAAAAATTCCGCAAATTTCTAATAACACACCCCATTCTGTCACAAGTTTTCCACCCTCCTATTTAATGTTCAATAGAAACTTTGACTCCAGATATCTTCGAGATATCTTCCGAATTATACCGCCTCAAACTTCCCAGGTATTCCTACATTTAAATCCAGATTTATTTAACATCGATCGTTTTAAAACAATCCTCAAGTAGCGATCAGAAAATTTCCCGTTAAATTCAAAATCCTATTCTATACCCAGAAGTCTGAAAATTATTACAATTGCATTGTTAATTGGACTGAGCGAGTATTGTGAGTTTCATTATTCTATATGGCCTGGAAGCATATTAAAATTAAATATACAACATTTGAAAGGAAATTTATAAATTTGTCCGTTCTTGGCCAACCTGACAACCCAGAAGTCTGAAAATTGGTCAGCTAGCATAGTCATCAGGTTTGAACATGTGTACCAAATTTCATATTTCTAGGTGCCCTATAAGTATATTAAAAATTGGTTATACAAGATTTGGCGACAGACATCCAGACAGACATGGAGGCAAGTTAAATAAAAGCTTTTAAAAATGAATGTATGTGTGTGTGTGTGGTGTGTCTGTCCTTTATTGCCTGACCAAAATACTCATTGGAACGCCATGAAACTTTGGGAAGTTATTTGGTATAGTACTGGGAAGGTTTCTAGCAAATAAAACTCTCGAAATAACCTTTCGCCTAAAAATAATCAAGATAAAATTCTAATTTATCTGTTATAATTCAACAATCTGCTCTAAATATTATCATGCATATAGAAAAAAATGATGATATGCCTCTTCTTTATGCCGGACCAAACTACTCATTTCATTGCAATTTAACTTTGAGAAATTGTTTAATATACTACCAGAAAGGTTTCTATCTAATTATTAGTTTGAAAAAACCATTTTTTTTGTAAAAAATAAGGATAAATATTAATTAATCTGTTATATTTTCAGCACTCTGATTTATTATCTTTGTATTATCTTATATATATTTAAATCTAAATTTGTCTGTCTGTTTATCGATAAACTCAGAAACTACTTAACAAATGTCACCAAATTTTTCACATAACTACCAATGACCCTGAAGATGAAGAATTTACAATGCATTAAAATTAAGAAGAAAAGTTCATTTTAAAATATTTATTTTATCTTTGTGTATAACTTTATTTATAATAGCCACTTGCTATATGACCATTCAGAACTTTGGGGAAAGTTATAAAGCTATTTTTTGTCAGATTTCCTTTTTTCGTTTCGTTTTATTTCCCAAATTCCATTAAAATCTTTATAAAAATTATCATCATTATTAAGGAGGTTTTCAATGTGTCTGTATTCAAATTATTAATGACATTTTTGAAAGTAAAACAGTGTATACGGTATTAAATATGTATAATGGGGGGGGGGGGACAATGACTTAAATATAATAGAAAGTAAGCTGAATGAACACAAAAAAATGTTAAGAATTCCCTAAGTGATTTTGCCTATAAAATATCAAAAAATAGACTTGATTTATACACATTCAAAATGGTTAAAATGGCATTTATTAAGCCAAACAGTGTGAAAAAGTAGTTACAGTAGTGCTTCCATTGAGAGGATGCCTAAAATCGTAGCTTAACCCGTCTCTCCAAGAGGCAGTCTCTTATTAAAGGTCTATTAGAGATTCTTTAATATCAATTAGAATCTCCAATGAAAGACCACCTACAGGAGAAACAAGTTGAGTCATGTTTTTAGGTGGTCTTTCTTAAGAGACTCTATTTACATATATTAAAATCAACATTTTCTTACTGTTACGTTTAATTACTGCTCATATCTATATATAAAAATGAATGTATGTCTGTTTATCTGTCAATTATTAATTGGACTGAGCGAGTTTTGTGAGTTTCATTATTCTATATGGTCTGGAAGCATATTAAAATTGAATATACAAAATTTGAAAGGAAATTTGTAAATTTGTCCGTTCTTGGCCAACCTGACACCCAGAAGTCTGAAAATTGGCCAGCTAGCATTGTCATCAGGTTTGAAAATGTGTACCAAATTTCATATTTCAAGGTGCCCTATAAGTATATTAATAAAAAATGATTACAAGATTTGGCGACAGACATGGAGGCAAGTTAAATAAAAGCTTTTAAATAAAAAAGTGGACCAATCCCAATGAAAATGATATCATTAAAAAGAGCGTAAAAAGTAAACCAAGAAAGCTTAACCACAGAAGGAGAAATCGAAGGAAAATCGCTAAAAACGAACGGTTCACGAGATATTGGCAAAACAAAATAAATAAAATTAAATATACAAAATTTCGACCGATCAAAACAGTAATAATATTGTTATCCAAATTTCACCTTTCATCAATTATCTTTAGATCTATTCATAAATAACTGCAATATTGGGCCAATTGATTAAAGAAGACTATTTATTTAATTTAATAATTATGCCTCTTAGGGCATAGGGCTAAGGCAGCTTAGGGGTGTTTAGTGAACTATGAAAATAGCCTATAGGTCTGTAGAGGAACATGCATATAATTCCAAGGTATTGCATCAAGCAAAGCTCTTCCGCAAAATATGTTTTATAACAAATATATATTTGTTATATATATTCGCTCGTTTGTTTGTTTTCGTCCAACACGACTACACGACTTTCCTTCCTCTGTCGAACTCAGATACTTGATCAAAAGATGAACGCTGTTTTCTACGAGGCATAATTGATTGTTAAAAAAAACCACAAGAAACACATTTGCCGAACTTGAAATCTTCGAAATATCCATGGCTTAAATAGTGCTTTGAAGTGGGGCAACAGGCTCGTGTGATGTGCGTCTGCGCTGAAAATTCTAATAATTTGCATATCTCACATCCGCTAATGCGTGTTGTACATTTCATGTTATTTGCATGATTCTTTCAGGGTGTGCATTTACGGTGGCCAGCATTTTATAATTTTTACATTTAATGTTTATTTTTCCATGAATGGAAGAAAGGTGTTGTTATTTGCCAGTATAATCTCAATTCTTGATATTACTTAATTTTAATTTTAAGTATAGTTTTATTACAGATTTTATTTTGGATTTTTTTTCACATTTGGATAACAGCTAGAGTTGTTGAACTCAATGATATGTATTAATATTATACCTTTGTTATTTAGCTCAATTTTGTGTCAACTTTTATTTTTTCCCCTTTACATTTTCTTTGTTTATGTCTTTGATAACTTTTTTTTGGCTGATGAAAATTGTTTTTTTGTCAGTATAATCAATTGTTGATTAATGTGTGATATAAGGCACAATTTGAATTATAGAATAAAATCACAAGGTAATAAGACCAAATCCAAATAAAATCTGTATCCAAATAAATGTGTGTGACGTTTCGGCAACAGCGTTTTGTCACCATTTTCAGACAAAAGTACTCTGTATGAAAGATTATACAAGTATTATATTACAGCATGTTTCAAATAGTTACTGTTACAGAAACGCCACATACTATTTATTTGGAATTGGCCTATTTACCTTGTGTTTTCTTTTTCTATTATTGATTACTTTATTATAATTGTAAGCATAGTATTGTTACAGTTTTCCATTTAGACATTTTTCACATTTAGATAACTAGAGTTGTTGCAAGTTGTGGTAATTGTCAATTTAATCAGTATAATATATTTTTTCAGCTCCATTTTTTTTGTCTGGTATTCTTTTCCTCTCTATTGCCGTATCTCATACATGCTCATATCTTTGGAAAATGCTTTTTATGACATGATTGTGATTTACTTTTATGGTTTTTATGGCATTCAGCTTTACAGTTTTGCTTTGCTTGGTTTTTTTATCACATTTTTTCAGCGGCTCCTGTGCCATGTCTCGGAGACGCCGTGGAAGAACCACTCTCCTGATCACTAGGCGGTGTTATATGACTCGCCGCAGGAACAACACCCCGAATCTTATTTCTTGTGTCCTCACTGAATATATTATTGGGGTCAGAATATAATCTGCCCTTATTGCTCAGCCCAGCATTTCTCTGGGGAAACTGTTGTCATCTCCCTCCAGTAGAAACTACGACCAAGGGAAAGTTTATATTCTCGTTTTGTCTTCCATTCCATATGAAGTCCAAGAGATAATGACTACAAACACTGTGGAGGCTAAGTACTTCCATAACAAACATTCGGAGCTAAAAATCTTTTTGGCTTCTGCCTCCATGGGTGCGCAGCTTGATGTATTTTCTCGACACGGGCCTTTTTGTTACTGTATTCACGGATATATTTATTAAATAGATGCATGAATCCTCAACCTTTGCCTTTCGGGCAGATGCGCCGGGTGGAAATATATGAGCAACATCGGGCGTGCATTGAGGACCGGCAAATGCATTAGGTTCAGATGCTCACCCGCCAAAATATTTGTAGGAATATTCGTCGACATTATGTGCTAAGTGTAGGTGAAGTTTCGGCCATTTTTTTTTATAAAGATGGCGATGTTCCTTATAGCAGAGACATTGCTGTTTTTCTACATGATCGCGAATTTATATAAATTTCTCTACTTAATCCGATTTTATTTGCTTTCGGTGACCCTGGTTGGATAATAGGGCTCTCAAATGGATAAAGAATGCGCACAAGAACTAGACACCATGTTACCAAGCTTCAGTTCTATAGTTCAATATTGGCTATCAGACCAGGGTGTTCGCCCATTCATTACGGCAGGAAACTATTTCAGCAATATATTGTTGATGCCTAAGTTAAAACAGAGGGAAACGGCTGAACTATATTCGTCAAAATCGGTCCCTGCTCATTTCAAGGTCTGATGTATTTAATCCATGTACAGGAACATTCCCGGGGTTTTATTCTTCCCTTTTCCTTTCCTGGGAGTTCTCGGGCCACGCAACAAAATTATTAGGATGCGACGGCCATTGTTAAAAGGTTTGGAAGGACTGACCTTTTCGTAACTTTTACTTATAACTCACATTGTACTGATATTGTTTAAAATATTGTTCCTGACCAGAATCCCTCTGATAGACCGCTTCTGATAGCTAGAGTATTCAGTCTCAAAATGCAGCACTTTCTGCACGAGATTGTTAGTCAGCATGTTTTGGGAGTAGCCATTGCTAGGGCTAATTTTATCGAGTTCTAAAAACACGGTTTGCCATATGCTGTTTATACTTAGAGAAGAAGACAATTGTGTTAACGTACTTGCACGGACACCTTTATATAGAGACATACATTCCACCTATGGTTTCAGGCAAAATCAATGGCGCTCTAGATTTCGGGATGGGGCTTTGTGTATTTGACGTATGTGTTTGCGTATTGTGTTTGTGATGGCTCTCACAGAGCGCTTTGATTTCATATGAAAGAAAATCGCCTTATCTGCCTCCATTATGGACTTCCTGAGCCCCTAAACCCACTTTTAAAATTAGCTAAGGATATCCTTGATGTTCATGCGGATATGAAAATTGGAACACAAATATATACATTTATACACAATTGGTAATTCAGTAAATGCAAATACACGTTACCTTTTTATTGATGGGCCTAGTGGTACGGGCAGGACTTATGTTTACAACACCCTAATACATTTTTTAGAGCCTTTGGCAAAATTATCACCCCGCTGGCCTCCACAGGAATAGCAGCTACCCTTTTGTCAGGACGCCAGACTGTCCATTCCACGTTTAAGCTGCTGATTCCCTTGCTTGAGAATTCTGTGGCTGCAATATGAGTTCTGAGTCTGAGCTTATTCGGAGATCATCCTTAATTATTTATGATTAGGCTCCTAAGGCCCAATATAGAGCTTTTGGAATTGTGGATCGTATCTTAAGGGACATGGTGCATTGTGACCTTGCTTTTTGCGGAAAGGATGTTAATCTTGGAGGTGACTTTCTCGCCAAGTGCCCCTGGCAGATGGTAGGCCCAGCTTCTCCAACAGGGCGAACTGGTAGCGCCTGCTCAGGGTGTCGAACGTCGAATTCAGGTCCAGAGATGTCTAACAGTGGCGTTCCATGTCTCGCTGCCCAGGCGACTTTGTCAGCCATTCGCGCAATGTTCCAGGAAGAAAAAATGAGTCTAACATTGGGGCACAAGGCCGTGCAGATGGAGACGCAGACGGCCCATGAGAACGCCGCTGAGGACCCTGTAGTCGGACGCTGATAGACTGATTAGCCGGAATGCCTGTAGATCCGAGTCGCTGAGCGATTTCGGTAGAAGGATGACCTTTCTGCGCCTTGAAGATGGAGGCAAGGCCCCGCGGGTTCGAGAAGCTTCGAAGACTTGCCAAATAACTTAGGGGAAATTTTTGGGCTTTGAAAGGCTTTGACAAACTGGCAGGGTAATCCGTCCCATCCCGAGTCACGGCCATTTGGCAGGCGGTGGATGGCTGCCACTATCTGGTCGCGGGAGATGTCGGCGAGAAACAGCTGATCCCACTCGTCGAGCTCTAGGGTGTCACTACATCTAAGAAGTCGGCGATGGCTTTTGCCGAGCTTGTATGTCGCCTATACTGGCTCCCGGAGATGGCTTTGCCGTCGTCGTCGTTGATGGTGGGAAAAGAGCGACTCAGGCTCGGAGGGAACGCCCGAGGTCTGACAAGTTAGGATAGTCTGAGTGTGCAGTGTCGTTTTCTAGTCTCCGCCTCAGGAAGCGGCTTGCTCTCTCGATGTATCCACCGCCGGTTTCGGCGACGGCAGGTGCGAGGCACCGTATCACCGCTACCAGATCTATCTTAATTCTGGTCCAGTGTTCGCATAACATCGGGGGTGAAGGATTTTGCTAGGTCTCTCGATATTTCCACGATGAAAGTTTCCATTCGATCGAAAAACAGGTCTGACCGTAGCAGATTGCCGATGAAGGGAAGTCTTGTAGGAGCTGTGTTTCCTACTTGGATCAGGACGGCACGGTGGTCCGATTAGGGGTGTAGTCTATAGTTTAGTATTGATGACGCGGTCGCAGAAGCCTGATGGAAGTAGGATACTGTCCAGACGACGCGCGTCGACCCGGATTCCAATAGTCGCAACTCTGGTGTGCTCCAGTGCAGCATCGAAGAAGGTGGCAACGTCGACGAGGTCGGCTCGGTCCAGTATATCAGCGAAGGGCTCTACCAAACCTGATGGTCCTTATGCGAATCCTTGGAGATGTTCAGGTCCCCGAGGATCCACTCACCTTCTTCATACGCCAGAGCTGCGATGGTCTGGAGCTGGCGGCATCGCTCTTCGGGAGCATGAGAGACCGGGGCGTTGACGCACGTCATGGTGACCCCCAGACGGTTAGATCACAGCAAGCTTGCTGGGCCATAGGATTTCTGCCGGTGAACAAAAAACCCAGGTGCTGAGACATAAGCGAGGCCTGACCTCCAGTGGTCGTTGCGGGCGCAACGACGGCGCTGTAGCAATGGCAGATATCTGCGTCGTCCAGGATTATGACGTTCGTTTCCCGCAGAAGGCAGATTATGTCAACCTCGTGCTTCTTGAGAAAACAGCAGAGCTTAATTATCCGACGAAGAGCGGTGTGACTCGCGTGTTAAGGATTGCAACACGGAAGCTAATTTCGGTAGTCGAGCAGAGTTTCTGGCGCGTGACAGCTTCTTTTTGCTGTTGTCCCCTGTAAGAGTCATAAGCGCTGTCGTCAAGGAGTCGATGGCCTGTCTCTGCTGGGCGTTGGAATTGGCCAGAAGCTTGTCCATTAAGCCGTTGTTAGGAAAAGCTTGAGGTAGCTGTTATTTCTCCAAGCCCAGCTGCTTGACGCTAGTGATGGCCTCAGAAGCTTTGTTGTTATTCAGAAGAGCGTGCATTTGCTTCTACGCCAAGCTCCGCTTTTCTTGTGATGGAGGAATCATCTGGGATTCATTTGTTGTGCTTTACTCCATACTCGCCCTTTTATTTATATTGCCAGTAGGAGGATCTGCAATGGCAGTGGCGACGGTGGGAGCTGCTGGTGTTAGCGCAGCTGTTGGGGAGACTTGAGGGGACGAGGCAATTGTCTTACTCCAGGCGTTAGGGCGCCCAAAAGGTGGCCGTTCAGGAAAGATCAGCTTATCCTCCAAGAAGGGTCCTCTGTGGGCAGTTGGCGCGCTTGTGCCCCTGTCTGTGACAAAGGGAGCAACGGATACCATAGGCCACATAGACGGGCGTAGTTACTCCCTTAGCCTTAATATCCAGCCGGGCAGGAATTTGGGAGAGCTTCACTCCGTCATGCAGAGTAATGAAGGCTTCCCGATGAGCGTCAGCCCAGGAAGAATTTCCCAGACCACCATTTGCTGGACAATAGAGGTCATCCTGCCGTAAGGCTTGAGCGCCGCGATCAGGTCAGCGTCCGTTACAAAGAACAGGACGTTGCCCAAGGCCAGACCTTTGGCCTTCTTCCTCGGAGGAAAGGCCCGCAAGGTAGCGTCTTCGATGTCTAGGCCCTCTTTGGCGAGTCTCTCGGGTAGGCAGGTTGGTCTACTTGACCGGCCGCCTACTTGGCTCTGAAGTCCGCCTGTTTGTACAGAGTTTTAATCCATCTCTGCATTCGAGGCTTGTTCAAAGTGTGGGGGGGGGGGCAACCGTGGGCTTGGTGGCAGCAGTCTGGACGCGGCCCTTTTTGCTCTGCCGTTCAGCCGCTTCTTCAGAGGGCCTTTTTAGATCGTGGCTGACAAGGATGAAGCCATCATCTTGTTCCTCCATCGGGAGTTGTTGGCCTTGGTCGACGAGGTCATCCCAACTCGTAAAGGCTTGCCTGTACCATGCTGTGGTTTTACGTTGTTCACCTCAGTTACCACTGGGGCCTGAGGTGTGCTGATAGCATCAGCAGGTGTAGATGACTAATGGCTCTCAACCAAGGTCATCGCGTTCTGAAGGGAACGGGAATCCCCCGTTAAAAGGGTATTTTCAAAATTCTATTTAAAACGCCGTTAAAAAGTTCAGGTTAAAAAAAGAACGTTAGAGAACACGCCAGGCCGGCGGGGCGAGCGGGAGCGCGTGCATGTCCGTCCGCGTTGCTAGAGAGAGAGAGACAGAGAGAGATTGAGATTGAAATTATTTTATTAATCGCCCATATAAAATTATATAGTACCAAGAAAAAAATTATATTACAGATTTATAAAATAAAGTAAAATATATATATAAAAAATAATAAATATTTATATCAGACATCTCTGAAGGGACATCTGAATGGTGTCAAATGCTCAAAGCCTGAATTCGGGAAGACCCGTGCTTATAACGGTGTTTTTGTCAACAACGTGTTCAATTGCATCGCCGAGGAATTCGTACAGAAATTTTCTTTTGCCAGGCGAGAGATCATTGAGGATTCGTTCTCTTCCAGAGCGGAACAGAACCGCGGACACCACGTCCTCATAATCAACCTCAAACCTATAGAGAGAAGCTAGAGTAGAGTAAGCCTTCAGTTGTTTGAAAAAAATTCCAGCGGCTCCCTCTCCTGAATGGCCTGAGAGAAAGATATGTCTTCGTACGCAGGGGTAGCAGACTGGATGGATGATTCAGTAATGTATTGGATCTCTTTTTCAGGAGCCGCTAATGGCTCAGTATTTGTCGAGGAAGGCTCTGGTCGTGATGGCAATTGGCTGGTGCTCGGCGCCGGAACAGGAAGCTCGGGGTTGGAGTCTCGTCGGGACGGACAGGGAAGTTCGCCCCGGGCGAAGGCGCGACAGGGATGGAGTGTTCCGCAGACAATTCCGCCGCTGGTGTTGAAAAGGCGGAGTTGTTGGAGGGCATGGGCTTGAGCTGAGCATTAGATTCCCTTGATGGAGGTGGGGCTGTGTCCACAGCAGCAGTAGGTGAGGTCTGTTGGGGTCTGTGATCAGCAGGTGTTGGTGCTGCAGCCGGCATGGTATTCGAGGTGGAGGGTGGCTTGGTCCAACCTTGTGTGCGGGCAGCAGGAGCTTCCACAGGGAGCACCAGCTTGTCCTCTTGGACACCAGTCTTACGAGGATAGTTTGCGCGTTTGTGTCCCTGCTTATGGCACAGGGAGCACTTGATGCCATAGGTCGCATATAAGTGTGTGACGACTCCCTTGGACTTGACATCCAGCTGGGCAGGGATATGGGAAATTTTCACTCCTTCGCGCAGAGTGATAAAGACCTGTCGTCGAGCATCAGCCCAGCAGGAGTCCTCTAGTTGCATCATCTTCTGGATGACGGACGTGACCTGTCCATATGACCGCAGCGCAGTGACGAGGTCAGAGTCCTCTACGAAGAAGAGCACGTTGCCGAGGACAATTCCCTCGGTCCTATTCCTGAGGGGGAGGGCACGCAGGGTGACGTCTTCGATGTTGAGTCCCTCCTCTATCAGCCTGTCAGCGAGTTGCAAGCTGGAGAAGCCGACCAGGATGTATCCTTCCATCTTTGTCAGTTGGTAGATGGTGCCCTTACCCAGCTTGGTTTCCAACGCCCGGAAATACTCCTCTTGCCTGAAGTGTGGGCAGAATTCCAGGTAGACACACTGGTCCGCCTACCCCGCTGCCGACCTTGCTCGAAAGGTAGCCTGCTTCTGCCTGGTGGTCTGGCACTCGTACACCTTGCTGGGCCTTGGTGTGGCTCGTGGCCGGCTGCTGTTAGAGGGATTCCTGGTGCCTGAACGCAGCCATTTTTGGTCGCCGACTTGGCGTGGTCAGGATCATGCGACCTCATCTTGGAGCCGCCCACTTTGGGGAAGATCACATCTTGTCTTTCGATAAGCTGGTCTTCCTGTTCTGGACAATCAGCCCAATTGCTGCAAAAATTTGCATGCCCGCCGTCCGCCGCCGGCTTGGTATTTGCTTTTTTGCCATTAGTTAATTCTGAATGACTTTCATTCGTTTCAGAATATTTTAGCGATTTCTCCGCGGAGACTGGGCCCTTTTGGATTAAGATCAGATGATTAAATTCAGCCCATTCTTTTGGCTTTCATCGAATACCCCATAGGAGTAACAAATCTCCATCGCCTCAATCTCTATCCCATAAGAAGGCGGAGCTCGCGCGCCGCGTGGCCGCACGGTCGAGAGATAGAGAGAGAGAGGAGGATACTTGTGTCGGGCTTACAAAGTTTACAATGTGTACTAATTATAGAGAAAATTACCCAAAAATTTGCTTTTAGTTTATCATCTACACAGAGGTATAGTTTTGAGAAAAATACAATCATGTACCTTAAAAAAGAGAGAGAATTAAAGTGTGGGCTAATATAAAATCGATTTCCAAGACAGGACGATTCCTCAATCAACCTCGTAAACATCGCCCAGCTCTCTCGTAAATTACGACGACAAATAAATGACTCACGCCATGACGTTCACCACAGTTTAACAACAAAAATATGTCGCAAGTTGTTTGTAAACTCTTTCGTTGTTAATTTTCAACTCACCTATTTTTATATCTCAAATATTCGTTACTTTGTCATTCAAGTATTATTTTAAACTAGCCAAAGTACCCGGCTTCGTCCGATGTTAAGCCAAGTGAATATTTGCCTAACGGATATTTTTTGGCAAGGTTATATTATTGTTCATTGTAATAATGAATATAAAATCGCGTTTTTATATGAGCATCACATTTCTTCTTCTTGCACAGAATTTGATATTAATTAGCTATTCGGAAAATATGTATATGTTATGAATAACCTTATGCTAAACTCAATCTTCTTATACATACCTGTGAAATTTTTCAATTATTGATTTAAAACCATTATTTATTTTTTTTAAATATATATTTATACGAATTATTATTTTCAATGATGTTAGAAAATGTTGATCAATATAATCTTTTATAACTATTTTCTTTCCCCCTCAAAAAAAAAAAACTTTTTCTGTTATTTGGAAGATTTTTATATTCAAGTGTCGACAGTGAGCACTTCGAGACATAACTCTATCTTCTGGTGACATATCAACTGGAAAAATCAAATATCGGGTGAAGTTAGGAAAATCAAATGAAAAACACACCCACATTCCTATTTTTAAATCCTTCATTTTAAATACTTGTCGATCTGTGCTTTATTCTAGTATTATCTACTTTTAACATACTTGGAAAACACCTTGAGACGCCTAAATATTCATACGTTTTCACTCGCAATAAATACCCACTGATACAAAAGTTCAGACCTTTATTTCATTGGAAAGCAACTTTAATATAAAGAAACATTCTCAGAAATCTTATTTTTTTAAATTGAAAAAATACATCTATTTCATGAATCAGATTTTGGGCCCAGAGGCTTCTTGAGAAACCAAGAAGGTATTTAAGGCCAAATTTCCTTAAATACGCTTAACACATGAAAAAACAATAGAATAATATTTAAATATATATATATATATATATATGTCATAATATATGCTCTTCCAGGAATAATAAAGTAAATCTACAGTCGACCAGAGAGAGAGAGACGTAGAGAGAGAACGCAGCTAAAGTACGGTCATTTGGGACACCAACGACCACATTCCAGGGGACTGACCACATGCCATTCTTGGAACCCTGCAGGGCTATTTTTAGATAGTCGGGGGTGGTGCGCGACACAGAAGACAGCCGTCCAGAGGTGGCAGCCGCTGGCGCGCTCTCTCTCTCGGATGGCTTCCAAATTCCTCTACCAATTTGTGGCGTGATTATTTCCCTCTCCCCACATTATCACTATATTGTCACATTGAAAGTCGACAGGATCATATCACAGAAGAGTCGACAGGATCATATCTCATAAAGAGTCGACAGGATCATATCTCAGAAGAGTCGACAGGATCATATCACTATATTGCCACACTGAGAGTCGACAGGATCATATCACAGAAGAGTCGACAGGATTCTACGAGAGGCTACCAGAACTTCAACTCATTACATATATATATATATATATAAATGCACTAAAATTGAAGATTTATTTTCAATACTATTATATAAATAAGAAACCTTTTAGCTATCACCAAGCTAAAAATAAATAGATTTATATCACTGATATAAAGAGAGGCGAGGTATCATATATTTAGTGAATAAAAAAAAATAGTTAGTGAAATATAATAACATGCGAATATTTTTATATAACGTTAATTCAAATCCATCAAGCCTTAACAGCTTTTAATGGCACGATCACGAGATGCCTTTTTAAATTAATTTATTCATCTAATCACACCAATATCAATTCATTTTGTACTATTTTTACATAGTTTGGCGTTCTCATGCCCTTGGCCACCCAATAAAGTTATTTTAAACTGATACCCTTTCGGTCTAAGTAACTGTTTCATGATTTTTCAGGATACCCCGAAGACCATCTTTCTGGTCGTTCAGGTACTGTTTGCAACACGCTGATGAAGGCCAACATACCAAAATTCGTACATGGTTAGATTTTGTTGATTAATCAAAAAGGGTATTTGGCCAAATCGGAGTAATTATTAATCAACGATTGGTTGATATTTATTCAAAAATATGGCGCAAACAATGAGAAACTTTTAGTTTCACGATCAGGAGATGCCTTTAAAAAATAATTATTAACCTGATCCCAGTACAATTTTACTTTTATACTATTTCCCATTTCTGAGTCTTTGTTCTGTAGGTTTGGTAGCTGTGACCATAATACTGTTTAGAAATAGCGATTACAGCGTCATAGCAACCTGAACACACACTACCACAAATAATATACTCGAAATAAGAACACACACACTCTACCCCAAATATTATATTAGAAATTTGAATACGCACCGCCCAAATTTATATTTGAAACCTGAACATTACTACCCCAAATATTATATCCGAAATAAGAACACACTCTACCCCTAATATTATACTCGCGAGCTCGAAACTTGAATACATACTACTCCAATAATTATATTAGAAACCAAAAAAGCACACTACCTCATATATTATAACCGAAATCTGCATACACTACTCCGAATATTATACTCGAATCTTAAACACACGCTACACCAAATATTTTACTCGAAACCTAAACACACACTACTCCAAACTTGTACACTACTCTGGACAAAGACATTACCTTACAACAATTTTTATATTCGAGTAAATTCTTTTAGGGACCTTTGACCAATGTATGAAAACGGGTCACTTCCCTCGTCTTTGTGAAAACTCTACGGTACGTATATTTTCAACAAACTCAACAAAAATTAACAATATAGTTATAAAGCTTATCGCCCTATACCCCCTTCTTCCCAACTTAGTCAAATTTCTTAAGAAATATATTGACAGAAAAATGATGGATCACTTAACTCCCCTGATAAACACAAGTCAAAACGTTTTTTGAAAGCCCATTCAAGAGAGCACTGCTCTTTAATAAATAACCAAAAACATCATTAAATTTAAACAAAACCATCTAGTCGCTCTACTTTCAGTATATAATACTGCGGTATATAACACAACTCCTGGCATCCAAGTATAGTTAAATCCCTCGATCAGTTAATAATTATATTGTATCAATAATAAAATAGAGTCAAACTTTTCTAAAAAGAAGACATAACCTTCTTTGAATACGCTGGATTTATTGTGTCCAAAAAAAAAACCACGAGGAATGAGAAATGTTTCCGTTACTTTGGAACGTCATTCCCAACGCCCTCTTCGTCCGCCTTAGTCAAATTTCAAACATTCGTCCTGTATCATATGGCGATGATATGGAAATCGTTCTCTGGGCCTTAAATATATTAGAATTGAGAAATTCAATCCAAATAGGTCGTCGTGTGATAGACAATTGATGTGATGGAACGAAACTATATTTATCAACCGAAAAAACAACTCTAACTTATTTTCATAATCAGCCTCATTTAAAATTAGCACAAAGGAGTAAGCCTGAAAATTACAATATTTCTCAGATAACAAAAGAAACAGAATCAAGCAAGCTTAACTCTTCAAGTCGAATAGAGAATATCGTAGCTCAATACAACAAAATAAAGAACAATATTTCTTAATATATAAAAAATCTAGGGGTGTTGACTATAAGAAAAAAAATGCAATTAAAAATTCCTTCATACGATCAAGAGCCACTTATGCAAGCGAAATATAGTATATCCATTTTTTTTCTATGCGTTTTTTTTTTTGAGAAACTTCATTCCCTGTAACATTATATTCTTATCTCAGTGGTACACGGATAACAAAATATATAATACTAATACGCCTTTCATAAAATATTTATAATAAATAAATAAAATATGAACTGAATATATAAAATGAAACTTACCAAGAGAAAACTTACAAAAATAATGGGCAAAGAAAAAGCTATTATTATAAGTCATTCATATCAATCCATTTAAAATGATAGCTACAAGGTGTGTCCAATAAAATAATGAGACCGGTCAAAAACAAAGAAAAAATGAAATGATATATATTTTTAAAAAATATTTATTAAAAATTAGAAAGCTTCAGCTACACAGCGGTATATCACATCACGTGATTGCGCAGGCAGTCGATAAATTGTAAGCTTGTAAAAAGAAAGCCTTGCATAACAACTTCTAATTTGTAATGGATAGAAAATTCGAACAACGAATTTGTATTAAATTTTGCTACAAAATTGGGAAATCGGCTTCAGGTACTTTAGATTTGTTGAAATTTGCATTTGGAAATTAAAATGTAAATAAGTCCACCACATTTAGATGGTTTTCACGATTAAAAAATGGAATGGACTCGGTGAAATATGAGAAGCGTGTTGGACGTCCAATTCTGCACAGGAACCCTGAAAAGGTGAGCCAAATTTCAAATTTGATAAAAGAAAATCCCCGAATAGGGTTACGGGATATTGAGGAAGAAACGGGGATATCAAAATCATTATTTGGATATTTACTTAAAGAAGACTTGCAGTTAAAGAAGACACCTTTAAAATTTGTCCCTAAAATGCTCACAATCCAACAAAAGGAGAATCGCGTTGAAGTTGCCAAAATAAAAATGCTTGAAATGGTGGAAGAAAACCCTAATTGGAAAGAAAAAGTAACAACTGGAGACGAGACATGGGTTTACGGGTATGACCCGGAAACAAAACGCCAATCCATGGAGTGGAAAGGAAAAGATGAACCAAGAACAAAGAAATCCCGACTTTGCAAGTCAAAAAAAAAGTCTCATTGGTCACGTTCTTTGACATAAAGGGAATTGTGCATTATGAATATCTAGAGGAAGGTCAAAAAATCAATAAGGAGTCTTATTTAAACATCATGAGACGTGTACGTGAATCAATTCGTCTGTAAAGAAGTGAAATGTGGAGTTCCAAAAATTGGATTATCCATCATGATAATGCACCACCACACACTGCTACATCTGTACTGACTTATTTGGTTAAACACGGCATCCAAATACTTCAACACACAACCTCCCTATTCCCCAGACCTAGCTCCAAATGATTTTTTCCTCTTTCCAAAACTCAAAATGGCTCTAAATGGAAGGAGATTTGACACTAGAGAGTCCATGCTAGCGGATTCAAAAAAGGTCTTGAAGAACATCCCGAAAGATGCCTTTTCTAAATGTTTTAATCATGGGAGTCAGATGGAAATTATGTATAGATGCGGAAGGGGACTATATATTTTGAAAAATACTAATAAATTATTTTCTTTATTTTTGACCAGTCTCATTATTTATTGGACACACCTTGTATACAATTCGCACTATTTTACCAAACGGCATTCCTATACCGTTCCATCCTAATTTTATCGACACTCAATTTTTCACATCATTCAGAAAATCCAACTACTACGTACATGAAGAGGTCTATCGGAAACACCAAATTGTTTCTGCGGAGAAACTGAACAAACTGCTCTCCACCTTATCTATGACTGCCCTAACTTTGCAAATGTGAGACATCGATCGTTCTCAGATATGGATGATATAGTTTTCTCACACGAACCAATTTGTTCATACAAATTTTATGAACCGTGTCACCTGATACGTGTACATTTTTGAATATTTAATCCGGATGCAAATCATTTTAGGCCTTGTTAAAACTGGTTTTTGCATAGTTTTGAATAGTTTTTGCATAAGATTTTTGCATAGTTCTTGTATAGGTTTTTTACATGTTTTTACGTGTTTTTTCGTTTTAGAAGGTTAATTTGTTTAAGTTTGATTTTGTAGTTTTAGGTGGTGTGGTCACGTGCAGCAGACCCTTTAAAAAGACGGCGCGCAGAGAGATTGGGGAAGCAGTCAGTCTGAGTAGTAGCAGTGAGTCAGTTTGAGTAGTAGCAGTGAGTCAGTCTGAGTAGTAGCAGTGAGTCAGTCTGAGTAGTAGGCAGCAGTCAGTCTGAGTGTGTAGAGGAGTCTCTGCCGATTAGAAGCCTCAGCGAATAGAAGTCCCTGCCCATTAGAAGTTTCTGCTGACTAGAAGTATCTGTTGAATAGAGGAGTCTCTGCCGATTAGAAGCCTCAGCGAATAGAAGTCCCTGCCCATTAGAAGTTTCTGCTGACTAGAAGTATCTGTTAAATAGAGGAGTCTCTGCCGATTAGAAGCCTCAGCGAATAGAAGTCCCTGCCCATTAGAAGTTTCTGCTGACTAGAAGTATCTGTTGAATAGAGGAGTCTCTGCCGATTAGAAGCCCCAGCGAATAGAAGTCCCTGCCCATTAGAAGTTTCTGCTGACTAGAAGTATCTGTTGAATAGAGGAGTCTCTGCCGATTAGAAGCCTCAGCGAATAGAAGTCCCTGCCCATTAGAGGTCTCTGCTGACTAGAAGTATCTGTTGAATAGAGATAAGGCCTGAACTAAGGAGAAGATAAAGTGCGTAGAAAGAGGGGGGCTGAGTCGGGCTTGCCCAGAGGGCTGCAAAAATTACTCTCTCCCTTTTACTAGAAAAGGTTCATTTCATTTTGTATTTACTCATCGTGTAATAAAAGCCTCATAATTATTTAAATCAGCAATAAGGGTGATCATTTCCTCCAAAGAAACACCTGCCTATCGCTACCTCCATAGTTTGGATTTCTTAATTAGATTTATTATTATTATTTTATTTTTTCAATCTTTTTTTGTTAGTTTTAACATTTCTGGTGAGCCGGACGTGATAGGCTTGGTGGTGAAATGGAGGAGGTGAACAAGAGACGTCGTAGGGCGGTGAGAAGTAACTTTACACGAATAATTAATGATTTAAATATCCAACTGAAAGAGACTTCAATTGAGAGTAGCAGGGTGGATGTAAAATTCAATAGGATAGAGGTTCTCTATGTAGAACTTGTGAATCTAAACGTGCTATGCCAGTCAGTCCTATTAGCCAAAGATGAGGCTACTGACGAAGAAGTCGATAGGGAATTTCAGGAATGTGAAAAATACATCTGGGAGAGATTTATTATGGAGCGAAGAGTTAGGGATTTGCGTGAGCAGAGGAAAGATGTTCTTTCTATTGGTGGTGGAAATAGAGAGGCAGATTTAAAGAATAAGGGAGATCTACAAAACTTTAAGGGCAACCCAAGGGATTGGATCTCAAGGTGGGGGCAATTTGATAAAATTAATGCTAATGGAAAATATGAAGATGTAGATTTAAAGAATAAGGAAGATTCTGAAGCTGAGTCCAAAGGCGATAGAATAAGGGATTCGGAAGCAGAGCCTAAGGGCGAAGGCGTAAAGGATTCTGAAGCGAAGCCTAAGGACGAAGGAATGAAAGATTCTGAAGATCAGCCTAAGGGCGACGGAAAAAAGGATTCTGAAGCTGAGCTCAAAGGCGGAGTAAAGGATTCAGAAGCGGCAGTTAAATGCAATGAAGTGAAGGATTCTGAAACTGCAGTTGATAGCTTTATAGGTGTGAAGGAAGCTGAGGCTGAAGTTCAAGCGTCGAGGAAATTGGTGGAAGCAAGACCAACTGGAGATACGGAATCTAAAATAAAGGGTAATTATAGGGAAACAGAAGCCCAAGATTTGAAAACCATAAATAGATCTGATTATGCAGAGAATAAGGACGATAAATACAACAAGGGAAAAGATCATGATGGAAATGAAGCGGAAAATATAAATGAAGAACATTGTACAGAGTCAAAGAACTTGGAAGAAGTAAAGCAGCTAGATGTAGAACAGGGTTCTGATTCAACGGTGGGAGAAAAGCTAGATGTAGAAAAAGGTACTGATGCAAAGGTGGAAGAAAAATTATTGATCCAAAAGATTGGTTGAAGGAAGGGCTCGTCGATAGAGTTAATGAAAATCCACCTGAACTAAAAGAACACTATTTGCCCCGTCACCTTTTGTTAAAGAGTGAGTCCAAAACGACGCCTATACGGCCAGTATTTGACGACGCTTCCAGTCGAAGACACAACGGACTCTCCTTGAGACGATATTTAAAAATGATACTCAATCTACTGAGGAGAATCCCGGAAATAGGGATAAAACTTCGGGAGAATAAGTTCGGAGTTTTGGCCGACATGAGGAGATATTTCCAGGTGATGGCCATCAAGGAAAATGATTGGGACTACCTCCGATTTCTTTGGAAGAAGAAAATGGACAACTGATGGTTTTTGGGAGGGAAATGGTTGTAGTGACGATTTTAGTTAAGTGCCCCGTACCTCAAAATCCGGAAGAAAAGTCAAAAGGTGTCTACAGAGGTAAGACGACGCCACTTAGTCCTGTTTTCGATGCTTCCAACGCTGATTCCAAGAAGGCCTCTGCCACTTCCTCCCAAAACAAGAAGTTAAGGATGGAATCCATGGACCTGGATGTTGAGGCCATGGTGTACAGTCTTTCAGTAACAGAGCTGGACAGCCTCTTTTGAGAGAGAGGGCAAGATGGTGGCTCAGGACAAACTGGATAGAGAGATAAATTGAATGGCGGGTTTGCGTGAGAAACCGAGTCAAGGGAATTAAAGTTAGAGAGATGGCAGTGTCGAGAATCTCAAATGGAAAGCTACTTGGTGAAATTCTTTCAAAATCTGAGAGCAGAAGCATAATGAGATTTGATGAGCTCTTCTGGGGTAGAAAGTTGGTTCCTGTTGGAAAAGGCACATGGCCAAAATGTTTTTGAGGGATGTTACTGATAATGGCGGATGTCCTGTTTATAGAATTGAACAGAGATTTCAGAATATAGGAACCCTAATGTTGATCATAGAAAAAATTGGTCTTATATTTCTCCTAGAACGATTAAAAAGGAAATAAATATTTTTGATGTTTTAAGAACCTTACAGGGTAGTGCTCAAGCCAATCTTTGTAATCCTAAAGATTTTTGGATTGTTCGTGATTTGGAATCTAAATATTTTTCAAATATTATGTAAGATAGCGAAAAGGATAATAATTTGGATTTTAATTATATGAATTTATCTTATTTTGTAGTTTTTCGTTCTGAATATGGAAGGAAATCTCTAGGGAAAATATTGGAAAATGGAAAACTTTTGCCAGAACAATTAATGAGCATTCTTTGTCAGATTTGTGTTACGGTGGGTCATGCTGAGCAAAACATCGGATTGGTTCACAGTGATATAAGTCCCAGAGATATCTTGATACGGCCAACTTCTCAAAAGGTTTTGAACTACGACATTGAGGGAGAGAATTATGAAATCCCAACCAACAACTGCATTGCCAAGTTGAAAGATTTTGAGATATCTCGACTCGTAAGGAATGATAATCCAATTCCGAATGTTTTTTACGAGAATGGTTCTCAGCTAATTTGGACCCATAATGAAATGCGAGAATTTAACTCTGCTTATAAAATACGTACTGAATTCATTGATGAGATATTTGGGGAAAATTTTGATTGAAAGAATCAATTCAAAGAACCAAGGCTAAAATGGCGAACAATATTTTTAGACAGGGGCTTCATAAAAAAAAAAAAATATATATATATATGGATACTGGGGCCATTGTATAAAGTTAATTTTGACAATAATACTTGTCAAAATTAGGTGGAAGAATGTTAAAACTGGTTTTTGCATAGTTTTGAATAGTTTTTGCATAAGATTTTTGCATAGTTCTTGTATCGGTTTTTTACATGTTTTTATGTGTTTTTTCGTTTTAGAAGGTTAATTTGTTTAAGTTTGATTTTGTAGTTTTAGGTGGTGTGGTCACGTGCAGCAGACCCTTTAAAAAGAAGGAGCGCGGAGAGATTGGGGAAGCAGTCAGTCTGAGTAGTAGCAGTGAGTCAGTTTGAGTAGTAGCAGTGAGTCAGTCTGAGTAGTAGCAGTGAGTCAGTCTGAGTAGTAGGCAGCAGTCAGTCTGAGTGTGTAGAGGAGTCTCTGCCGATTAGAAGCCTCAGCGAATAGAAGTCCCTGCCCATTAGAAGTTTCTGCTGACTAGAAGAATCTGTTGAATAGAGGAGTCTCTGCCGATTAGAAGCCTCAGCGAATAGAAGACCCTGCCCATTAGAAGTTTCTGCTGACTAGAAGTATCTGTTGAATAGAGGAGTCTCTGCCGATTAGAAGCCTCAGCGAATAGAAGTCCCTGCCCATTAGAAGTTTCTGCTGACTAGAAGTATCTGTTGAATAGAGGAGTCTCTGCCGATTAGAAGCCTCAGCGAATAGAAGTCCCTGCCCATTAGAAGTTTCTGCTGACTAGAAGTATCTGTTGAATAGAGGAGTCTCTGCCGATTAGAAGCCTCAGCGAATAGAAGTCCCTGCCCATTAGAGGTCTCTGCTGACTAGAAGTATCTGTTGAATAGAGATAAGGCCTGAACTAAGGAGAAGATAAAGTGCGTAGAAAGAGGGGGGCTGGTCGGGCTTGCCCAGAGGGCTACAAAAATTACTCTCTCCCTTTTACTAGAAAAGGTTCATTTCATTTTGTATTTACTCATCGTGTAATAAAAGCCTCATAATTATTTAAATCAGTAATAAGGGTGATCATTTCCTCCAAAGAAACACCTGCCTATCGCTACCTCCATAGTTTGGATTTCTTAAATAGATTTATTGTTATTAGCTTTTTTGTTAGTTTTAACAGGCCTCTTCGATTAATTGTAGATATTAAACATTTATAGAGTACAAAATTCTTTTAAAAATAAAACAATGGTTGCCTGTAAAGTCGGTTTTACGGGCGAAGATTTTACGTGACAACGGTAGAATATTTATTGATATGAATATAATTAAATTGCACAATAGGAACAAGGAATTGAATGAAAATAAGAATTGCACAAATTTTAACTATAGAAATATATTTTGTTTACTAAAACATTGTACATGTAAACTTAAACTTAACTAATTCCTATTTGAGTGTTTAAGGAAGTGTTTCTGCTGTAATGTGTCTTGCAAAAGTCAAGTCGATAGTTGTTCCTTTTAACGTAGTTGACTTAGAAACGTTTGATACGCAATCAAGATTATACGTATTTTTCATGAAATTAAGAAACGAGTTGTCAGGCTTTACGTTTTTGTTAAAATCACCACACAGAAGAATCGGTATACTAGAATCAACTTGCACGAACGGTGGCACGTACTGGCTGTTGTGAATGTACGGACCGAGTCCTTGCCATAGTAACATTCCAATATCCTGCATACTAGCTCCTGGATGAATATATACAGCACCGAGTATAAACTTGAAGCTAGTATTAGCGGCGAAGCAAGTAACTTCAGTCATGCACATGTCACCCTTGGTTTTAATAACACGAGTTACGTCTGTAATCGCAACTTGGAACACTTCCGCCGTAGATGTCGATGATAATTTACGATAGATCGCCACTCCACCAGCCGCGTTGGTATTTGAAAATCAAAACACTTATTCAGATCGAAGGTTCAAATTTTTGCTAAATAAATTTGAAATTAAATAAAATTTGTAATTGTAAATGATGAGGTTGAAAATTAAAACATTTACTTAAATTAGATGTTAAAATTCTTGCTCAACACAGTTTAAAAAAAGTTTTCTTATATCTGCCACTTTTTCTTAATATTTGTAATTTTAAAGAATCAATTCGAAATTCAAAACATTTATTCAGATCGAAGGTTCAAATTTTTGCTAAATAAATTTGAAACTATTTAAAATTTGTAAAATAATAATTAATTAATTAATTATTTTTAAACTAATAATTTACACCACACGTGTGAACTTGTATTATGACGCTTTCTTGTTTTTCCAACGCCAAGAACGTTCGAGAAAGACAAAGACAGAGACAAGCATGCGCCGATTCAATGCGCCTAATTCTCTAGCGCTGCGCCTGCAGCACTCTCGTTCGGTGACTCATCGTAACGTTACCGGGCGTTACACTTTTTCATAAGTGACTCCCAGCCGCAACCTAATTTAAGACGTTGTCACGTCAAAAGAAAGAAATATTTATGCATTTACACAAAAACTAAGTAGAGTGTTTGTGATTTACAATATCATCAATCAATGCAAATATATTGCCCGTATTTATGTATATTACATATTTTATTAAGTATATTCCGCGAGCCCCCTGCATAACAACAAATAAATTTAGAAGGAAGTAAATGCACAGAGCAAACACCTAAAAAGTTATAAATAACATTGAAGTGACCCAGCTTTATGGAGTTTTTCAATATAAATAAGTTTTAGATCGTCCCAGGCAGAGGATAGAGTAGGGTTAACAATACCGCCGAACTGTCTCTGGGTACTCCATATATTTATATAAGCATATTTATATTAATGAACTTGTTTTATCCCTAAATTGTCAAAAAATAAATGAAAATATTTTTGAAACCCTAAAAATATAGTTCTTATCTATTTTCCCTTCAACTTGCTTTACT
Organism: Cordylochernes scorpioides; assembly: GCA_030710605.1. Taxonomy (NCBI): domain Eukaryota; kingdom Metazoa; phylum Arthropoda; class Arachnida; order Pseudoscorpiones; family Chernetidae; genus Cordylochernes; species Cordylochernes scorpioides. The sequence continues at coordinate 94,472,594 of CP092886.1, read as the reverse complement.
TCTCACTTTCAAGCTTCAGCGTGAGCGCTGTTACATAGTTCTTTAGTCTTCACACTCTGAATATTTTCTTTTTTTAAAGCGTCTGTAATTTTTAAACGGAAACAAATAAGTTTCTAGATAATTTAATAAACATTATGAACTTTCTAGACATTTCAGAAATTTCTCGGGTTCGAGTCAATTTTTGACAAATGATAAAGGCGCATGCAGTCTGATTTTGAGCCATGGCCCTAACTTGCGAGAGTGAAAAGAAAAGGCATAGAGCCATTTCTATTCATTTACTTTTGAAGTTATTGATATCTCAGTTTCTTTTTATATTTTACTTCGCAAAAAATATAATTTTTAAATTTGACACAAAGGTGGTAATGTCATCCTTCAACAGAGTCTTAGTTTAAGAGATTTAGGGTCCCTTTTACGATATCGAAGGAAATTGATTTGAAAAAAAAAATATTTAAAAGTGTGACACATTTTTTTAAATTAATTAAATATCTGATGTGAAGAAATGTTTAATATCTTTATCTACTTATAAGAATGGGGGCTAAAGAAGGAGTCTGCGTCTCTTGAAATTATCTTCCTTAGTTGGCGATATTTCATACCTTGTTCTACTAGTGTTAATATTTTCACATTGGAGCTACAAAATGTTAAATTTATTAATTGATTTTAATCAAACATTTATTAAAATAGGCATATATATCCAATTGGTAACCAATTAAAATGTGATAACAGGTGTTTATATGCTTCAAATAAAAGTTATATTTTGGATGAGGTTTATTTCTCTTTTGTTAAATATATTTTTAATCAGATATATTTTATTTTTAAAAAATATTTTATTCATAGTAGATATATTATAATTCTCAAAATGCAATATATATTAGGAAGAGGTGTAAAGAAGGATTTTTAAAATTTAGTCTTTCAATATTTAAAAAAAATCTACATATATAATTTTATAAAATTGTACGATATAAAGTTTAACTAATAACCGTGTTTTAACACGGAATAATTAGAAGCAAGGGAATTATGGTTGAGAATACCTTATATGGGAATTATATGACTTATCTTTTATTATAATGCACAAAGTTCCTATATTTGTACTTGTTTTTATAGTATTAGTTTTTTTTTATATGAATTTAAACTATATTAAAATGTTTCTAAGATCAATCTATTTAATTGAGAATATATAAATTGCGAAATATTCGTGTTTAAACTGACAACATGGGAATAATTGAAAATTAGCATTATATTAAATTATACGTATTAATTTTATTTAATTAAATTTCGTTATAAAATCGCAAATGATTGAAAAATATAAATCGATTAGTAAAATAGATATTACTGGCTTATTATATCCTCAATTGATATTCGAGAGAGAGAGAGAGAGAAATGCGGTTAAATAATATAAATAAAAGAGAACCTTTCCAAAGATTTTCTCTCCCAAAACGATGCTATCAATTTGAGTTATTCAAATCTCGTTTTTATGTCGCAAATAAATGCAAAATATAAATCGATTAATAAAATTATTACTGGGATCTTATGCCAGGAGAAGAGATTTTTAAAATAGCGAATCTTCCCTACAAATAATTATAACATCTGAAGTCAAAATATATTTCGATTAATAAAATGGCTAATACTGACCTATTATGCCATGAACAGAGATATAAAATGCGGCGATAATATAAATAAAAAATAACATCCCTAAACCCTCTCCCACTACAATTAAATAAACTGTATTCGCGGAATGGCCCAAGGAAGAGACACTGCTGAACAAGCTTACCCGCGTCAGCTGGCTCCAGCTTATCTGGCTGCGGCAAGTGGAGCGAGCGCCTTCTTCTTGCGGCCAAGTAGTGCCAAGGCTGCCTGACGCAATCCCTCGAACAGCGCTGCCAAAATAGACCGGCCTTCTACCGCGCTTCTGTCTGGAGCTCTTAGAATGCCAGGAAGGTAATGATGACCTCATCTATACAGAACCGACTAACTAGTGAGGTAGTGAGATTATTGAAAAAAAAAATTTTACAGCGATAAGATAGCGGGATAAACACAGCGATAATGAACCGAACACACAAAAACAAACTAATAAAAACACTAATTGAACAGGAAAAATAAATAAATACAGAAAATAGTTGTACGACAAAATTGAACTATTGAATATCTATAGGCTATGCAGTCTCTTTATCTATGAAAAAAATATTAACATATATATTTATTTTAAAAATAGGGCTTATTTTGGATTTCAATAAGATTTTTTATTAATCCAATATTTCGGTGGACCAATCGTCCATCTTTTACGAGGTTTTTTGTTATAAAGCACGCAGCAGGTCGCGTGCTTCAGATGAGCCACGAACGTCTTACAAGCTTATTGGGCGATAAACCATCTAATATATAGATTTTAAACTAAGTAAATATAATAAAAAGAAACACAATGTAATATATATAAATATATATCGATAATTAAGAGATTCAGAAATAATTAAAGAAATAAATAACAAATAAAAGGCCATAAAAATTGAAATAACTGTGAAATAAATATATAAATAAGAGTGATAAATTTCTGATTTAAAAATGAAATAAAATAAATATAAAAATAACAATCATTTAAGAGGTTCTTAACTGAGTATATACATCTGAAAATTCAATTTTTCTATTAATACTATTTTTATTTTCTAATGAGCTCCAGCTTTCTAAAAATAATCGGCAATGTGTTTCTTTGATATTTTGATATATTATAGATGTGTGGTCGAAGTCTGGAGTGTGATTATTGTTGAATGCGTGATCTACCAGTAAGGATGTCGAACTATGGTGCTTTAGTGAATATTTGTGTTGGTTAATTCTTTCAGATAAAGATGTGCTGGTTTTTACAAACAGGTCAAAGGGCTTACAATAGGAAATCCGATATCATCGGCATTGGCTAATATCGTCATGGAATAAATTGAAAAATTAATCGTTGCAAATACACAGCAACAAATTTTAATATGGACACGCTACATTGATGATGTATTATGCATCACAAAAATGCATGTTTCCATAATTCTAAATTTTCTAAATAATGAAATAAAAAAATAATGAAATTCACTTATGAATTGGAAGTAGATAGATCTTTACCATTTTTGGACTTACAACTGATCAGAAATCAAAATAAAATTGAAACAAGGATTTATCGCAAACCAACCGACACTGGGAAGTTACCTGAATTTCAATTGTTTTGGTCCTATATACCATAAAATTGCGGTAGTTAAAACACTTTCCAAGAGGTTGGCTACACATTTTACAAATATAAAATATAATTCATAAGCCAGAAGATAGAGAGAACCAATGTAATTATATAAAATATCATGTAAATCCTTGCCAATCCAGGCAATATATATAGGAGAAACCAGCAAATCTTTATTTGAAAGAATTAACCAACACAAATCTTCACTAAAGCACCATAGTCTGACATCCTTACTGGTAGATCACGAATTCAACAATAGTCACACTCCAGACTTCGATCACACATCTATAATATATCAAAATATCGAAGAAACACATTGCCGATTATTTTTAGAAAGCTGGAGTTCACTAGAAAATAAAAATAATTCCAATAGAAAAATTGATTTACCAGATGGGTATACTCAGTTTAGAACCTCTTAGATGATTATGTTATTTATATATTTATTTTATTTCATTTTTAAATTAAATATTTATTATTATTATTTACAGTGTACTCCGCTTATAACAAAGTCGGTTATAGCGAAATTCCGCATATAGCGAATGAAATTGTCTGCACGAAAGAAAAGAAGGGCTTAAGCCATTAAAATAACTCTGGATATTGCGAAGTCGGATATAAAGAATTTTCGCTTATAACGAAGTGATTTGCATGTATGAATTTTTATTTTATCCGTTTATAACGAAGTTTTCTCATTTACCATTATAATTGACTAATATATTATGCATAATATATATCAAATTACAACGTGTGAATGACACAAATTTAATGATACACAACAAATAAGTTAATAATATACTATTTTAAAATATGCAAACATATTATAAGTATTTTTTTACATTATTTAAACAAAATAATATTGTTTAATAAATGCTTATATTTTATTAACGTTTACCATGGCGTTTACGATGCTGGAACAGCATTAACAATCAATCTTAAGCAAGCTGTGGATATTATATCTGTAGCATGGAATGATGTGCTTCCAGCGACAATTTCCAACTGTTGGCATCATAGTGGAATTATTAAGTCCGATGTCAGTTCTCCATTGGATACACCACAGCCTGCAACACAAATGTGGGAGCAACAAAGCCTCTTCGATCGCATGAAAGAAGTTTTAAAAATACCGTTAGAGATGGATTTCGATTCTTATGCTGACGCTGACAATGACGTCGTTACAAATGCCATGTTATCCGATGTAGAAATTGTCGAGAGCATTCTTCAAGCAAAAGAAGAAGAAGAAACGGACCAAGTTGATGAAGAAGTAGACCCAATTGTCCACATTCCGCATCCAAAAGAGGTCTTGGAGAGCATTCAAACTCTGCGATTGTTTCTTCAATGTCAGGATGAGTCCAAGTCTCTTCATAGGCATCTGTCAGACTTGGACAACATCGAAAAGAGTGTTCAGCACTTGTTACTGACTTCTAAATGTCAAAAGAAAATCACAAACTACTTCTCCAAAAACACCTGATGAGGTTGTTATTGATCTTTGTGTTGCTCTTTTGAGTTGAATAGTAAATAAAATTATTGGTACAAAACATTTTTTTTTCCAACTGCGGATATAACAAACTTCGGATATAACAAAGTGATTGTCATGGATAATGCGACTTCGTTATAAGCGGAGTACACTGTATATATTCATTTCAAACAGTTATTTCAATTTTTTATGGTCTTTTTATTTGTTATTTATTTCTTTAATCAATTCGAGATCTCTTAATTATCGATATTTATTTATATATATCACACTGTTTTTTATTATATTTACTTTGTGTTGGAAAAAAAGGAGTCCGAAGCAGTCAATGGGAGGCCGACGGAAGAGGCTACGGGGATGCAGCGGCTAAAATGAGAAAACAAATACAGAAGAACCTGTAAACAACTTTCGAACGGGAAGATTTGCCCTGATCCCCGATTCTTTTAGTGTAAATATATAAATATGTAATTAATTAAAAACTATTTTACTTATTTTCTTAATTTATAATAAATATAATTTTCCCTCCTATTTTCGTCTAATATTTTAATAGTGCTATAAGCAGCGACACCTTAATTTTGAACCTTCAACCCCGTCGACCAAGAATAGAGGTGATCGATTACCTCTATAGAACTTAGGTCGTCGTCACAACACAGAGTGGCGGTGAAATCGCAATACTTTGTTTAAAATGTATATATTAGATGTTTTATCGCCCAATAAGCTTGTAAGACCTCCGTGGCTCACCTGAAGCACGCGACCTACTGTGTACTCATAACAAAAAAAAAATCGTAAAAGATGGACGATTGGTCCATCGAAATATTGGATTAATAAAAACTCATATTGAAATCCAAAATAAGCCCTATTTTAAAAATATATATATTATGGATTGCTTTTTTTTAGAATATATATTTATGAATTAGAAAAATAGTATAAATGTGATATTATAAAATAATTAAAGCTTCCAGGGCTAAGTTTCTTGTACAACCTTTTATTTTCAAGATTTCGGATTTGTCAGTCCTTCAACAGTAGTATCATGTTAATAAATTAATGATAAATACTATTTTTATATACAAATTTTTATTTACATATTTGAATATTTATGATATTGAAAGGAAGAGAAAAATATATTACATTCTTTGTGTGTTAAAAACAAATTTTTGAAAACATGCGTGCTGGTTGAACGATATTTCGAGACTTCAAATTAAATTTAATAAATCTGTAAACTATTGTGGTATATACACAATATAAGTATAGAAGACTCCATACATCTATGGGGTAGTATTTGTCCATATTGTTTCGCATGTTTCTGATATTTCAATGCATCTGTTTATGCTTTTTTGTTGTTTGTGTTATGTTGTTCGTTTACACTTTAGTATTCTTTATAGTCTATGGTAATTCAATAAGAAGTCGTAAGCAAAACTAATTGTTTATTACTTAAGTTACATGCAAATTCTGTATGCTATTCAGTGATGATGATAAATCGTTGGCGTTGCCAAACTAAAAGTTTAATATACATTACATGTCCCCTCTTTAACCATCAAAGGTTCAATCTGCGTGGGGGTCGAACCACCCTACCAGATCTGGTGGTGATCAGGTTCCCTGGGGAACCAATGGTACAGCTCCCCGGGGGTCCTGTGGGGGTCACGTTCTCCGGGGATCCAGGAGAAGAGAGTTGTCCAGAAGATGTAGGCCGCGATGGGGATTCCTCCAGGTCCTGCAAATCGGTTTGTTCCTGGTTCAGTTCTAGTGGTTTCTCCCAATCTGTGTGGGTTGTGTCACTCCGTTTATCCTCTCGGATGTGAATACTATTTCTTCTATATTCATTTCCTTCTTGATCTTTCACGTAGAAGGATCGGGGTTCATTGGCTTGGTTTTTTAGCTGGCCTGGGATCCATCTTTTATCTTTTCGAAACCACACTCTATCTTTGATATATAATGGGTCCGCCGGTCTAGTGTGTCTATCGTAATAGTTTTTCATTTTAACTTGATTATCCACTAGCTGTTTCTGGATCGCCTCGTTGTTAATCATGGAGGGCACGAACTGGGATGTCTTCGAGGGTATTATAGACCTAAATTTCCTTGACATCAGAATTTGTGCAGGTGATGGCAAATTATTGTGTTGTGTGTTTCGTAAGTTGAGAAGAGCTAAGTAGGGGTCTGTACTTTCTTCCCCACATCTCTTTATCAATTTCTTTAAAGTTTGAACTGTTCGTTCTACCATCCCTTTACTCTGTGGATGGTAAGGACTATATGTTACATGGACTATATTCCAAGTTCTAGTAAAGTTCTGGAACTCTTTTGAAAAAAATGGAGGCCCATTATCACTCACCAAAGTTTCAGGAATTCCAAAATTCGAGAAAGTTCTCTTTAATATCCTTATTATGGTGTCTGTTGTCATATCTTGGAGTTGATATATTTCTGGGTATTTGCTGAAGTAGTCCACTATTAAGAGATATTTTGAGCTTTCTATTTGAAAAATGTCGATCCCTACCTTTTGCCATGGATATTCAGGTGCTTGGTGTGGAAGCATAGGGTCTTTAAAATTTGCTCTTGATGTTTGTTGACAAATTGAACAGTTATTGATTAATTCTTCAATTTCTTTATTCATTCCAGGCCAGTAAATGGAACCTTTGGCTAATGCAATTGTATTATTTTTACCTTGATGTGAAGCATGGGGTATCTTTAACATATCGTTTCTTTGGGTTTTTGGTATTAGAAGTTTATTACCTCTGCAAATCAAGTTTTGCCATTCATGAAGTTCTTCTTTGAATTCCCAATAAGGTTTGAGGTTGGAAGGCAAGTTCTTTTTGTATAAGGGCCAACCTGTTAACATATATTGCTTTAGCAAATAGCATTCTTTATTCTTTAACGTATCCTCCTGTAGTCTCGGTAATCTCTGGTCTTTGATCTCAACATTTAAAACAAACGTTTGAGTACATAAGTCTAATTCTTTATCTTCCATTTGTTCCTGGGGAAGGAAATGTCTGGAAAGGGTATCAGCAGGTATCATACTCTTTCCTGGGATGAACTTCAATTCAAATTGATAATTTAATAAATACAATGACAACCTTTGGAGTCTAGGTGACATTTGATCAAAGTTTTTCTTCAATAAAGAAACCAAGGGTTTATGATCTGTATATGCAGTAAATAATGGAACCTTTTACATCCAAAATATAGAGCCAATAATTCTTTTTCAATTTGGGAGTAATGTTTTTGCAGAGAAGTGAGAGATGCAGATGCATAAGATAAAGGTTTTTCTTTTTGCATTAGTATAGCACCCAACACATCTTTGCTTGCATCAGCAAAAAGTTCTAGTGGTTAATTAGGATCAAAGTGTCTCAATACTGGTGGACTAGTTAGGAGAGTTTTGATAAAATTCAGCTCTTGATCTGCTGCAATATTCCAATTCCAGATTATATCCTTTTTAAGCAGGTTTCTCATATTAGAAGTATTTGATGATAAGTCCGGCATGAATTTGGCTAGATAAAATACGGTCCCAAGTATCATTTGCAATTCTTGCTTATTTTTAGGTATTTGCATATTTTGAATGGCTATAACTTTATCTTGATCAGGTAGGATTCCTTCCTGTGAGATGGTATGACCTAAAAATTTAACTACCCCTGTGGCCATTTGGAGTTTATTTAATGTAAGCTTCGGTCTACTTTCTCTGGCCAAATCTAAAACCTTTTTTAGGGTAGAGTTATGATCTTCACACACACACACAATCGAATTACCCCATATTAGAAGATCATCTATATAGCAGACCACATTAGGGATATCACAAAAATTCTTGTGCATAATTTTTTGAAAAATTTCAGGTGCACTGGAAATCCAAAAGGTAGCCTCAATAATCGATAAGGCCCAAATGGTGTACTCATCACCAAATATTTAGATGTATTTTCACTTAGCGGCACTTGCCAAAATGCAGATTTCGCATCTAATACAGAATAAAATTTAGCTTTAGGTATTTCTGCCAGAATGTTTTCAGGTGCAGGTAAGGTGTAATGCTCCCTCAAGACCCATTTATTCAGTTCCCTTGGGTCAATGCATATCCGATATTTGCCCGATGGTTTCTTTACCACTACCATTGGATGCGCCCATACCGTCGGTTCTTCTATTTTTTCGATAATCCCGTCTTCTTCCATTTTAAACAGTTCTTTCTTTACTGGTTGAAGCAATGCTCTGGGTAGTCTTCTGGCTGGACTTATTTTAGGCTCCGCCTTGTCCGATAATTTAATGTCATACATATAACTCAAATGGCCATTTCCTTTGAAAACATCTTTATATTTATCCAAGAGTCCTGTAAGAGTAACGCTGATATAACTTATTGTTTCCACTCTTTTTACTAAATTTAATTTCTCACACTCATCCAGACCTAGTATAGGAACTGCTGAGTTGTTAACAATTAAAAATGTAACTTTTCTGCAAGCGTATTTCGTCTTACAATCTAGCTGGCATTTTCCTACTACTGGGATTTGTTGCCCTGTATAAGTATATATTTTGCAATCTGCTGTTTCCAGCAATGGCATATTAGGCCATTCTTTAATTAGCATTTCCAGCAGAATATTTACATCTGCTCCTGTATCAAGTTTAATATCAACAGGATGTCCTTGTATGTAAATTAATTCCTTCCTCGGTTTCCTTAACACTTGGCCGACCATGATTGAGTTTATATTCAGTAGGTTATCATTTCTTCCTCACAATTTCTTGTATACACCTAACTGCTCTATTTTTGCAGCAATTTGAAAAGTGGTTTGGCTGTCTGCACTTGTAACATTCTTTTCCATATGCAGCGCACTTTCCAAAGTCATGAGCCATGTTACATTTTGAGCACCTGATCGATTTATTAAAATTGGCTCTAACTGCGTTACTTGTGTAGCTATTCTTCAAAGAGGTGGTAGGTTTATATTTTTCATTAAAGTTTTTCCTTATAGCATCAATTGAATATTTTTCAATGTTTCTTAATTGTTTTTGCGATGCCTCAGCCGCCTGACCTTGATTAATAGCCAATGACAGTGTCAAATCGGGGTTCTGTAGATATTTTTCTCTAAGTGTTGTATCCCTACAACCCAGAACAATTCTGTCTCTAATAAGAGAATCTTTAATATTTTCGAATTCACAGTCTTCAGCCTTACTTTTAATTTCAGTGACAAAATCGTCAAAAGTTTTATTTAGCTTTTGTTCACAAGTAAAGAAAATGTATCTTTTATATATGGTGTTTTTAAATGGTCTAAAATATTGATAATATTTATCTAGAATATCTTTGATAGTAGGGCTTTGCGCATTCTCTTCAAAACCAAATGTATTATATATTTCAAGCGCTGAATCGCCAATAATGTGTAATAGAATAGCCCTTTGTTGTTGTATAGTTTTTGAATCAAGATCACTTGCTATGATGTAGTTTTCGATTTTTTTACGCCATTTTGGCCATTTATTAGGATCATTTTGATCTATTGTAAACGCAGAAGGCGTTGGTAAATTATTCATAATTATCTTTTATTATTTATGAGAAAGCAAAATATAGAAAAATTAAAATAGTTATTATACCTATATTTTTATATTTTAAAACGATAGACTTACCGCTGCCACCATGTTATGTTGTTCGTTTACACTTTAGTATTCTTTATAATCTATGGTAATTCAATAAGAAGTCGTAAGCAAAACTAATTGTTTATTACTTAAGTTACATGCAAATTCTGTATGCTATTCAGTGATGATGATAAATCGTTGGCGTTGCCAAACTAAAAGTTTAATATACATAACAGTTTGATGAATATTTTACTGGAATAAGGTGCATAAATTAAGAAATAAAATTCCTTATCGTCTAACTGAAAGTTCCTGATGGCTTGCGCCATATAACGGAATAAATATCAAATATTTTTTTACCCCACAGCTTGCACAACGCTGACGAGGGCCAACGGCCCGAAAAATGGGTATTTGGCCAATTCTGGAATAATTAAAAATCGACGAATATTTGATATTTATTCCAATATATGCTGAAACAAAGGCAGTACCGGAAATAACAGTGAAATACGTTTTTACATTTTTAATCGAACTTATTTTTTTAATGAAAAAATAGAATAAATGTAAAATTGTACTGGGATAAGGTGCATAAATTAAGAAAAAAGGATTCTCCTTATCGTGCAACTGAAATTTGCTGATGGCTTGCGCCATCTATCGGAAAATATAAACTATTCTCGTTGAATTTTAATTATTCCAGAATTGGCCAAATACCCATTCTTGATTAATCAAGAAAAGCTAACCACGGACGCGTTTCGGGCTGTTAGCCCTCATCAGGGTGGTGCAAGCTGTACCTCAACGACCAAAAAATCATGAAAAGGTAGTTTAATGATATTTCAGGATGCCTGAATGGCCAGTTTTCTGGTCGTTGAGGTACAGCTTGCACCACGCTGATGAGGGCCAACAGCCCGAAACACGTCCGTGGTTAGCTTTTCTTGATTAATCAAGAATGGGTATTTGGCCAATTCAGATATAATTAAATATCAACGAGAATAGTTTATATTTATTCCGATAGTTCCATATTACCGACAGGGGTTCACAATTCACTAGAAATTTGATGAAAGAGGTCATGAAAATATGCAAAGTTAAACATTGCCTCACGACGAGCTACCACCCCAGACTAATGAACTAGCAGAACGGCTGATTAGAACTTTGATAAGAAATCCTCGAATTTTATCACCCACGCGTACAATACCACCATTTAAGAAACCATACACACACACACACACAAAGCCCCTATTAAGACATTAGTCTTATACAGATTCTCCGTACAAAGTGCAATAACAGAAAAAGAGCAGCACAGGAAACCAGTAGTTCCGCAACTATATACAATTATTAGTAATAAGGAAAAGTAAGACTTAATATGAAAGGTCGACGCCATCGCCTCAAGTCTTCAATTCCATAAGCGCGGAGTAGAAATAGGAACTAAGTTATTTAGTTCGCCACAAATATAGCATCCAGACACAAAAAGGAGGTTTACTCCAGCACAGCCATCCATATCACCAGCTCTGCAATCTCATCGTCGACCAACACGATGGCCCCTCGATGTTTCGTCATCATTCTGAGGTGAAAGAACAATAGCTTCCAAGTTCTCTTTTCTCCCTCTTTACACCTACTGCCTTGTAAAAATTATATGGGCCTGTGTGTGAGCAACTAGTCTACTTGTTTGGGCACTGGTTAACATCGTTTGGATTGACCTAAGTTGGCTGGTGTCTACCGTTGAAAAGAATGTCCTTCTCTCCTCGCTAATGTCTTGGCATTTATAGATATAATGAGATAGTTCAGTTTCCATATTTTCTTTGCAGAGATCACAAATCTTATCACCCTCCCTGAAATATTTTGTATGGTTTTCCTTGAAAAACGAATATAGTATTCTCTGTTGTGCGATATAGCGATTTACTGGGAATGGAAAGTTGCTAAGTAAATAGTTTTCAATTCGGAATGAACTGTGTAAATACTCATAGCGAGGGTCGAATTTAGTATTCTCTATTTTTGCCTGGTCACTTTGAATAGATTGTTCTATTGCAATTTTAGTTATTAATGGTATTTCTTGCCGGATAATCCTTGCATCGTTGCAGTTGATTAACCAAGAAAATCCTGTTGAGCCAAGAGATTATGGAATATAATTGGAGAAGAAATGGCTTCAAAAAATGAAGACTTGCAGATGAAAAATAGAATAGAATTGTCAAAATTGAAAATGAACGAAGATGAAACGGTGGATGATTACTTAAATAGAGCTATGATTATAAAGAGTAGAAGCATTCAAGCAGGAGATGAGATTAGAGATAGAGAATTAATTTGCTTCGTTTTGGAAGGTTTGAGAGTTGAATTTGATTTTGACATAAAAATTATAAAATCATACAGGCAAAATAATATAAACACAATAAGACAAATCCTGAAGGAAACAGAAGAAAAATTAAAACTTAGAAAAGAAGAAAAACGGCAAACTGAAATTGCATCTAAAGCTAGAGAAGGCCGATCGGGAAGACGAAATTTTGCTATCAAATGTTATAACTGTGGAAAGATGGGACACATTTCTAGAGAGTGCAGAAACAAGATCAAATGTTTTAAATGTGGAGGATTTGGTCATAAATCGGAAATATGTAGAAAGAATAGAAGTGAAGAGCATGCAGAGCATAATTATAATGGGCCTAAGAGAGGAATAAACAGGAGAAATTATAGAGAGTCTACAAGTCATGTGATGGAAACGAATGAAGACAATTACGAAGAGGAAGATCAAGGGGATGAAAAAAATAAGATGGACAATGGATTCTGGAGCCTCTAGCCATATGGTCAGTAAGAAAGAATTATTTATAGAATATAAAGAAGAAGAGAGAATTATAGCAACAGCTGAGAAGGGTGCAGTGATGAAATCATCGGGAATTGGAGCTATAAGAATGAAGTCGAATGTAAATAAGGGATTCATAAAATTTGAAAATGTTTTGCATGTGCCTAATTTGAGAGAAAATCTATTATCCGTTTCAAAAATTGTGAATCATGATTTAAATGTATTATTTAGTAATAATAAAGCTGAAGTAATAGACAAAAATGGTGAGATTTTGTATGAAGCAAAAAGATTAGGAGATAAATTTGAAGTTGAAGGAATCCTAAATATGGAAATCGCTAGAAAAGCAGAAGTAGATGATATGCTATGGCATCAAAGACTTGCTCATGTAAATTTTCAGAAATTGAAAGGAATGTATGATAATTCAACTGTATTAGGATTGAAAAATTTGCATAACAACAAAGCGAATTGCGAATCTTGTACATTGGGAAAATTACATAGAAAATCTTACAAAAGTGTTCAATATAAACAATCTGAAAATATTTTGGATCTATGGCATACCGACATAGTTGGACCTTTAAATGATTCTTTTGGATATAAATATTTCATTACGATTGTTGATGACTATAGTAATTTTACTTTCGTTATACCAATTGCTAATAAATCTCAAACAGCAGATTCCATAATAAATTTGATTATCCAAGAAGAAAGACAGACTGGCAGGAAAGTAAAGAGAATTCGAAATGATAATGAGGAGAGTATATTTCCAATTATTTGAGGCGATGGTTATCTAGTAAGGGCATCAAACAAGAATTCACTACAGCTTATACTCCTGAAAGTAATGGAAAAGCCGAAAGATTCAATAGAACCATAGTTGAGTTAGCAAGAACCATGTTAATTGATTCTAAATTACCTTTAAAATTTTGGAGTGAAAGTGTTAAAGTGGCTGTTCATATAAATAATAGAATAAAAATCAAAGAAATGCATACAACTCCTTTCGAGATATACAAAGGATGGAAACCAAACATTGTTCATTTAAAAAGGTTCGGAAGTGAAGCTCATGTTCATATAAGAAAAGAAAATAGAAAGAAGATGGAACCAAAAGCTCATAAAGGGATCATGATGGGATATAGTATGATAAGAAAAGGCTATAGAATATATTTACCAGAAATGGATGAAATTCATGAAGTATCAGATGTTAAATTTAATGAAGCTAAGTTGGAATATTATTTAATAAAAAATAGTGGTAGAAATCTTGATGAAAATGAACTTTTCTTTTTTAGTAGAGAAGACCAAAATTTGATTTCTCACAGGAATGAAGACTCTGTGGTAATAGAGAAGACCGAGTAGAAAACTTTAACATCGATGATGAGCATATTACTCAAGATGATAATGATATAGATTTGAGTGAAATAGATGAAATACCTCCTGATGAAATAATTACTCCACGTAGAAGAGGACCAGAACCAGGAATGACGAGAGAAATGAGAGAAGAACGAGATCTTCGTCTGAGAGAAACCGAGGAAGAAGAACTTATAAAAAAGGGTGTGAGAAGATCTGAAAGATTAAGACTAATAAAGAATAAGGAAAATGTTTCTGATAGAACTTATGAGATTAAATGTCCAAGGGATTACCAAGAAGCACTTAATTCTGATAATAGAGAGCAATGGATTAAAGCCATGGAAGATGAGATGCAAAGGATTACTAATTTAAAAGTTTGGAGATTAATAGATAGGCCTTAGATAAAAAAATTGATCAAAAGTAAGTGGATTTTTTCAATTAAGAAAAATAGTGATGGATGAATTAAAAACTTCAAAGCGAGGCTAGTAGCTACAGGATATGATCAAATACTGGGTAGTGATTACCACGAAATTTATTCTCCAACAATAAGACCTGAGACCATTAGAATTCTAATAAAAATAGCTGCAATGAAAAAAGTTATTCCTCAGCAAAAGGACGTTCAAACAGCTTTTTTATATGGTGATTTAGAGGAGGAAATATTTATGCTTCAACCTCCTGGATTTGAAAAGGGAAACAATAAGATTTGTTATCTGATGAAAAGTATTTATGGCCTAAAACAAGCGAGTAGAATGTGGAATAAGAAATTAGATGAATTATTAACCAATGCCGGAATGAATCAATCTGCGAATGATCCATGTTTATATTATAGCAATTTTAAAAATCATTTCTTATATCTGGGAATTCATGTGGATGATATACTTAGTGTAGGATCTGGTGACGATTTTGAGGAAAATATTTGGAAAAAGATAAAAAGAGAGATAGATATCACGGATTTAGGAGCTGCAAAAAACTTTCTTGGAATGGAATTTGAGTATAGGGATGATAGCATTTTTATAAATCAAAAGAAATATATTGGAGAAATATTGGAAGCCTATAATTTGCGTGATTGCAATCCTTCGAAAACTCCGTTATGCATTTCTACAAATTATGATTTATTTGAAAATAGTAACTCGATTGATCAAAAATACTATCAAGAAATTGTTGGAAAGTTAATTTACATAGCAACTAGAACAAGACCGGACATTTGTTATGCTATAAGCAATATGAGTAGATTTAATAAAGATCTTAGAGAGGTTCACATGAATGGATTGAAGAAAATATTAAGATATTTGAAGGGAACTATGAATTATGAATTGATTTACTCTAGGGGAGATTCAAGTATTGTGACTTATACTGATGCGAGTTGGGACAGAACAGCTGATGCGAGATCGTATTCTGGTTTTGTTATAGAAATGGGAAACAACTTACTTAATTGGAAAAGTAATAAACAAAGATCTGTTGCCTTGTCAACTGCAGAGAGTGAATTAGAAGCCTTATCTGAAGGAATTAAAGAATTAATTTGGACGCGTAACATCATTAGAGAAATGAAGATTGGTTTGAAAGATCAAATTACTGTTTATTGTGACAGCCAGAATGCCATATCTATGATTAAGTCAAAAAATATGAAAGCAAGTACGAAGTACTTGAATAGAAAGTGTCACTTCATAAGACAAATTGTGGAAGATGAAGAAATTGAAGTTTTGCATGTCCCATCAGTAGAAATGAAAGCGGACCATCTTACCAAGAGTGTGGATGCTGTCAAGCTTAAAAGCTGCATAAGTGGTGGAGTTATTTTTTGAGGAATGAAAATTGAAGATTTGAAGGGGAGATTTGTTGATATTTATAATTCAAAATATTAATTTTCATTCTGTGATATAATTAATCTGTAATTTGATTTATTCTGTGGTGTTGATTATGTATATATATATATAGGTGTTTTCTTTGAGTGAGTGGTTGAGAATCTGTGTGGAGACGTATGAGTTTTCTTAGAGTTTCTTCAAATTTATCATAGTAATTTAGCTTCATTGTTTTTCATACATTTAATAAAGAAGTTTTAAGTTTAAATAGAGACTAATTTATTAAGATTCTCCCAACAGTACACACACAGCACGACCATCCAAACATCTCAAAGATGACGAGACTCATCTGTGCTCAATATTATTGGCAGAACATGACACAAGACATGGCAAAACAGGTAAAAACCTTTCCCACCTGCCAATTCGGAAGAAGAATCGATGAATCCAACCAACCTCTCCAAAGAGACACCGATACAGCCCACGGAAACAAACTAAATCCGTACACAAAACATACCACACACACAATACAAACAATAACAAATTTACACCATCTAAGACAGAGAGACGATTACACATTTCCACTTAAACCACCTACACCCGACATTTCTTCAACAGAACCATTGACCACCAAACTGGCGAACAGCGAACCTGACAGTCATTTAGATCATACCATTTTGTCCAAAAAAGATTTACGCAACTCACACATAGTCACAAGAAACGCGATATAGCCTATCCCCAAAAACACCCCGTTTCAAATCCGCCACAATCAATAGAAGTCCAACCCGATATTCAAAAGCCCCAATTCTTGGCAAAAACATGGGAGAAAATGTGCCAATATCCCATATTTAACCTGATATCTGTTATCTGTCTTCTGGTGTTGCCCTATAGACTCGCCCCATTCATATTCATAGTTCACATGCTAATATATGCCCTACGGCCCCGACGGCTGTACCAACTACAGGAAACAATCTTCCATATAGGAAATTCCGTCTTAAAAGCCATCTTCCATATAGGAAATTCCGTCTTAAAAGCCATCTTCCATATAGGAAATTCCGTCTTAAAAGCCACCTTCCATATAGGAAGTTCCGTCCATAAATCCATCTTCCATATAGGCCAAGCAATTTTAGAATTTCTAGATCTCCTGTGGGAGATTCTCGGAGAAAACTTAGAAAAATTCAGAATGCCTCGACCCAACTAATTAAACGGTGTCCAGAGGGAGTAACACAATCTAAAGCAATTAAAGGACAGGAAGTAGCAAATTACACCAACGGAGGGCGGCCATGGGTCATATTCCCTCGCGCCGTCCCCCACACATCCGGCCATAAAATTGAGGTCACCGCGCTCCCCGATGTGGACCATTTTTTATGGTCACCAATCTTGGATTCCAGTTACAGCGAGCCTACATATCGACTTTTACAAAAAACACAATTTAATTATATTAATAGCATTATATATTAATACATTTTTAGAATCCCAATGAGGTTTACATTTCTATTCTTATATTTCTTTTTCTAAAGACTTCCAAAAAACCTTTACATTTTTCCACATTAGGTACATATCTAACTTACAGCCAGACACAACAGACCTTAAACTTTTAACAACACGCATATCTCAAGGTTAAATATGAACAAAAGCACGCACATTACCACTTAAAGGATAGGAAAAATTAGGTAGCAAAGCTTTCGAGCTTACGTTTCTTCCGAAAGGAATAAACAACCACTTTAGAAGGGTCGAGGACCCTTCTCGAACCCTATATTCAAAGATTTTGACTCCGGTTATGACACCCGATATAAAAAGTGGATATCGGGCGAGCATATCTTAAGTGCCCTAGGGAATTGCATAAAAATCCCTAGAACGCATTAAGGCTCGGGACACATTAACATAATACACTCGGCCTTGACATCTCGAAAAACAACACAAACACAAAGACAAAATACACACGTAAGGTTAATTAGATTCCCATGTCTCCAGTATACATAATATAAAGCACAATTGGGAAAGATCATGTTTCTACCCATGAGTCGCACGGGAAAGACAAAAAATCTACGAGGCAAATAAAGGTTGATGATTGTGCGGCGTGACATAGATTTTGGCATGTAATTTGATTACGAAGAGAGTTTGCGAACCTCGCTATACATTTTTCTTATTCCATTCATTTACATTATTTTCTTATGTTTAAAATCAAAATTCTTAATCAAATTTACCATTTATCCCAATTCAAATACTTATCATTTATTTTTATCAAATATTTACCAGTTATATAACAACTTCTTTTTATTTTGTTCATAAATCAACAACTAAACAAATTTTTATCAACGAAAACTCGCTGGTTTTCTTTTAAAATTAGACATTTTATATATTTTTTTTATTTTTGATTTCTCAAAAGCCCTAATAGAATTCCCTCGATTTTCTTCCCCATCTCGAGTAGAATATGGTTTAGGCACATTTTCTTTTTTTCACCATGCGCCAAGGCATTCACTTTGATTTCTTCCAACTTATTTTATTTTTGATTTCTCAAAATCCCTAATAGAATTCCCTCGATTTTGTTCGCCATCTCGAGTAGAATATGGTTTAGGCACATTTTCTTTTTTTTCTCACCATGCGCCAAGGCATTCACTTTGATTTCTTCCAACTTATTTTATTTTTGATTTCTCAAAAGTCCTAATAGAAATTTTCCCTCGATTTAGTTCCCCATCTCGAGTAGAATATCGTTTAGGCGCATTTTCTTTTCTTTTTATCCCACTATGTACCATAGCATTCATTTTGATTTCTTACAATTAATTTTTTTTTATTTCTCTATTAATTATACTCAACTTATATATCATCAACACCATTCTCTTTCAGCTCTTATATCACTACCAATGCTTGTATATAGCTTCTCAATAACCACAACTAATTTTCCCACAAAAATTATATATATTTTTTCCCCTTTACAGAATTCACTAAGGCTTTCCCTTCTTGAATTCTTCACATGTAGGGGGCGCATCTGTCATAATTTGTACATAACTGGATGTAATCCCACCACAATATGTATGCAATGTATGATCTAAAATTTTTTAATAAAGACAAGGTTTAGAAATCTGGGAGAAAGGCCATCAAAGAGGAAACGGTCATTAGTAGGTTTTATTATCCAGGAACTCATAAAAACTGGGTTCAAGAACCTAGTTCCTTCCGGGATCATGATAGAACAAGACAAGGACAAAGGATTAGCAAAGATCCAATCAGAGTCCAGGAGGATTAGCTAGGAACCAATGGAAAACTTACACGGGTCGACAATCGTCCAATCAGCTCCCTGAGAAGTTTTCGTGTTAAATCGCGAACTCAGTTTAGTTAGTTAGGAGCTCGCCACCATCGCAACAAGTCGGGACCTGGTACCAAGGAACCGGTTGGAGCCAGCACCCATCTTCTCAACAATCAGATAAGTCCAATCCTCAATAATGTGAACAGCCATAGTTAATAGTCAAATACGCCAAATAGCTTAAACCCCTTTCTCCCTTGATCGCTGGCCTATTTCAATCCAATCCTGTGTTCTCGTTATTTTTCCCCTGTGTGAATACCTTACTACTTCAGCAAACGACTGAGCTCACCACAATCATCAATCAATCAATCAACAACTCAATCAATCTCAAAAAGGTAATCGTTCAATATTACATATATATATTTAATTAAAAAGGCATATATTGAATCAAAATATCATTTACAATTGTCATTCCAAAAGGTTTTGCAATCAATATTAAATAATAAAATATCAAAAGGTAAATGATACCATTAAAATATACATGCATTCTTTACCTAAAATAAACATTTTAATAAAATAGTGACAACAATGACTCAAAGAAGACGCGATTTTGTTTAAAGCGGCAGCGGTAATTTCTAAACATTGCAACAGACACAATGGAGTTGAATAGATAAAGTTTACGCGCCATGATCCTTTATGATTATAAAAGTAATTTAACATCTAATGAATCCTATTAAAGATTGATGAAAGCTTTATAATATTAAGTTCCTTCTATTAGAACAGTTTTCAATTGGTTTAATGGATTTAAATTTGAAAAAAAAAAACAATTTGAAGATGAACCTCGTTCAGGTCAACCACCAACAGCAGTGTTCCAAGAAAAAATTGAGCTAGTAAGATTTTACTCGGAGAAGATTGAAGAATGACCTATCAGCAGTTAAAGAAATGTGTGGGCATTGAAGCAGGAGCAATCAACACTATCATTAATGATCATTTAAAATACAGGAAACTTGTTAGTAGATGGGTATCTCACAGCTTGGCCGAATACCAAAAACTTTATCGCGTTAAAAGGTGAACTTTAATATTGAAAAAAAAATATGAAGGAAAATCAAAGGCATTTTAAATATTATTACAGGTGAAGAAACTTGAATTTACAATTTTGATCCAGAAACAAGAAGGCAATCTACTCTTTGATGCTCTTCAAAATCATCTTCTCCTAAGAAAGTTCGCAGTGTTCGAAGTGTTGGAAAACAAATGGTCGCTTGTTTTTTCAGAAAAAAATGGTTTCCTTTATATTGTAAGTTAGAATATCGAAAGACAGTTAGTTAAAAGTGACTAGTATACAAAAAAAATATTTCCAGCAGTATTTGAAAAAAATTCAAGCAAAGCAGACCAAGATCTCAACTTAGAGGAGTCCTTCTTCACCATAACAATGCAAGACCACACACCTCAGCCCAAACATTAGACTTTTTAGAAAACTCTGGTGTCTAATTGATCTCTCATCCATCATTTCACCAGATCTAGCACTCTGTGACTTTCTATTTCCAAAAGTTAAGTTATCGTTAAAAGGGATAAAATTTGAAACTAATGATGAAGCACTACAAGCCTTTATCAATGCCGTAAATTTTATCCATAAAGATCACTAGTGTAAGTGCTTCGGTAATTGGTTTCACAGATGAAATATTTTTTAGGTGCTAAGGGTGAATATTTTGAGAAACTCTGAAAATTTACAAGTTGCAGCCTTAATAAAAAAAAGGTAATTGCAAAAACCTTTGAAGTAACCCTTGCATATATATGATAATAAAAAATAAAGAAGTCATATTCTGTCCAAAGCACACATGCTTTTCATGCTTGTTTTTTATATATGATAATTTGAATCAACAACACCTTTATTGGTGTATTATAACAAGATTATATAATGAAAAACGTGTTTATAAAATAGAAACTCATACCAGTTTCAGATGGAAACAGGCGAAAGCGCCATCTATTGGCGGAGGTTGTAGTCATTTTGAGGCCTTATACGCGACAGTATTCTTGTCTGTTAAATATTTATTCATCTCTTCCTCCAAAGTTCTATTAAAATGTTCAACAATACTAGCTTTTGTAACATTTTGAGTAGAAACCATTTGATATTATGTTTCTTTAGGAGGTTCTGCGTCACACTATTGATAAATTCCATTCCCTTATCTGTTTGCAGCCTTTCAGGTTTCCGGTTTTTGATGATTGTCGAGAAACTATTTGTGATTTCGTCCCCTGTCTTGTTTCTTATTGGTATAGCCCGAGCATATTTAGTGAATACATCAATAATTATTAATATATATTTAAAACCTTTATATTTTGCATAAAAGAGCCAACCACTGATAATCTTTATATGGTGCATATACTCTTCTGGTTTCAAATTTCTTTTTAATAGGTTTATGAAGAGTATATACGTCTTGTTTGTGAATAAAATCACTCACTTCTTTTTGAGAATAACCCGTTTTTCTGCTGAGAACGTTGATTCCTCTGTATCCTGTTTCTGGATTGTAGTACACTTATTCGAGGCTTTTTTGGGGTTTAATTATCTTCTTCTTTTTTAGCAGGTTCTTCTTATTTTTTTGAAAATCTAAATTTTTTCCAGCCACACTCTTTACATACTGATTTTTTAATCAATCTTCCTTTCTCTGTTTTATATTCTTCTTTACTTTGACTTTCAGCATTCTTTCCACCCCTGTTCATTTATATAGAATTAAATCCATTGATACCCATCAATTTTTGCAGCTTTCATATATTTTTTCTTGGCATAAACTCTAGAGTTTTAAAAATTATTCTTCTCTTCTATAAATTTCTTGTTTATTGTTATTAATTTTGAAAGTATTTAATAATCCTTTATGAAATTTCATTGCCATTTTATATTCTTCTTTTCTCTCGTTTAACTTCAATTGTCTTTCAATAATATCTACAACTAATGCACTTAAACTTGAAGCAGCTAACAGGACAAATGTCAAAATCCGCTAAACCACTCGAAGATAAAACAAATTTAGAAATTAAAAGATAAATATTGATATTGCTGAAATAATAATAACTCTTTCCATAGATATAAATTCGTTTTTCGAGATAGGCTCCCATATTTGTATTTATTAGTATTACAAACCGAACATTTACCAGATATTATATTTTTTCCTCTTTTATCTCTTTCACTGACTTAATATTTATAGTTTTTGTTTTCTTTCTACATTTAACACAATATATTAGAGTGCCTAAACCGAATGTCTTTTTACTCCATATAATCGGTTTAACAATACCTCTTTCTATTCTTTCCTTAAAAGAAGGATTTTGAATATTATCCAAGTCTTTAAGCACTTGTTTATCACAGATCTCTTTTCTTGTTTTAATATTTTTTTTTTCAAATAAAATATACAAGGTGTGTCCAATAAATAATGAGACCGGTCAAAAACAAAGAAATTAAATGATAATTTTTTTTAAAGTATATTAAAAAAATAGAAAGCTTCAGCTACACTGCAGTATATCACATCATGTGATTGCGCGCGCAGTTGATAAATTGTAAGCTTGTAAAAAGAACGCCTTTGCATAACAACCTTTAAAATGTAATGAATAGAAAATTCGAACAACGAATTTGTATTAAATTTGGCTATAAAATTCGGATATCGGCTTCAGAAACTTCAATTATTTGAAATTGGCATTTGGAAATTAAAATGTAAATAGGCCCACCACATTTAGATGGTTTTCACGATTTAAAAATGGAATGGAATCGGTGAAAGATGAGAAGCGTGTTGGACGTCCAATTCTGCACAGGAACCTTGAAAAGGTGAGCCAAATTTGAAATTTGATGAAAGAAAATCCGCGAATAGGGTTACGGGACATTGAGGAAGAAACAGGGATATCAAAATCATTAGTTGGATCGATAATTAAAGAAGACTTGCAGTTAAAGAAGACACCTTCAAAATGTGTCCTTAAAATGCTCACAATCCAACAAAAGGAGAATCGCGTTGAAGTTGCCAAAATAAAATTGCTTGAAATGGTGAAAGAAAATCCTAATTGGAAAGAAAAAGTAACAACTGGAGACGAGACATGGGTTTACGGGTATGACCCGGAAACAAAACGCCAATCCATGGAGTGGAAAGGAAAATATGAACCAAGAACGAAGAAATCCCGACTTTGCAAGTCAAAAAAAAAAAAAAGTCTTATTGGTCACGTTCTTTGACATAAAGGGAATTGTGCATTATGAATATCTAGAGGAAGGTCAAACAATCAGTAAGGAGTCTTATTTAAACATCATGAGACGTGTACGTGAATCAATTCGTCTGAAAAGAAGTGAAATGTGGAGTTCCAAAAATTGGAATATCCATCATGATAATGCACCACCACACACTGCTACATCTGTACTGACTTATTTGGCTAAACACGGCATCCAAATACTTCAACACACAACCTCCCTATTCCCCAGACCTAGCTCCAAATGATTTTTTCCTCTTTCCAAAACTCAAAATGGCTCTAAAAGGAAGGAGATTTGACACTAGAGAGTCCATGATAGCGGATTTAAAAAAGGTCTTGAAGATCAACCCGAAAGATGCCTTTTCTAAATGTTTTAAATCATGAGAGAAGAGATGGAAATTATGTATAGATGCGGGAGGGGACTATTTTGAAAAATACTAATAAAATTTGTTTTAATCATTCAATTTTTTCTTTATTTTTACCAGTCTCATTATTTATTGGACACACCTTGTATCGTGTTTGTGGGCTGTTTCATCCACTCTATTAATAGGCTTACTCTAAGATTTATAACTTAAATCAGGATTCAATCTAGTTTTTCCAGTAAGTAATTGTGTTTCTGGACCTGTAAAATTGTGCCCAGGTAAATGTATTTCAAATGGTAATTTGCTTATAGTTTTATTAATAACTCATTTTCTCATTTATATTCAATGAAATCATAAGTATCTTTATTCTTATTCCTTTATTTTATATAATTCATACAATAATAACCGCATTTTGTTGATTCAAAATCTTGTATCTGTCTAGTATTATATAAAAAATCTTTTAGAGGTTTTTAAATATTCAATTATTGATTAAAGAGGTGAAATACCAAACGAATCAAAATATTCAACATAAGGAAAATTAGGTAAATTATAATAACAAACCCAATGAGTTTCAGTATCATCATCTAAATTTACTATTCCATTTTCAAAGATTATATTTCCCGACATTTCATTTTTAGAATATACCCCCTTAAATCCTTTTTCAGTTGTCATATATTTTTTCTGAATCTATATTACTCAAAAATATTTTCGACCCAGAAGGTGTTAGAACTCATGGGATATTGTACGTATATATGTATATAAATAATACAACTATTTTTATATATATATATATTTTTTTGTGTGTGACCCCTCAGCGGAGGGGAATCTATTTTTTGCTGTTTATTTTCCTCTTTTCACACACCGGCCCCCACCCCCAGTCGAGAGAATGTGATCGTCCGCCGGCCGGATGGACAGTCCAAGTATCCATCGACCAATCGGAGGGAGCAGAGGGATCACGAGGTCCTGGCAGGGGACAGCAGTTGGTGACACGGCAGTGCCAAGTAGACATGAAAAAAGCCTCGCGGGAGCTTGCCCAAGATGACCTCCGGGAACTTCGTCCATCTTCCATAAACGACCATACAAACGGTCTGAGAACGGACGGGGTGACTGACATCTTAAAAAAAAAAAAGTGAAGCCGAGACGAATCTTTGAGAGATTCGCATAGTGGTTGGAGTACGTCGAGGGTGAAGAATTGTGCTTCCACGGCTGGTGTTTTCTGCAGGGGGGCTCGGGCAGTCCGACCTAACAGCTGAGAGGAACTGTTTTTTGGTGAGCACTCTCTCACACGCTTTCTTTTTATTTCCTAAATTGATATATATATATTTTGTGTTATTCTAGCATATTTTTATTTGTATTTTTTTCTTTCTTTCTAATTTGACTAAGGTTTCTATTTCGCCAATATCATCACTTTTCATATTGTATTTGTTAAAACATTAAGTTGCATGCGAAATTTTGGAATATACAAAAATAATAAGTTTTCATTTATTTTTTTATCCTTTATTTTATAGCTATCAAAAAATTTAACGAAAGCTTTATATGTATAGACTTTGTTGTCTTCCTTTTTTATTGCTTGAACACCCAACGCAGTCCAAAACAATATCAAAACTTTAGGTTAAAGTTTTTATTTGTTAAAAAGGGGATTTTTGTAGCGTTCCGAATATTTATTTCCCTCCATTTTCTTAGCGCTCTTTTATTAGAAGGTATATCAAACCCCTTTTTTACTTTGCCTAGTAATATTTTAGCTCCATAAGCACCTGTTGCAAACACAGGACCTAATGTTGCTGCTTTAAGTGCAGCAGCAATTACTGGAATATATGGTGCTAAAAAGTTAAGAAGGCTCCAACTGTTCTGTTTCTAATAGAAACGAGTTCAGGATATATAAATTTAACCAGATGTCCACCCAATTTCAATCCACATCCACATCTATTTCTAAAATCACTCTGAACCTTTTGAATTTGCAATTCTATTAATTTTCCTATTTATATAGGTTTAATTCCTAATTTATCAGCAAACTTATATGCATCAGACTTTTCATAACATATAATTGATATAATATCTAATGCTCAAGGATTATCGTCTCTTAATTCGTAATTTAACATAAAATCTCTTTCTGAATTATCAAAAACATTTCGTAATAATCGAGATCAAAACAAAATATCGGATAGATGCGTTCAAATGCTATTTTATCTAAAATAGAGTTTTCATTTGTATATCTTACACATGCATTTTCATAATTCTAATAAGCTTCAATATAATCCATAGCAGTTGGTCTGAAATCACATTTGAGGATATCTAGGATATTTTTACCTTGGCTTTTGTTTGGCGAGCATAGAGCAGCTAAAATATATAGAAACAAATGTATTCTTCCTTATTCAAAATGTAATGAAAAATAGCCCATATTCTTCGCAGACAAGGAATTCAAACGTATTTTAGTAGCCATCAATCCATAGGTTAACTTCTTAGAAATCCCATAACTAAATCGGAAAAACAACTGGACCCTAAAATTCAAACCAATGCAATTTACTCATTTCAATGCCAAGACTGCAATGCTACCTACATAGGTGAGACAGGAAGATCGATACAAGTTAGACTAAACGAACATAACAGTAATATCAGAACAAAAGACCAACGTTCTATGATCTATCAACATATTGCACAAACCGGTCACCAATTTACCATAACACAAACGAAATGACACTACAAAGACATTAAGAGCAAATTTAAACGATTATTATTAGAATCTCTTGTTTCCAATGAATACAACAGCATAAACAGAAAAATAGATTTACCATCACAATACCGATATCTAAGAAGAAATCAATAGATTAATTTTATAGGTTCTGGATGCCCTAAAAACTGAAATAGATATATTCCATAAAATATTTAAAATAGTTAAATTACAAACCAATTCAAAAATTTTCAGTTATAAATATCCACGCGGCGCGCGTTTGTTTTTTGTTTTTGTAAATATTTCTGGTGGGATTAAGTCGATATTTTTGTAAGCCCGTTGAAGAGCGAATAACGCTTGAAAGCTAGCGTTTTTTAAATAAAAAAGATACTCATTGTGGGAATATAATTGTAATTAGAATTCTAGTTTATGTTTAAAACCAATTCTAACTTTCATCATTATCTCGGAAATTACAAAATAGATCACACAATTTTAATTAAGCAGTCAATTCTTTTCCTGCTTTAGTTTGTATCCACCTATCTGTGTATCCTTTATTAAAATTTACATTCCTTTTTATTCTGCGACTAATATTAGGAGCTGTTCCTGATTCTTCATAATTCTTCTTTATCCAACGAATCAGCTGTATCAAAATATACCATAGAAATTGAGGCATTTATTCCTTATATAATCATGATTTTTATCAATTAAAAATCTAACTAGAGGAGTTATCTTCACTTCTCGAATATCATCTTCTTCTTTTTCATTATAAATACTTTTCGCAATCTTAAAAATACATATAAAATCATTATTAACAGTAATCTCATCTTTTTCAGTGATAGCACTTCCATCTGATTTTACTATTTTAGCGCTAATCCTAATTAAATCCGCAGAAAGTCTATAATAATTGCTTTTATCTTTGTTAATAAAGGTTATGAGTTCATCAATATTATTTGAATAGGATTTTCCGAGAATCTTATATATTTTCAGCATCAGTTGTAGAAATATCTTCATAGAATGGTTCGTTAAAATTCTAATTAGGAGCAAGGATTTCTTTTATCATTTATAAAAGTGTAAAACCTTTACCAAATGAAATATTTTTAAGTTTTCCATCCTATTTTTTCCCTCTACCGTAAATAACTTCTTCCTTCATATTTCTTTTTGGTTTATATGAAATCTCTTCACTCGGACATCCCGTACCATATAAAAACTCTTCTATCGTTTTTTGACCTTTTATTGGTTTCTGAGTAAGATTTTCCAATATTTTTTCAACGATTGGTTTTCCAAATATATTTTTAAATATAGTTCCAAATCCTGAACCATAGAGTCGATAAAACTTTTTTTTACTATCATTTATATAATTTAGAAAACAAATGTAGCCCATTCACCATTAAAATTCACAGGTCTACCAAATTGATCAGTTATTCTTATTCTAATTTCACCAATAAAATCATTCTCATTAATATCTAAATATGCTATGTGTCGAGGTGTTATATTGATTTGTTCACCAGTATCTACTTCGGGCAAAATGAAAATATTATCTGAGAGTAATTGCTATCTAAATAACTACCTTTACCAAACTATTATGAATTAAAATTCTAATAATATCGATTGTTATATGTGGAGCTAATGGAGCGATATGCTCACCTTGTTTATAAATATTTTTAGGAAATCCTAATATTTTATATAGGTTTCCCTATTTTGATTCAATTTCTATTTCAACTATTAGAATTACTCTAGATTTTGGTTTATGAATTCCCAATTTTATGGGTAAATCTTTGAATTCGTCATTTAAATCGTTAAAACCATGCATTGCTTCAGGAATCTCAAATTCTTTCTAGTCAGAAGTTACAGATTCGTTATATTTCAAATTTATTATTTTCTTTGGTTATATTATACCAAGAATAACATCCTGTAAAACCAATTAAAGCTATTTTCGATCCTGCTTTTAAAGGAGGGTTATAATAACGCGTAAAATTGTGTGGTTGATCTGAACTTACTGTTATTAGCATTTTTTTAGTTTTAAACACTTATTGTATGCTTCAATATGTATCTTTTCTGATATTTGTTTCTTCTTTTTCAGAATATCTAAAATTTATAATGCTTCATTTTTTAGTTATGCTTCCTGCTTCTCTCTCACCGTCTAAGATTTCATGTCTATCAATCAATTATTTTGGTTTATTATAATATTTTATTATACCCATTCCTTCTAAGTGTTTTATTTGTTTTATATATATTATATCTTTATGTTCTATTAACAATTTTACTAATTTATGATAATATTTTAGAGTGTTTGAAACATTATATGCTTCTTGTTTTGTTTTTTTTCGTCATTGGATATCTTTTTTACACTTAATGATTGAATCGTTGCTCCTATTGATTTATCTAATTATTGTAATACTTTATTATCTTTCTTATTCTACTAAATCTTCAACATTTGGAAGTCCATAACCTTCCGAAATATTTTTATCTATTTCTTTTTTATATCTAACAATTAAACAACTTTTCCTTTCTATTTTCTTAGTGTGACTTCCTTCTATTGGAATAATCAATTTCAACATTTTACTCTTCTTTTATTTTTGACCAATTGACCGCTGTGTATATATAATAATGATTGTGGCTTGCTCAAAAGAGAAAAAAAGGTGACGTCAGTAAGTTTGTTAATTTTTTGTTATTTTAAAGTAAGCTGCTTTAAGTTTATGTAAATTTGTACATTACTAATTAAAGTACTTCTTTCTTCAGAAATAAATTTGTCGGCCTTCTCCCTTTTTTTCCAAACAGGTTATGGGCCCAGGCATCAATTATATAAGAAACTACGAATCAAGAATGTCCAGTCTATATCAAATTTAGAAATTGAACAAGCAAATCTTTGAGACATGGAAGTTTCAAATGCAAATGATTCTTATTCATTGTGATATGTGGACTTATGTTAATGAAGCTAATATTAAACCTGAATCTGGTAACCAAAAGTTTACTAATTGGCAAAATAAGAATCGGAAGGCTCTCGCTACATTTGTATTGAGCTTGAATCCATCAGAACTAGTTCATATTAATAACTGTAAGACAGCCGAAAAGGCATGGAAAAAGATTGAGGAAGTTTACCGGCCAAAAGGACCTGCGACGAGTTTCCCTGACCAAAAGGCTGATAAAGATGAAAATGAGGCCTAATGATGATTTGCAAGATTACCTGAGTATATTCACTATATTGGCAGACAATCTAGATGAAATTGGGGCTCAAGTACCCGATTACATTTTGGTTATACTCTTGTTGTGTAGTCTTCTAGAATCGTACGAAGGATTCAGGACAGCAAAAGAAAGAACTTCGTGTGGAGAATAAAATGCCTTTGTTGGAAATTCAGAAAGAAAAACTACAAATTCTACTAAACCAACAAATCGGAAGGATTTCAAATTTGTGTTATTACTGTGACAAGAAAGGCCACAAAGCGGCTGACTGCTGGTCAAAAAGGAACTCTAAAAGTCACAATACTCGAATGGCTGCTTCTTTGGGAATTGGGGATGAAAAAATTCTCGATGTTAACGAGTGGTGCCTGGATAGCGGCGCAACTGCACACATGTGCTGCTTACGAGAAGCATTTTCAAATTTGAGAGAAACAGAACCAATACCCGTTAAATTAGCGAACGACCAAAACATAGAAGCTTTAAGTAAAGGAACGGTGGAATTGGAAGTTTTGGAGCATGGTGAACCATTTTTATTGATTTTGGAAAATTTATTGTTTGTCCCAGGACTAAAAGGAAATTTGTTTTCAGTCAGCATTTGTGCAGAAAAATCATTCATCGTGAAATATATGAGAGAAGAAGCGAAAATTGTGAATACATTGAGGAAAATTTGCATAGAAGCTTACAAAAGAAACGGACTTCATATATTGCGTCAATCCAAATATGCAAAAGCGTAATTTACAAGAATATGTATAGATAGAAATAGCTGTGAAATTTGGCATAATAGGTTTGGTCATCTTAATTTTGATGACCTTAAAAAAATGCAGAGAGAAAATTTAGTCAATGGATTACCCAAAAGTAATTTTAAAAATATATCAAGTTGTGAAATTTGTATTAGGGGTAAACAGACTCAATTGCCATTCCCAGAAGTCTCTCTAACAAAGTCAACAGAGCCACTGCAACTTATTCATTCTGACATATGTGGACCTATGAGAACAAAGTCATATGGCGGTGCACTGTACTTCGCAACTTTTATCGACGATTTCTCACGAATGATATTCACTTTTACTATGAAAGGAAAAAGTGAAATTTTCAAAGGATTTAAAGTCTTTAAAAGATTTGCTGAGAAACAAACTGGCAGGAAAATAAAAGCAATCAGAAGTGACAATGCAGCAGAGTATTTGAGTAAAGATTTTAAACAATATTTGATGGAGTAAGGAATTAGACATCTGCTCTCAAGTTGAATATTCTCCGCAACAAAATTGTGTTGCTGAAAGAGCGAACAGAACTCTGGTAGAAATGACTAGATGTTTCATAATTCAAGCGAACCTCCCAGATCCACTTTGGGCTGAACTTGTGTACACATCTACATATATCAGAGACCGATGCCCAAGAACAAAGAAAGTCGAACTCCGTATGAAATGTTTACAGGAAGAAAACCAACTGTTTATCATTTAAGAATGATTGGATGTAAATGTTTCGCTGTTGACAACCGTCCGAGAAGAGGAAAATTCGCTCCTCGTAGTGAAGAATACCGACTGGTTGGCTATTCTCCAGAGTCAAAGGCGTACAGAGTATGGAAGCCTGGGACAAATACGGTGATAAAAAGTCGAGATGTATGTTTCCTCGAATTTGAAAACTCTAACTTAAGTAATGACGTGGTGCAAATTGAAGCTATACCACAGAAAATGGAAGATATATTATTGAAGGAGGAAAGTTTTCAGGATGATGAGAAAACTTTGCCCGGAACTGAATCGGAGTTTTCACGTGAACCATCAGAAACAACAGAAGTCATCTCGCAGAGAGGGAGAGGAAGACCAAGAATTTTACGGACTGGAAAACCGGGAAAACCACGAAAGGAATACGTTGAAGCTAATTTGTCTAAAGATTTTCGACATAACACTAGTTTGCCAGATCCAAAGGATTAGGATCAAGCTTTCCCTAGTTAAGATTCGCATCTATGGAAAAGTGCAAAGAAGGAAGAGTACAGTTTCCTTTTGGAGAATGGAACTTGGGAACTTGTCGATCCTCCTAAAGACAAAAATATTGTCGCGGAGATAAAATAAAGCGAGGGTAAATGAACGGCATCTGCCACCGTCCCGTTTTCCTTATTTTCAGATCAGCTTCCGAGAACCCCTCACACCTGTGGTCCCCCTCACCCCCGGGGTCCTGGGATGATTGACAGGTGTCCCATCTGGATGGAGCTTCTTGACAATATAATATAAAAAAGGGTCTTCCGAAAGAAATTTAGAGCCGACGGCTCTATTGAACGGTATAAGGCTCGACTTGTGGCAAAAGGTTATTCCCAAAAATACGGCATTGATTATGAGGAAACCTTTTCACGAGTTGTACGCCACAGTACGATCAGAACAGTTTTAGCCTTGGCCGTTGAATATGATTTACTAGTCCATCAAATGGGTGTTCAGACTGCCTTCTTGAATGATTTCAAAGAAGAAATTTGCAAGAAACAACCAGAATATTTCGAGTCAAAGAAATATCCAAGTATGTAAACTAAAGAAGGCAATATATGGTCTGAAACAGGCTGGAATGACTTTGGCAGGCAAAGCTCGAATCAGTATTATAAAAGAATGGGCCTAGAGCAGATGAAAACTGATAACTGTGTCTACATTAAAAGAGGAGTTCTTCTGGTTGCAATATATGTTGACGATATGAT
This sequence comes from Cordylochernes scorpioides, assembly GCA_030710605.1. NCBI lineage: Eukaryota > Metazoa > Arthropoda > Arachnida > Pseudoscorpiones > Chernetidae > Cordylochernes > Cordylochernes scorpioides. The sequence continues at coordinate 94,440,163 of CP092886.1, read as the reverse complement.
TGTTGCTGCTGCAGAAGAAGAAAATATGAATAATTTGTTTAAGATAAATGATCTTGGAGCACTAAATTATTTTCTTGGGATACGGTTACAGAGAAGAATGGATGAATTTATATCTCTCGATCAGGAAAGATACATTGAAGAACTTCTAGAGAAATATGAGATGAAAGAAACAAAACCGATCTCTACACTCACGGACCCTAATTACAAACGGACAAAAATATCACCTATAGATATGAAAACAAGCCAGTAGATAAGGTGGAGTATCAATCTTTGTAGGATCACTGATCTACTTATCTGTCTCAACAAGGCCTGATATTGCTTATACGATAAGTGCTTTAGGAAAATTTAGCAACGATCCTAGAAGACAACATTGAAATATTGCAAGGCGTGATCTCCGCTATTTGAGAAAAACCTCAAGCCTCAAGATTATTTTCAGAAAAATCGATGAAATAACTCCATGGATATGTAGGAGCGGATTGGGGCGGAAACCTCATGGACAGAAAATCGCATTCAAGATTTGTTTTACTTGGCGGGCGGTCCAATAGCGTGGGAATCCAAAAATCAGCGGACTGTTTCCCTTTAAAGCACTGAATCAGAATACATCGCACTTTGTGAAGCTGGTAAGGAGGCTGTTCACAAAAGGATGCTTTTAGATGAATTGGGATTTGGTGAAATATTGGAAGGACCTACAATTTTGTGGACAGACAATCAAGGAGCTCAGAAATGACAAGGAATCCTATGTATCATGCGCGAACAAAGCACATTGACATCAAATGGCATTATATCAGAAATATTTATTATGAAGGTATTGTAGAGGTCGTCCATTCACCAACCCAAGGCGAAGGTTGCGGATATTTTCACTAAGAGTCTGACAAAGATCTCGCACGAAAAATGTATTCCTTGAGGGGGGGTGTTGGAATAATCAATTTAAACATTTTACTCTTCTTTTATTTTTGACCAATTGAATCTGTGTATATATAATAATGATTGTGGCTCGTTCAAAAGAGAAAAAGGTTAGGTCAGTAAGTTTGTTAATTTTTTGTTATATCAAAGTAAGCTGCTTTAAGTTTATGTAAATTTGTACATAACTAATTAAAGTACTTCTTTCTTCAGAAATAAATTTGTCGGCCTTTTATTTTGCCCAACACCTTCTTTCACTAAAGAAGGTAAAGAAAGTAGTGGTAGAGGAGGTAATATTTGTTCCATTTTAGATGTAACAGGCTTTAGAAAATTACTCAGATTTTTCTTGTGTATGTTGTTCATCTAATGCTTTGGTTTTAATTTCTGTATTATATGTTTTTCTTTTCCATTTTTATGTTCAGAAATATATTTCTTATGTTCATAAAAAATAATAATAAATGGAAATAGAAAAAATAGAAATTCCTGAAACCGTCGATTGCTATAATCGAAATAAATATGCTCCTCAATGGCCTTTTAGATTATTAAAAGTAGGTCATACAGGTTGTGGGAAAACCAATATGTTAATTAATTTAATTGTTATATACTTATATTCTGATAAATTATTTGTCCGTGCAAAAGATTTTCGGAAAAATATAATTATTTAAGAGAAAAAACGGATGAATTTGAGGAAGAAACAGTTTAAAATATAGCTACATATAGTACTGGTGATATCATAAATGTTAATGATTTGAATCCAAAAGACCAAAAACCAATTACATTCGATGATTTTATAACGGAGAAAGATGATAGTGAATAATTGATCTATGCATAAGAGACAGAAAGAAAAATGCTTCAATTATATATATTTGTCACAGAGTTATTATCCAGTTGAAAGAATTATGAGACAGAACTTGGATTATTTTGCCTTATACAATATTCCTAATTTAGAAGAGATAGTTAGTGTAGTATTCTGTGTTTTAAAATATATTATAGATCATCATCATAAACAATAATATACGATGTATAATGTAAACAACGTGTTGATGTAAAAATATAAATATAAAGTGTAATAAATAATTTGTAATAATAATTTCATCTGGTGAGTAATGTTTAATTAAATAATAACTATACAACATAAATTGGCGACGAGAATTTGAAAATATAACTGTAGCCCTAAAAAAAAAAAAAAAAACAAGTATGGCAGCCAACCTGACGCCACCTTTACCCATGAATATGAATGCAAGCAATTTATTTGCGGAATATAAGCAATGGATGGAATCCTATGCCATTTTTGAAATAGCATCTGGAATTTCAAAAAAATCGGATGAAATTAAGAGAGCAACTCTATTGCATTGTTTAGGGCCAAATGTACAACGTATATTTTTCAACTTGCCAGATGAAAAGGAAAATTATGAACAAACTAAAATGGCTTTAGATAAATATTTCACACCTCATAAAAATGTGGTCACTGAGAGATTTAAATTTAGACAAAGAGTCCAGAAAGATGATGAATCGATCGACAACTACCTAATTTCTTTAAGAGAGCTTTCTGATTCTTGTGAATTTGGGAATTTAGAAGCTGATATGATAAGAGACCAAATACTTGAAAAATGTAACAACAAAAAACTTAAAGAAAACTTGTTGCAACAAGAAAATTTGACACTGTCAAAAACCATTGATATTGCTAGAATGTTAGAAATTTCTAGAAAAGAAATTAGACTTCTTGAACCTCAAAATGATCGAACACTAAATAGAGTTCAAAATAAACCTAAAAGGCACTATAATGCTAATAATTTCAACAAAGGTAGATGCACTAATCAAGGTACCCCATCATTTTCAGGTGCCTCAAAGCCTAAATGTTATCGCTGTGGATTAGATACACATTCAGCACAAGAATGTGGTGCTAAAAAAATGACTTGTTCATATTGCAATAAATTAGGACATCTTTTTAGAGCTTGCAGGAACCGCCCAAATCAAAATAATAATAGAAACAACAAAAGTTTCAATCAAACTAAAGTTAAGACCATACAAGAAGAAAATAAGACTGAAGTAGGTGAAAGTTCAGATGAATATACCTACTATACAGGTGCTGAAAATAAAGAAAAAGTGCGAATAGATGGTAGTGAAATAAATATGATAATTGATACAGGGAGTGATAGAACTTTCATAAGCTATAATAAGATGCTTGAATTATATGGCCATAAAATTATGCCAAAATTACATGACACCACCCGAACCTTTTTTGCCTATGGTCAAGATAGACCTCTTCCATGTTATGGTTATTTCAATGCTGTGATTTCTTGGAAAGAAAATTCAGTTTCAGAAGAAATTTATGTGATTGATAAAAAAGTTGAATCTTTGTTGGGAGGCAAGGCTAGTTTTAAACTAGGTATAATTAAAAGGGTAAATCATGTAAATGAATCAATGTCTACTAATATAGAAACTCTTGTTCAAGAACATGAACATCTTTTCCATGGACTTGGAACTATAAAAGGCTATAGTCATAAAGTGACATTGAAAGACAACTATAGGCCCATTGCCCAGAGATGCCGTCGTATACCTTATGCAATGGTAGAAGCAGTAAATCAAGAGCTTGATAAGATGCTAGAGAATAGAATCATTGAAGAAGTGCATCAAGGTTCTGAATGGGTTTCTAACATAATAGTTGTTCCAAAAAGGGATAGTGAGGAAATTAGACTATGCATAGACTTTCGGGAAGTGAATAAAGCAATATTGAGAGAAAGACATCCAATTCCTACAATTGACAATATGTTACATGCCCTTAAAGGTGCTAAAGTATTTGCAAAGCTGGATGCAAAAAAAAAGGGTTTTGGCAGGTTGACTTAGACCCTCAATCAAGACCCCTTACAACTTTCATCACGCACCGTGGTTGTTACAGATTTTGTAAAGTTCCTTTTGGTCTATCAAGTGCTCCAGAGGCATATCAGAAAGGAATGGATACAATTTTGCTTGATTTGAAAGGTGTAATTTGTTACTTGGACGATGTCGTTGTTTACGCCAAAGATAGACAAGAACTAGAAGAAAGGCTTAGAAAAGTCTTACAAAGATTTGATAAAGTAGGCATTAGGCTCAACAGGAATAAGTGCAAATTTGCCATGGAAGAATTGGATATTTTAGGGCACATTGTTAGTAGTGAAGGTATTAAACCTGATAATAGGAAAATAGAAGCAGTCTTAAATTTTCCAATACCAAAAAATATTGAGATGTTTAGGTCATTCTTAGGAACTTGTGGGTTTTCAAGAAAATTCATACCTAATTTTTCTAAATTGGCAGAACCTTTAAATAATTTGACTAGGAAAAATGTTAGGTGGAATTGGGATTTGAAAACAAATAAAGCATTTCAGGATCTTAAAGAGTCACTAACAAAAGAGCCATGCTTGGCATATTACAACTTGAACTCACCAACTGAATTAATTACAGATGCAAGCCCTATTGGTCTTGGAGCAGTATTAATACAAACACAACAAAATGGCATTAAAAGACCCATTGCATATGCCAGCAGATCCTTAACTGATACTGAAAAAAAGATATTCACAAATAGAAAAAGAGACATTGGGATGTGTATGGGCAATTGAACATTTTAACACCTATATTTGGGGAAGGAAATTTGTGTTAAAAACAGATCACAAACCTCTAATCTATATGCTGAATCCTAAAAATGGAGCTGTTTTGCCTCCAAGAATTCAAAGATTGAGTTGGAGATTACAACCATATGACTTTGAAATTGAATTCATTCAAGGAAAGCAAAATATTGCAGATATATTTTCAAGACAACCTCTTTCTAACACAAAGGATGAAAAATGGCTGGAGGACTATGTTCATAAAGTCTTATCCATCACTTCTGAAGAGCTTCAAGCACTGTCTTTGAAAGAGATAAAAGTTTGTACAGAGCAAGATCCTTTGTTTCAAAAACTGAAAGAGATGGTTCAAAAGGGAGTTTGGCCATATCCTTTGAATGAAGAATTCAAATGTTTTTATAAGTTTAAAGATGAACTCTCAATTTTTGATAATCTTATCTTAAAAGGAAGTAGAATTTTGCTACCTTCAAAACTAATAAAGAAAGTCTTGAGAATTGCACATGAAACACATCAAGGAATGACAAGAACCAAACAACTGTTAAGAGAAAAATATTTTTGGATAAACATGGACTTTGACATTGAAAATTTGATTAGAAACTGTCCAATTTGTGTAAGGAATCAACCATTGATAAATGATCAACCATTGCAAATAGTTCCGTTACCATCAAAACCTTGGATGAAACTTGGAATTGACATAGTTGGTCCAATTGGCCATCATTATGTTTTAACAGTGATCGACTACTATGCTTCATATCCTGAAGCAATGATAATAGAAGACATTTCCAGCAAGACAATTATTAAAAAATTGATGGAGATTTTTGCAAGACATGGTTATCCACATGAAGTTGTAACAGATAATGGCTTACAATTTGTAAGTACATCAATGGAAAGATTTTTAAAAGAATGTGGAATCAGGCACATCAAAGCCTCACCCTATTACCCAAAAAGTAATGGGAAGATAGAAAGATTCCATAGATTTCTAAAGAAACAATTTAATTCAAGTTCTGAAGAAGGGAAAAATTGGAAAGAATATTTATCCAGAATTTTAATGTCTTACCGAACTACTCCAAACAGATCTACAGGAAAGACTCCAGCATTCCTATTATTTTCAAGAGAAATCAAAACTAAATTAAGCTCACTTGTTAATGATGCAGAAGAAGATGAATCCAACATCAAAGAATTCAATATGGTCTACAAAGAAAAAATGAAAACATATAATGATATAATTCGGAAAGCTAGTCCTCATAATTTTGAAATTGGAAATTTAGTTTATGTGGCAAATCCAAATAATGGAAAACTTGATTCAAATTTCAGATCAGAACATCATGTCATTCTTGAAAACACTACAATAAATTCTTTTAAATTAGTCAACACTAAAAATGGGAAAATAATTCATAGAAATGCTAAACATTTGAAACATGTTCCTACTCAAGAGACCAATCAAGGCATTTCTGACTTAATTCCAGAAGAGAGCCAGGAAAATCTTAGTTCAGATTCGACAAGAATTGAACACCTCAACTCTTCTGATGTACAAATACCAGATGATAATTCCTCAAACCAAGACAAGGACACTTCTTTAAACCGACCAATTTCAAGTAGAACAGGGTCTACATTTAACCCAGTTGTTTCAGATAGACTTGATGCCGAGGCTCTTCACCAGTTGCCACCAGAGGTTTCTCCACCCTTGCCGACCACCAAGGAACCCGTGATCACCAGGAGTGGAAGAGTCATCAAGCCATCATCAAGATATAAAGACATGATTCCTTTCATCTAAAGGAAGGAGGGAATGTAGTATTCTGTGTTTTAAAATATATTATAGATCATCATCATAAACAATAATATACGATGTATAATGTAAACAACGTGTTGATGTAAAAATATAAATATAATGTGTAATAAATAATTTGTAATAATATTTTCATCTGGTGAGTAATGTTTAATTAAATAATAACTATACAACAATAACTATACAACAGTTAGAATATATAGAAATCATGGAACGATGATAAAGAAAGAAGAATTGGTCAAGAGGTATAAAGATGCTGTTAGTAAAACCTATAATTTCTTCCTTATCGATCATAGGACAAAAGATAAAGATTTAATGTTCGAGATAAATTTTTATAATAAAATAAATTAATAGAGGATTTAGAACAAAGAGAAGTGGCATAGGAAAAATAGGTCCTCCTGGAATTGGATATAAGATATCAGTTGAAGGTAATTATGATTTTGAAGATAAAAGATTATCAAATGTCAAAGAACCTGAAGAAAATAAAGATACAATTACAATGATTTATTTTAAAGAAAACAAAAAAATATCAAACGATGTTAATATTGTTAAAATTAGAAAAGACGATGGAATATATAATCCTAAAGGTTTAGAGTTAGAATATTATAAATATAATGTTCATAAAAAAGGATTGTGGGCTTAGAGAATCCAATGAATTCAAATGATGCAGTAAATAAGGAATGTGTAGACTAATTGACTTCTATAGATGAAAATGCGATAATTGGAACATAAAATCAATTAAAAGTTAATAGGGAAAATATTTTATCGGTAAATACTGTTTTGATGCAAAGAATAAAAGGATAGGAAATTTTAGAAAACCTGTTTGTGAGAAAAATGCTGTAAATAAAAAACGTAGATGATTCAATAAAACCTATTGAAGAAATTACTAAATGAAATTAGAAAAATATAGTAGACCAAAGTACAGATAACGACTGATAAGATGTGAAAAACAAAAGAATTACAAGCGTAAAAGATCCAAATTTTGATAATAATGCAGCAACAAAAGGATATGTAGATAGAAACGGAATTTATTTAGAACCTCAAAATAATGCAATAAAGAAAATGAATAATGGATTATATGTACCAGATATTTACACATCATATCCAAATAATATGATGATGAAAAATGATATTGGATATTTTGTAAAACACACACACACACACACCAACAGTGTGTGAAATAATACGTTTTGGTGATGAAACTCTTTCTGAAAAGAGTGCAGATTTTACAGTGTAGGAGGAATAGCTCCAAGAAGTAATCCAAAATTTAATATGTCCACCTATATATTTTCTTTTGATGGTAAGATTATAAATAAAACTACACTAAATAACTCTCCTTTTGTTTTTGAATTATTTATGAATGAAACATACGAATATGATCCTACAAGAGGTCTAGATAAATCTATAGAATTTAAAAAGAATGACCATTTGTTGATAAGAATTAAAACGGCCAAAATAATCACTGTTTCATCCACCAACAATGATAAAATTCAGAGAGAATGTGGTCTAGACCTACTCGAAAGCAGAAGACAATTAAAAACAATAGCTTAAAAAGTAAAGAAACCGAAAACATATCCCATAGAACCTATTCAAACTGGACACAAAAAGAAAGACTTAAAAGATCTTCAACACTTCAGTACGACAACAATATTAGAAAGGGCATAAATATGAAATACAATGACTTATAAATTCAAGAATAACCAATATTTCCTACCCCATTGCCATCAAATGTAATCATCAATCTCAACCTGAATGAACCCTGCAATAAAAAAAAGAATAAAAACATACTTAAAAAGAAAGAACTTGACGCAATTGGTTTATACAATTAGATAATTTTTTAACAGCATATACATATGGATCATCAGATCTTACCCTGAGTAATGGAGGGGCGTGAATTAACATAATACTGCAAGATGGAACACACATAAAAATCAAAGAAAGAGCAGGAAGGATTTCGTCAAACTTCACTTGTGAACTGACAGCTATCTGGAAATCCCCTCATGTATGCTTTAACCAAACATCCCTGCATCAAGCAGAAGGAATTTTAATATACAGCGACTCCATATCCGACCTAGAAGCAATTCAGAAGGACAATACTAAAATCACACAGAAATTACACTCGTTACTTACCCAACTGGAACCATTGGAGAAGAACTGCATTCTACAATGGATTTCTGTTCATGTTGGGATCGGGGGTAATGAAATGGAAGTTGAATTGGCAAAGGAGGCCAGAAAATTGAGCCAAAGGAAAGAAAAAATGTCATTATTTTACGCTGATGCTTTGGCAGAATACAAGATAATTAAAAAGAAAATAAGGAAATATCAAAATTCGAAAATAATTCCGGAAGAAAAATGCCAAAAGCTATAATAAGACTTAGAACAAAACACTATAAAGGAATGACAATACATCCAGATGGCACAAGAACCTATAGGACATGCAACAACTGTTCTGGTGTGGAACTAACACCAACCCACATATGCTCATGCCCAGCAATGGCCGCAGCCTTGCAGAAAATTGACATAGCACAGAGCAGCAGCTTTACACACCCAAGATAGTGGACATTGTTGCTGCTGTGATAGAGATGCATGGAGACATCTGAGGCTTTTTATAGGACACGACAACAACGGCATTCCAGAGTGAAATAAATTATCAGAGATAGATAAATATTTTTCAAATGAATTAAAATAAATATAATCGATACTGAGAGAGATGTTGAATTAAAAAAAATTAGAAATTTATTATCTTCGAAATTTAAATCGATGAGAGGTTTCCAGCAAACCGCATCTAAAATATTAATTTTAATTTGCATTTACCTATTCTACATAGCTCTGATTGTATTTAAAAATCGTCAACCAATTCTTCTACTTTTGGCGAAGTGGTGTTTTATTAATTTGTTATTTGATATTATAAGGGTTCTTTCCTGGTATTCAAAAAGGAGAAATACATGTCGATCAGTTCTATTTTTCAATTTATCAAACAATTTGGTGGTTAAATATCTGATTCTGGGAGAGCTCCATCTAGCGAAAGAAATTGTAAATAAAATAAATTTCGAATATTTCATTATTCGCCAAAATTCCACATCGCATTCTGAACACAATTGTGTTTACCGCATTGCTCTAGCTCAAATATCCGCGAAGTTATTAAATTTTAAAGTTGTGAAAGACTTTTGTATCACCCTGTATAATAAAACTTTAATTCGACACTAACGGCAAACCAACTCTCTTCCGATAATTATAAAATTTTAAAATTCGAATTTCAACAGTTGATTGTTGTTTGAATATAATCTCACGTCTAAAATGGTAGAGTACAGAGGCTGGTGGGGCCGGCTGAAAATGCACAAAATTTATGTATAGAGTAGTGGGAGAAATAAGTAATTAAAATTAATTGATAATAAAAAGTTTATTAGCAAACAAATATTGCAAATATATATATATATATATATTCAGTGAGAAACTATAGGCATTGGTGAAAAGTTTTAAAATATATATTTGAAATGGAAAAGAGGAAAAAATAAATAAATTGAAAAAATAAAGTTGCCAACTGCCTTTGCCGGTCCCAAGCCCGGATGAAAAAGGAGGAGGGGGAGCAGTAACAAGCTCGTTAAAAAACCTGGGTTCAGCTGGCCCGGCTGATAGTACACTGTAAGGGCTCCTAATCTAGGAATACAGGATGAGCAGCGTTTGTACTCCATGTTAGGAGCGGCTGCACATGGCGTCTGTTCCTCATGTCAGAGGCGGCCATTTCTTTTGGAGCTAAGTCGGCCTGCCACTGAGTAGTGCTCCCAGTCTTAATGACAAAGGCAGACGCATTCTACTTCACCCAGTCATGATGGTTGTCAAATACCATCAAGGGTCACAACTTGGTACCCTAATGATTGAGTGGAGATAAGAACGAAGAAGAAGAAAAGAAGAAGTTGCCAACTATATTGCAGAGGAGACGACTTATTGAAGGAATTAATTCGAAGTACCTCAATGAAATCTAAATTTCTGGTTTTATATATACATGGGTTAATCAAATGTCATCAACAAAAGGATGGAACGGATCACTTACAGAATTTATAAAAACACAAGCTGGTGTTCTACAAGGTGAACCCCTGTCACCTTATCTATTTATCCTTTTTCTAAACGACTTGGTTTCTCTGTACGATGACGCTGATTTGCCAAAGATTTATTTACCAAATTATGGAAATATACATCTTCTGTTCGCAGACGACATCGTACTTCTCGGAGAATTCAAGATAAATTTACAAAAAAATTATCAATGTACTCAGAAATAAAATACTTCGAAATAAATTTTCAACGCTGAACCAGAGAAAATCAAAGGTTATGGTGTTTAGAAATGGAGGTTGAAAGGCCCGATTGGATGTTTGGTTCTGGGAACAATTGCCTCTCACTATGACATCTAAATACACGTATCTGGGTTACCAGCTGACAACGTCAAACTCATCTCTACAGGCGGCAAAGCATTTTAAAAACAAGGCCCTAAATGCTATTAATGAGGTCTGGGCAATATCGACTAAAACAAGAATCAATTCTATCAGATCCTCACTCAAGCTTCTAGACTCAATGGCTCTGTCAACCTTGCTCTACGCAGCTCCAATTTGGGCAAACAACCAGAAAAACTTGGTTGACAGGGTACAAGACAATTTTTTACGGAGACTTTTACCCAGATATACCCCTGGTTTTATTCTACGTATGGAGTGCGGAAGAACGTCACTGGGAGTTACAGTGCTGAAACTTACACTCAGGTTCTGGCTTAGAATTCTAAAAATGAACAGCAGCCGACCCCCATATATGCTTAGCTCAACTTAATGAGATATCAAGAAATAGAAATATATATATATTGGATTTGCGGAAAGTTTAGCCAACATACACAACTCAACAGGATTTTATTGGTTAATTAACTGCAACGATGCAAGGATTATCCGGCAAGAAATACCATTAATAACTAAAATTGCAATAGAACAATCTATTTAAAGTGACTAGGCAAAAATAGAGAATTCTAAATTCTACCCTCACTATAAGCATTTACACAATTCATTCCGAATTGAAAACTATTTACTTAGCAACTTTCCATTCCCAGTAAAACGCTATATTGCACAACAGAGAATTCTATATTTGTTTTTCAAGGAAAACCATACAAAAATCTTCAGGGAGGGTGATAAGATTTGTGATCTCTGCAAAGAAAATATCCCATAGAACCTATTTAAACTGGACACAAAAAGAAAGACTCGTAAGATCTTCAACACTTCAGTACGACAACTATATTAGAAAGGGCATAAATATGAAACATAATGAATTTCAAATTCAAGAGGAATCAATTTTCCTACCCTATTGCCATCAAATGTAATAATCAATTTCAACATGAATGAACCCTGCATTAAAAGAGATAACTAATACATACTTAAAATGAAAGGACTTGACACAATTGGTTAATGAGTTCAGAGAAATTATTTAGCAGCATATACAGATGGTTCATCAGACCTACCCTGAGTAATGGAGGGGCAGGAATTAACATAATACTGCAAGATGGAAAACACATCAAAATCAAAGAAGGAGAAGGAAAGATATTATCAAACTTCACTTGTGAACTGACAGCTATCTAGAAAGCTCTTGATGTATTGCCTTAACCAACCATCCCTGCATCAAGCAGAAGTAATTTTAATCTACAGCGACTTCATATCCGATCTAGAAGCAATTCATATGGGCAATAATAAAATCACACAGAAAATACACTCGTTACTTACCCAACTGGAATCATTGGAGAATAACTGCATTCTAAAATGGATTCCTTCACATGCTGGGATTGGGGGTAATGAAATGGTAATTTATTTGGCAAAGGAAGCTAGAAAGTTGAGCCAGAGGAAAGAACAAATGTCATTTTTTGACGCTAATGCTTTTTCAAATACATGTTAATTAAAATAAAAATAAGAAAAGATCAAAATGTGAAATAAACTCAGAAAAAATGGCAAAACTATAACAATACTTAGAACAAAACATTATAAAAGAATGACAATACATCCATATATGGTACAAGAAACTATAGAACATGCAACAACTGTCCTGGTGTGAAACTAACACCTACCCACATATTCTCATGCACGCAGCCTTGCAGAAAATTGACTAGACCCAGAGCAGCAGCTTTAAACACCCAAGATAGTGGACCTTGCTGCTGCTGCTGTGATAGAGATGCATTGGAAATCGATATTTTTCAAATGAATTAAAATAAATATAATCGATACTGAGAGAGAGATGAATTAAAAATATAGAAATTTATTATCTTCGAAATTTAAATATCTGACAGGATTCCAGCAAACCGCATCTAAAATATTGATTTTTTTTTGCTACATGTTTCAATTTGCATATACCTATTTTACATATCTCAGATTGTATTTAAAAATCGTCAACAAATTATTCTACTTTTGGCGAAATGGTGTTTTAATAATTTATCATTTGATATTATTAGGGTCCTTTCCTGGTATTCAAAAAAAGAAAAATACGTGTCGATCAGTTATATTTTTCAATATATCAAACAATTTGGCTGCTGAATCACTAATTCTGGTAGAGCGCCATCTAGCGAATAAAATTGTAACTGTTGAGGGTTCAGGCAAGAATCCTCACGCGCCTAGCGGCGCCAGTGTGGCGTCGGGAACCGGCCGAGACTGGATCCCGGCAGTTTGTTTTGGTGTCGGCTGCGAGCGGAGGACTAACTCCGTGTCTAGCTGTGTGTGGTATTCTCCTTATGTTTCGGCACTGGTTATAAATAAAACCGGTACCAAGGGAGCTCCGACGACTCAGAGTGGATTATTGACAGAACAACGGGCACAACACAACATGGTGGCAGCGGCGGGATAGTTAAGAGCCCAAGTAAGTGCCTTTTTAATTAATTCCACTCTTGTGCAATCAAACCTGACATGGAATCAAATTCCTTTCTTCCGCCTCCTAACTTCAGTTTCGACGCCAAGGATTGGCCAAGCTGGAAACAGCGAATTTCTCGATACAGACTTCTCTCCAACTTGAACGCCAAGGAACAAGAATATCAAATCACAGCATTGATATATCTTATGGGAGAGAGGGCTGAGGAAATCCACTCTGCGTTCAATCTCTCAGCAGATGACGCAAAGAACCTCGACAGAGTCCATTGAAGCGTTCGACAACCACTTTATTGGCAAACGCAACGTGGTTTATGAGCGGGCTTTGTTCGGATTAAGGAGTCAACGACCGGAAGAAACCATCGAGGAATTCGTAACAGTTTTGCACAGAATATCTGAGCACTGCGAATACGCTAATCAGCGCGAGGAGCTTATTCGTGATCGTTTAGTGCTTGGGGTAAAAGATAGAAAGTTGTCGGAGAAACTGATGTTAAACGAAAACCTGACCTTGGCCAAAGCAGTCGAGATCGCCCGTCAGTGGGAAGCTGTGATGCGTGAACAACAGGATCTTAACCCTTCTACATCGCAGGTCGACACAACGCGGAAAGTGGCCAAGCACAAGCCTAAGGCATCAGGTCATGGCAAGGACAATGGCAGATCAACGTCTAGACAAACAGACAGTGCCAAGGAAACAGACGAAGGAAAAAAAATCCAACTTGCTTTAACTGTGGGACTACCAGACATCATTATCGTTACAGAGATAAGTGCCTCGCTAAGGACAAAGTCTGTGTAAAGTGCGGGAAAAAGGGCCATTACACTAATCTCTGTCGAAGAAAAAACAATGAGGTGAACGCCATATCCTGGGAGGAAACCCCAGCGCGGGAGAAGGTCTCATATGTATATGCTGTCCGCGAGCCTACGCTGGGAAGCAGGAAGAGCAGGTGGAAGTCAACAGTAAGAGTCAACGGCACTGCAATCCATTTCAAGTTGGATCCGGGCTCGGATGTGACACTGATACCATTTTCCCTGTACAAGCGGTATTTCAGCAACGTCCAACTGACGCCTACCGACGGTCAACTGATGGCGGCCGCAAACCAAAGATTGGAGAATGCTGGGACCTTCGTGGCGAAGCTCCGAGCTAACACACGTGAAATGAAGGAAACCGTGTACGTGGTCCACCATTTGGAGCAACCTCTTCTGGGTGTCGGAGCCTGTGAAGCCCTCCAACTCGTCAAACGAATTGATCTTGTCATCAACGGAACAACGGATGTCAATCCTGAACGAGAGTTCCCTAAGCTATTTGAAGGACTGGGGCTTCTTGAACAGCCCTATCACATCAAGTTGAAGGAAGGTGCCAAGCCCTTCTCCATACCAGTCCCAAGACGAGTACCTCTTCCGCTCATGCCGAAGTTAAAAGAGCAACTGGATGCCATGGTGGCTCAGGAAGTCATCGAACCAGTTGATGAGCCAACGGAGTGGTGCGCACCGATCGTCCTAGCTGGAAAGCCAAACGGGAAAATCAGGATCTGTGTAGACTTGTCCCGGCTTAACCTGAGTGTGGAACGTGAGCTTCACCCGCTTCCTGTCCTTGAACATGAACTAGCTCAACTCAACGGGGCCAAAATATTTTCCAGGCTGGATGCTAACAGTGGATTTTGGCAGATTAAACTCTCCGAAGAAAGCCAAACGCTGACGACTTTCATTACGCCCTTTGGCAGATATAAATTCAAAAGGCTTCCCTTTGGGATCTCTAGCGCTCCAGAACACTTCCAGAAACGCATGTCTGCTATCCTATGCGGAGTCAATGGGGTAATCTGTCACATTGATGACATCCTCATTTTCGCAAAGATAAAGGAAGAGCATGACGAGACACTACGCGAAGTTTTGAGACGCCTAAAGAACTCAGGAATTACGCTCAACAAAGAAAATGCCAGTTCGGTGTAAGCAACGTCACATTCCTGGGACATTACATCGACGAACACGGTATCAAGGCGGACGAAAAGAAAGTCAAAGCCATCGCCGAGATGAAACCGCCAACTGACGTGCACGGGGTGCAACGTTTTATGGGCATGGTCAATTTCTTAGGTCGCTTTGTTCCAAACTTAGCGGAAATCACAAAGCCACTAAACGAACTAAGAAAGAAAGATGTTAGTTTCATCTGGGGCTCACCACAGAAAAAAGCGTTCGAGAAAGTCAAAGACGTTCTGGCCAGTGACAGAGTTCTGGCAAGCTTTGACATCTCTAAGAAGACCATGGTCTCAGCTGATGCATCATCGTATGGCCTGGGAGCTGTCCTCAAGCAAGAGCATGAAGCCAACGGGTGGCGCCCAGTGGCCTTTGCATCACGGACGCTGACGACGACGGAACAGGGATACGCTCAAATAGAGAAGGAAGCCCTTGCAATCACATGGGCGTGTGAGCGCTTCAAGGACTTTGTGGTTGGAAAAACCTTCCTCATCGAAACAGATCACAAACCTTCAGTCCCCATCTTCACCACTAAAGATCTGAACGATCTAACGCCAAGGCTTCAACGGTACCGTATGAGGATGCTTCAGTTCTCGTTTCATATCTTTCATACACCGGGGAAGGACCTAATCACCGCTGATGCCCTTTCAAGACAACCACTTCCAGGTCATCTTCCCGAAGATGAAGAGCTCCAGGAAGAAGTTGAACATTTTGTGCGTAGCATCGTCCTGCATCAATCCACGACAGACGACCGACTTGCCAAAATAGCCCTCAACCAGAAGCTGGAGCCTACTCTTCAAAATGTGGCATATTATTCCAAAAACGGTTGGCCCGCCAAATGTCAGCTCTCTCCCTTAGAACGCTCGTTCTACGATGTTCGCGACGAGATAGGGGAAGAGAACGGCTTACTAATGAGAGGACTGCGAGTGATCATCCCCTCTAACATGCGAAAAGTTGTTTTGAACCGCATCCACGCAGGTCATCAAGGAATAACAAAATGTCGAGCAAGAGCAAAGGATCATGTTTGGTGGCCAGGAATAGGTCAAGAAATCCAGGGTATGGTAAAAACCTGTGAGATATACATCGAGAATCAACCTCTAAAGCACGAACCACTCATCCCCAACGACTTTCCGGAACGACCGTGGCAAAGAGTCGGGATGGATCTCTTCCACGAAGGAAGTAGTATTTAGTCGTCGTAGACTACTTTTCTCGATTTATCGAGGTCGTACGACTTACTAAACTTTCCTCGGAAGCTGTGGTAGATCACTGCAAAGCCATCTTTGCTCGTCATGGCATCCCTGACATTGTAATCAGTGATAACGGACCACATTTTCGCCCATCAACAACTTCAGCTTTTACGAAGTTTGCCTCTGAAGTTGGGTTTCGACACATCACTTCCAGTCCAAAGCATCCACAATCAAATGGTCAAGCAGAGGCTGCTGTAAAATTGTGGAAACCCTGATGAAAAAGAATAATGATCCGGTCCTAGCACTCATGGGGTATCGGGCAACACCCCTGGCAAACGGACTCTCCCCTGCGGAACTTCTATTTGGACGGAAAATTCCCACTATGGTTCCCTGCACTTCATCATCACTAACCCCTTAAACAGTGGATCAATCCAAACTCAGGGGGGAAGAGGAGCGGCGGAAGATGGCGCAGAAAACGGCTTTTGACAGACGCCATGCGGCCACGAAAAAGGCGGAACTAATTGCAGGAGAGAAAGTTTGGGTGAAGGATCTACGAGCGTGGGGAAGTGTCATCGAGAAGGCTTCAGTGTCCCGCTCATACATCGTGGAAACTCCTGTAGGGACCTACAGACGGAACTCTCTTCTTCTGGCTTCTTCCCAACAACAAGTCGACCCCAGTGAGACATCTCCTGACAGTCAACTCCCCGCTGAAACGGAGGAAACTCCGGGAAATGAACTGCCTGCAGAGGAGCTACAACAGCTGCCAGCAATCGCTCCAGAGATGAAGCAGCTGTCTCCCTCACCTGGGAAAGTGTCGCGGTATGGAAGAAGATACAAGCGTGTCCAGCGCTAACCTCCTCTAAACTTTTTGGGGGAGATGTTGAGGGTTCAGGCAAGAATCCTCACGCGCCTAGCGGCGCCAGTGTGGCGGCGGGAACCGGCCGAGACTGGATCCCGGCAGTTTGATTTGGTGTCGGCTGCGAGCGGAGGACTAACTCCGCGTCTAGCTGTGTGTGGTATTCTCCTTATGTTCCGGCCTTGGTTATAAATAAAACCGGTACCAAGGGAGCTCCGACGACTCAGAGTGGATTATTGACAAAACAACGGGCACAACACAACAGTAACTTTTTCACAGTAATTTTTATTATTTGCCATAAAAAATCCCATTGCATCCTGAACACAATGGTGTTGGCCGTATTGCTCTAGCTCAAATATTCGCGGAGTTATTATTTTTAAAGTTGTGCGGGACTTTTGGATCACCCTGTATATATATATATATATATATATATATATAGATGGCAGAGCGCGCAATCCATCTAGTGGAGCAAAATTAAACTAAACGTTTATTCAATTTCCTCCGTGATATTTGGCCAACACAATTTCTTGATAAATTAAGAAAATCCATCAACAAACGCGTTTCATGCTCTTGGCGCTCGTCAGGCTGTACTACTGGGACCAAAAATATTCTTCGTCCCAGAGATTTCTTGAAAAATGAAGAAATGGTTATTCGAGGCCAAACTCGCGTAAATACGTTTAACACATGAGAAAACAATAGAAAAATAAATAAAAAGCTACACTAGATGGCGCTCTGTCATCTAAAAAGCACATGTGTTTTGTTCAGGATATGTCTTCATTATTTTTAATATCAACACATGACCTTTTTATTTTTTATTTATTTATATTTTTTTCATGTGTTAAGCGTATTACGTATATATATATATATATATATATATATATATATATATATATATATATATGTTTGAACTTAAATTACCATTTATTGGTTTTTCAAGAAGCCTCTTGGACCAAAAATGACTGACCTGTGACAACAGCGCGAAACGCGTTCGTTCAAGCCGTTGATGGTTTTTCTTGATATATCAAGGAATTAGGTTGGCCAAATATCACGGATCAAGTTAAATAAACGTTTAGTTTATTTTTGCTCCTCTAGATGGCGCTCTGCCATCTTTAAAGAAAATGTGCTTCTGGTCAGGATATACCTTCATTATTTTTAATATCAACCCTTGCCTTTTTTATTTATTGTTTTTTTTTCTCTTGTTTTCACATATATTTGGGTTGATCTAAAAATAATGCCCGATTTGTTGTGACAACTTTAATAACAATAACTCGTTACAAGCAAACCTTTATTAATCAAAATAAAACCCCTTGGCATCGATACATCTTTACCAACGAGAAACAAGCTGATATATTCTAGTTTTATAAAAATCTGGAGTTCTGGAGGCAATGAATTCATCGAAGGCCGTTTCGGCATCACCTTGGTTTTTAAAGCATTTCTCATCCAGGAAGTTGGCGAGGTGTTTAAAAAAGTGGTAGTCGGTAGGCGAGAGGTCGGGCGAGTATGGGCGAGGTCCTGTGATCATTGAGACGTGTGGTCGGGCGTTGTCGTGGAGAAGTATAGGTCCTTTTCTGTTGACCAATCTCGGGCAGATACGGCTAAGTTTTTGGTGCAATTCATCGATTTTCTGACAATACATCACCCCAGTGATGGTTGCACCTGGATTCAGAAAACTGTGGTGGATTAAACTGGCCGTAGACCAGTCACCATGACCTTCTTTTGGTGTGGTTTGGGCTTCGGGAAGTGCTTCTATGCTGCCTCGCAGTCCAACCATTGCGCAGAACGTCGCAGGTTGTCGTAGAGGATCCAATTCTCGCCCCAGGTGACAATACGGTCGAGAAACGGCTTGTTCTTGTTGCGCAGAAGTAGCGCCGGCGACACTTCAAAACGTCGATTTTTATGAACAGCATTCAAATCGTGCGGCACCCATTTGTCGAGCTTTTTCACCTTTCTAATTTGTGTCAGATTACGAACAATTTTCGACTGTTCGACGTTGAGTTCTTCGGCAACTTCTCGTGTAGTTTTGCGTGCATCCGCCTCGATTATTGCCTTTAATTGGTCGTTGTCAACCACGAACGGACGTCCACGCCCCTCTTCATCTCCAAGGCTGGTATCGCCGTTGAGAAATTTTTCAAACCACCTGTGGGTGGTGCGTTCAGAAGTCATGAAGCAAAATTATTCGGATTTCCTGTTTTTAAAGCATTTTTAATACAGCCTGATATAACCCAGAATATATTGTTGTAAAAATATTAGTAGATACAGGGTGTACCAGGTAGATTGGGACTAACTTTGACAGTCCATAAAACAAAAACTACTTGAGATTAAAAACTTGTTTTTATTTTCATTACGTAGCCATATTAATGTAAAATGCAACAGTACATGTGTGCGCAGTGTAGTGATGAAGAGTAACCGAGAATTTGAAAATCGAGCTGCCATCATCGTTGCTCTGCGCGCCGGAAGGAGCCCCAAAGAGAAAGTGGATTTTCTTAAGTTGCCCAAAACCACTATTTATCGTGTCAAGAAGCAGTTTGATGAGGCCGACAGTAACAAAGAGGGGATAGCTACAAGGAAAAAACACTCGCGTCGATCGGACAGGGTAAGAGGCGAAGAATTTGTCAAAAATGTCAAGGAGAAGATTGATGGAAACCCTGGGAAGAGCATGAGGGCCATAGCCAAGGAAATGGACGTTGGCTCTAAGACAATTGTCAGAACTATCCATGAGGACCTTGGTCTCAAGTCTTATGCCCTTCGGAAAGGTCAGTTGCTGACTGAGAATATGAAGAATAACAGAAAAGGAAAGGCTGCTGCCCTCCTCAACAACCTGAAACACGACTCTTTTGGCATGCTAAGGTTCTTCTCTGACGAAAAGAACTTTGACGTGGACCAAAAGGTAAATCCCAGGAATGATCGCTTGATCTGTAAAGACCCCTCAGAGATACCTGTCGTGATGCACACGAAATTTCCTGCCTCCGTAATGGTCCTTGGCGTTATCAGCAGTGAAGGTGATGTCATGCCTCACCATTTCTTTGAGAAGGGCCTTAGGATGAACGCTGACACCTACATCAATGTTCTGGAGACCGTTGTGAAGCCTTGGATGGACATGGTGGCCGCAGGAAGGAAGTATGTCTTCCAACAGGACTCAGCTCCAGCCCATAAGGCAAAAAAGACACAATCGTGGCTGAAACTCAACGTCCCTAGTCACTGGGGTCCTGATATTTGGCCCCCTAATTCTCCAGATTGCAATCCCCTCGACTACTATGTATGGGGCGATGTTGAGAGAGATGTCAACAAAGCTCCTCATACCACCATCCAGTCTGTCAAGAAAGCAGTTCACACGGTGATGACCCAAATGGACAAGGTCATCGTCGCCAAGGCCTGTGCTTTATTCCGCACTCGCCTCGAGACTGTTGTAGCTAATAATGGAAACTACATTGGATAAATAAAAACTATATCCTTTTATCACTGTGTCAAATTTCATTCGGATATTTTAATTTTTACTTGCAAAAAATTTCAGTTAAAATACCATTGTTGAAATTCCCAATTTACCTGGTACACCCTGTATAATGACAGAGCAAGAAATAAGCTATATAATGATATATATTTTTTACTTGCAAATATTTAAAAATAATTAATTTCAATTATCAACGATTGAATTTGGATTTATGATATCGGCCAATATTTTTGCATCAACCTAATATAAAATAAAAATAATGAAGGCCTATCCTTCATTTTTAATTTTTTTCTATCGTTTTCTCATATATATTGCCACGGTAGTGAAGACAAGTATTTCAAAAGCCTAATTAAAAATAATTTATTAATTAAACTTATATATTGCAAAATGTTACAATTGATTTTACAAGTGATAATTTACAAGCATGGTGAGGGTTGATGACTATGCAAATATTTATGATGATAAATAACAGAAAATTCAAAAATAATTATTCTGTGGCATTGCCCCCTTCCTAGATGAACAGCGTCCCGCTGTAATTATCCCTTGAACAGATCAGCTTGGTCCTCAGGGTCATGGTAGGGTTTAATTTTCAGTACATAGACCAGGTCTCTTGTTTGGCGTCTCCTGATTGGTTGTTCCACAGGTTCAACATCGAAGGTCCTATCAGAGAGTTTCCGAGTAACCTTCTATGGTCAGAAGTACCTTTTCATCAGTAATTCTGAGAGTCCCACCTTTCTTATCGTAATGAAAATCCATACCAGGTCACCGACGTTGTAATCCATTGCTTCGTGCTTTGAATCATATCTGGCCTTGTCCTTTTCTTGAGCTTTCAAGGTTTCTAATCTTGCTAGCTGCCTAGTCTCTTCGACTCGCGGGGCAATCTTCTGACTGTAATCCTCCTGGATATCATCATGCGGATTTGGGAAAAGAGTGTCTACAGTCGTTTCGGCTTCGCGTCCATGGATCAGTTTAAAAGGGGTAAAACCTGTCGTATCTTGTTTTGCGGTTTTGTAGGCGAACGTGACGTAGGGCCGGATTACGTTCCACTCCTTCTGTTCAACATTTACATACATCGCCATCATGTTGACTTAGGTTTTGTTCAACCTTTCTGTCAGTCCATTCGTCTGGGGATGATACGCTGTCGTGAACCGATGTATCGACGAGCATTGATTGGTAAGTTCCGTAATCAACTTGGATTGGAATACTCGTTCTCGGTCCGTGATGATTTCTCTGGGGGCTCCGTGCTTGAAAACAACATCTTCCATTAATAACCTTGCTGCTTCTTTTGCTTCCCCTGTGAGTAAGGCTTTAGTAACGGCAAATTGAGTAAGATAGTCAGTATATATTTATGATCCACTTATTACCGTCAAAAGATTTCGGGAATCTCCCATGAAGATTTATTCCGATTCTTTGGAATGGGAAGGTTGCAGGGGGAATGGGTTTGAGCAACCCAGGCGGTTTGTGGTTTGTCTGTTTTCTTCTTCGGCATTCTTTGCAATGTGCTACATACTTTCGTATATCCTTTAGAAGCCCTGGCCTGAGGTATTTGTTTCTAACCCTCTCATAAGTTTTAGAAAATCCTAGGTGGCCCGCTGTAGGAGCGTCGTGTAGGCTTCAGAGTAGTTCCAATCGTAGGTGCTTGGGGATGACGAGGAGGTGTGGGTTTCCCAGGGGTCGAAGTTCCTTTAGTACAAGGTTCATTTCACCAGTTCATATCATCTTGGTTTGTCTCCGGTTTCTTCTATTTATTCTATCAATTTTATAATTCTAGGGTACTTTCTTTTTGTTCAGTATCGGAGCAGGTCAGAGCAGTTATTGATGGTACATCATCATCTTTTTATTCTTCTTATGCTTCTTCCGATTTGCTCTCAAGAGGGCTTCGGGAGAGACAGTCTGCGTCTTGGTGTTTACGCCCGCTTTTATTAGTTAACGTAACGTCGTATGCTTGGAGTTTAATGGCCCACCTCGCCAGTCTTCCTGTCGGGTCTTTCAAATTGGATAACCAGCAAAGGGCGTGGTGATCCGTAACGATGATGAACTCGCGACCAAAGAGGTAGGGGCGGAATTTGTTTATTGTCCCTATCACGGCCAATGATTCTCTTCCTGTAGTGGAATAATTCTTCTCTGCTTTCGTTAGGGTTCTTGAGGCGTACTCAATTGGTCGCTCTTTCCCGTCATGGACCTGAACGAGGACTTCTCCGATACCATAACCACTGGCGTCATTATGAAGCTGGGTTGGCAAGTGTTCTTCAAAATGAGCTAAGACTGGTTCAGACATTAGTGCCCTTTTCAGGGATTCAAAAGCTTCTTGTTCTTCTAAGTGTCACGATAATTTCTTGTCTTTGTTGAGAATTTCATGAAGAGGGGCAGGTTTTTCGGCGAAATGTTCTATAAATCGGCGAAATGTTCTATAAATCGGCGAAAGTACGAACAAATGCCGATGAAACTCTTCACCTCAGTGATAGATCGTGGGGTCAGAAACTTGGCTATAGCTTCTATCTTTTCAGTGTCGGGATAGATGCCGTTGCCATCGACGAGATGTCCAAGCACTCTTATTCGTTTGGTTCCAAAAATACACTTTTTTGAATTAAGGCTCAAATCTGCATTGCTAAAGCATTGTAAGATGATTTTGAGTCGGCGGAAGTGTTCGTCAAATGTTTTGGAGAAAACCACAATGTCGTCTAGATAACACAGGCACACTGCGTCCACTTCAATCCCTTTAAGATTTTGTCCATCAAACGTACATCATGAGAAATTCATATAGACCTTCTGGGGTTATAATGGCGGTTTTTCTCTCTATCTGCCTCGTCTACTTCTATCTGCCAATATCCAGAGCGTAGGTCCATTGACGAGTAAAATTGGGCACCTTTTAAAGAATCAAAAGTATCGTCAATTCGAGAGAGTGGATAAACGTCTTTTTAGTTATCTTGTTCAATAGCATGTAATCAACGCAGAAGCGCCAATTGCCGTCTTTATTCTTCATCAAGATAACAGGCGATGACCAAGGGCTATCTGAGTGGCGCATTAACCCGGCATCTAGCATCTTGTCCACTTCCTGTTGAATTGCTTGTCGTTCTGTTAGGGAAACTCGATAAGGCCTGTGTTCAATTGGTCGATGGTCTACAATTTCGATTTTATTCTTTGTTAGAGGCGTCTGTCTTACTGTATCATTATTGGTATCAAATACCTTATCAATTTCTTTTTTTTTTCAGAATTGATAAGACTTCAGATTGTTGATATTTTCTTCAGGATCAGGAGCACTCCGAGATAGCAGTCAAGTGATTTTCGTCAAAAACTTGTATTCTCCCTAGAAACATTAATTTAGGGATAATTTGTGCTATTGGACTAGAGTTTGAAATCCAAAGCTGTCCCTTATTGTGATTGATCGTAAGAAGTGTATAGGGAACTGATAGTTATTTTTTAATAATGCGCATTTTAAAAGTTCAAAAGTACCTTGTTTCGGCCATTGAGTTCTGAGCTCATCACATATGTTTGTTTGATAGATTAGTCTTTCTTATTCATATTGGTCTGCTGGCTGGCGATCTCTACAGTAGCGTTTCAGATGGCTTGGGCGACTACAATGAAAGCAGATTGGCTTGTTGTCTTGGGTCCTCCATTGGTCTGTTCGTTTTTGGGTTGTCGTCTGGTTGCATACCGGTGTGTCTTGGTCAGGGTTCCGTTGTCTATGTGTCCGGGTAAATACCCTTGGTTCGGATTTGTACTGGGGTTGTGGTCTTTGGACCGGAATAGAATTCGCGGCTAGATTATTTTCAATTTCTCCTCTGATAATTGTCTCGATATGAGAAGGTTCTGGAGCTGTTGGTGCGGTGTTTAATGCACGATGGACTTCTTCGCAGACTATCCGTCTGATTAAGTCGTCCGTCGATTCGGTCTCTACTGGATCGATCAAAGCCACTTTGCGTATTCTATCGAACTTTATGCGCTTGTTCATACGATGCTTGTATGAGTTTTCGATTTTTCTGTACAACCTATTAAATTCTTCAGTGGTGTCTATTTCCAAAACGACAATCGATCTATAAATATCCTCCGATAAACTTTCAAATAAATGCGCAACTTTTTCGCTTTCGCTCATTTTGGAGTCGATTTGCTTGCACAGGTTGAGGACTTCTTGAATGTAAATTTTACAAACTTCGCTTTTTTCCTGTGCTCGGGATTTCAATTTTCGAATCAAGTTTTCTTTTAGGTTGGTGTGATGACTGAGGGCCAGAGAGAACATTATCTCAAACGAATCCCACGAGTTTACCTGTTCCTCAATATTCTCGAAGCGGCTTTTGCTGTTCCCTAGTGAAAAAATAAACGTTCGCCAGTCACATTATGCTGTCCCAGTGGTTATACCGAGCGACCCGATGAAATTCCTTTAGTCATTTTTCGGGATTTTTGCCAGGTTTTCCGGAAAAAAAATAGAGGGTTGTCTAAAGAGTTGAAAAATTTGCTCACCTTTGGAGACTTGAATAGCTTGTTCTGTCTTCAATTTTTCTTCTAAAGTCTCTAGTCCTTGGATTCTACCGCTTCTTCTGATGGCTTGGGCGACGTAAGGATGATCCAGCCTTATCTCCACCAAATGTCACGGTAGAGAAGAGTGGTATTCCAAAATCTTAATAATAAATAATTTATAAATTAAACCTATATTAGCAAAATGTGTCAATTGATTTTACCAGTGGTAATTTACAAGCATGGTGAGGGGTGATGTCTATGCAAATATTTATGATGATAAACAACAAAATATTCAAAATAATTATTCTCTGGCAATATATATATATATATTGCCCGTTTCATTATTTTTCAGGATGCCTTAATGACCAATTTTTTGGTCGTTGAGGTACAGCTTGCACCACGCTGATGAGGGCCAACAGCCCGAAAGGCGTCCGTGGTTAGCTTTTCTTGATTAATTCTGGAATAATTAGAAATCAACGAGAATAGTTGATATTTATTCCGATAGATGGCGCAAGCCATTAGCAACTTTCAGTTGCACGATAAGTAGAAGCCTTTTTCTTAATATATATATATATATTATAGTATATATATAGTGTAAAAACTATATGACAAAAATATAACAGTGATTCCACATTTAAAACTCAAGGAGCAAACTGATAAGAATGATAACTCATATCAAGTAGATTTGATTAGATTAGCAAGCTAAATTTAAATTAAACTATATAGAATATAAAAATAAAATATATATTCAATCAGAAGGCGTTCCCATGGGAACTTCTTCAAGTCCTTTATTAGCCAACCTAATATTATTCTGGTACGAAAGAGAATAATTTCTACAAAATAATGTTAATTGGCAAATGTTCCGTTATGTAGATGACATCATAATATTTAATAATCCACAGTTTAAAAACTTAATACCTGAAATATATCCTAAATACTTGAAACTTAAGAACAATGAAAAAATTTATAGAAACAAAAAAGTTAACTTTTTAGACCTAAATATAGACCTTACAAATAATGCTATTAAAATTTATAATAAAAAAAGTAATTATAATTTCAATATTATAAAATACTGTAATATAAATTCTAATATATCATTAAATTGCTGTAAAGGTATATATTTTGGTCAGTTTCTAAGATTTTATAGAATAAATAATATATTAGAAAATTTCATAGAAGATGTTAAAAATTTAAACATGGAATTTATTAAAAACAAATTTAGTATCAGACAAGTAAAATATTTCAACAGTATATCAATTATAAAATACTTTAAAAAAAATAAATGGAAGTATCCATTTAATAAATTAACTTTCTATAATTACTCTCAATAATAACTAATACAAATTTATAATCTTTAACAGTTAATTAAACTTAAATTAAATAGCTGATTTGAAGATTTTTTCACAAGATTTTTAAAGTAATATTGTATAGAGTTCATTTTGTTTAATCTCCAATTTCTGGGGAGGAGAATGGAAATTAAATAAAAGTGAATTTTCACAATTAATAGCTTTATTAAACTCTAATAATTTGCCTTTTTAAAGGAATATTGAAAGATGAATAAGTGTTGAATCAGTTATATTGATATATTTAACTATGAAGATTATAAAGTTTGTCTTTCTTCCCTTAAATATTTTTTCTTTCTTCTTTGGTTGTCTTGTTGTTCTAAAATTTCAGAATAAGCGGTCTAATTTTGAAGGAAGGACATATGCCCCCCCCCCCCCCCCCCGCAACATGTGTCGTCCAGAAATAGCTATTTACAGAGGAGGATGTCGCGGACGAGGTAGGTTTACAGTTGGAATTTGATAACACTTGTATTTGTTATATCTGTTCATATAAATGTTTCACTGAAGTAACTTAATATTAACACATAAAATCCGGTTGAAAAGAGATCTATTGACATAATATAGAAGGGATGAAATACCAGCTGGACTTCTATTTGAGAATTCCCGGTCCAGCAGATCTCTTTTTCCAATAATTATTTCAATTTAAATTTTTTTGTATATGTCTGGTCTACCATTAGGGTTTCAAAACATAATAACCAAACTTATAACAAAAGTTAATTCATATTATAGATATATTACTAAATACAACTATTTATATTCATATTTTAAAATAAAAAAAATTAAAAAATCATAAAAAAAAGGATAAAATATAAATTTTTAAATATATATATATATATATACTAACAATCTTATCTACCTTCTTTACAAAACTTTTCTTTTTCTTATTATTAGTTTGACTAAAAGTGCATGGTTCTGTCTTTCTCTCTTTTCACTAACTACTAAAATTTATAATATTATATATATTCTCACTTCTATTATTCTATATATAGGTTAGAGTATGTCTAAATGACGTGTAAAAGCCGATGTAAAAGACGTTACGTTGTTAAATTTTATTGTTATTAATTATAAATAAATAATTAACTGAATGATGTGTTAGAAGTAAAGGATTTTTTTTTCTCTCTCTCTCTACTAAATAATAACAATTTACAAATTTTATAATTTTAATTTAAATAATCAAAATAATGAAGATAATTTTAATACAAAACTAAACCATAAAACTAAACAACTATTTATTGTTATAATTATATATATATATTAAAAAAAGAAAGCAAAAGTATAAAAAGATCAGGTGTTGAAATCATTCTTAAAAATGGCATATCCTGATCAGAAGCACATGTGCTTTACAGACGGCAGAGCTCCATCTGGTGGAACAGAAATCAACAAAACATTGATTTAGCCTGTTCCCTGATATTTGGCCAACCCAATTTCTTGATAAATCAAGAAAAGCCATCCACGAACGCGTTTCGTGCTTTTGGCGCTCGTCAGCGTAGAGTAGGCTGAACCACTGCGACCAAAAATATTTTTTGGTCCCAGTGGCTCCCTGAAAAACCAAGAAATGGCGAAAGAAAAAAAAACAGATGGCGCTCTGCCTTCTGTAAAGCACATGTCAGGATATGCCATTTTTAATATTGATATCAACACATGATCTTTTTATCTTTTATTTTTTCTTTCGTTTTTTAATGTGCTAAGCGTATTTACGCAAGTTTGGTCTTAAATACCCATTTCTAGGTTTTTCAGGAAGCCACAGGTTCAGTGGTTCAGCCTACTCCACGCTGACGAACGCCAAAAGCGCGAAACGCGTTCGAGAATGGTTTTTCTTGATTTATCAAGAAACTGGGTTGGCCAAATATCAGGGAACAGGCTAAATCAATGTTTTGTTGATTTCTGTTCCACCAGATGGCGCTCTGCTTTCTGTAAAGCACATGTGCTCCTGGTCAGGATATGCCATTTTCAATATATATATATGGATATTTTCCCGGAAGGATATTGATCTAAAGAGACAAGGCTTGCCTCTCCCGTCAAAATAGACGTCAAAACCAGACGCCATCTATTGACCGTCGCCGCAAACTAGCGGCCTCGGGTCGGTGACAAAGCCACAACACCAGCTTTGGCAAACTTAAAAGCGTCCACCTAGAAACCATGGCCTCTAGGTGGACGCTTTCAAGTTTCTTCAAAAGAGAGACTTGCTGCTGTAGAAACGGGTCATCCAAGAACTCCGGTTTTCAAGCAAGAAAACAACAATTCGGGTAGGCCTCTTGTCAAAGTTCCTACCTTTGGAGGACAATCATCATGGACCTTCTTCAAAACCCAGTTCGATTTGGTCGCTTAATCTAACGAATGGAACGTTAGAAATAAGGCAAGCTTTTGGCTGCTGCACTTCGTGGACCTGCAGTGGATGTACTCCAGATGATTCCGGAACAACTTCGTCTAGACTTCAACTCCCTGATTGTGGCTCTGGATTCCCGATATGGAGAAGAACACTACCAACAGCTTCATGTGGTGGAGTTCAAGAATGGACTACAAGAAAAGAAAGAAAGTTTGCAGGATTTGGCCAACGACATCCGACGCCTGGCAAGATTAGCCTTTCCAACGTGCCCGTCTGAAATACAAGAATTTATGGCCCAACACCAGTTTATTAATGCCATCGGAGACCCTGAAACCTAGAATTTGCCAGGCTATCAAGAGCGACTACTCTACAAGAAACCCTTGTCCAAGCCATGAAGCTGCCCAACAAGCCTCAAGAGGAAGTTATCGCGTGGATAGACGAGTTAAATTGGATAATCCCGAAAGAGAAAAGGGCCGCTGCTGGACCTGTGGAGCCCGTGGTCACATGTCTCCAACTTGCCTCCGAAGAGTAAAACAGCGCAGTGATACAGGTTGCTGGATATGTGAAAAAGATGGCCAGATAAGGAAAAACTGTCCAGATAACTCTAAGGATAAGCCTGAAAGAAAAAGAGGTCGCTGCTGGAATTGTGGAGCCTATGGTCACATTTCACCAACTTGCCCCTGAAAATTAAAACAACGCAGTGATACCGACTGCTGGAAATGTGGACAATATGGCCACATGAGAAGAAACTGTTCGGAAAATTCTAAAACCACCACAACTCCTAGTAAGAACGATGGGTAACAGAAGGATAATGCTGATGTCTTATCGAGAAGGGCGTGTGTTCCACAAAGTGGACATTGTGCTCGTGCTTAAAACAGATTTTGCGTAAGGCAAGTTACAGTGCAAGAAAGCGATGAAGTGGAACAGCAACACTGGACTGGTCAAGCTTTAAAAAAAGCTCAACGTGAAAACCGAGATCTCTTGCCAGTGATAAATTGGAATGAATCATGTGAAAGATCATCCAGGGAAGATGTGGCCTCGCACAGTCCTAAACCCAAACGTTTCTGGCGCCTCTGGAATTCTTTGACCCGGCGAGATGGTGTCTTATACAGGAAATGGGAGAGGGAGGATGGGAAGAACATGAATCCTGGAAGTTGGTGTTACCCAGATATCA
Organism: Cordylochernes scorpioides; assembly: GCA_030710605.1. Taxonomy (NCBI): domain Eukaryota; kingdom Metazoa; phylum Arthropoda; class Arachnida; order Pseudoscorpiones; family Chernetidae; genus Cordylochernes; species Cordylochernes scorpioides. The sequence goes on along the minus strand of CP092886.1, from coordinate 94,410,252 downwards.
TGTACCTTTGGCTCTCTAGGAGATGAATAGCAGTTCCACGGGAGATCACTTCGGCATCAGAAAAACATTGGCCAGAGTTAGAGAAATATTTTGTTGGCCAGAAAGTCGAGCTGATATCGAAAAATGGTGCAGAAACTGTGCACGATGTTCAGTGAGAAATGGGCCGACAACAAGATCCAAAGGAAAGTTGAAGATATACATAGAAGGTGCCCCATTTGAAAGGATGATAACCATTTACCAGTGGGCAGGAGAAAATATTCCCTTTTACAGTGAGAAAATGAAACACAGGTACAACATCAAGACTTCCAACAAGACTTTCAAAGAGGGTGAAAGTTTGGGCTCCATAATCCTCAACGGAAGATAAGACTTTCTCCTAAACTTCAATGTCAGTGGGAAGGACCCTACAAGATCACTAAGTCCCCCAATGATGTTATCTATCGGATTCAGAAGACCCCGACGTCTAAACCCAAAGTGTTGCGCTAAAACCGATTAGCACCCTACAGGGGTACTGTTCCAGAACGATGGACTGTTCGGGACGATCAGTCCTAAGGAGGGGGCAATTTTACGTAGAAAGAAAAGCACATTCCAGAATGGAGAGATAATGTTTTAAAACGTTCAAGAAAAATGAAGAAAAATCGGAGAACAACTGATTGGCTAATAAGTAGCGATTGCGCAATGCTCAGCGCTGGCGGCTTTCTGATTGGCTAATCAACCATGACCGTTCTGGAAAGATCTACTCCGGAATATATAGGGAGGAGAAACTAATCCCGGGGGAGAAGAAAGATAAGAAGTGAAGTAGAAGAACGAAGCTACGTGGTGTTCTCCAAGCAAGCTGCTGTCTCAAGAGATCGGACTGCTGCTTACCGCTGTCGCCGGTCTAAGAACTTCTGTCTCCTGTTCTGCTCCTGCTTTTCTTCACCGTGCTGCAATTGGTGAATGTATAACTGCTGTTTTCTTATTGTTGTTTTATTTTTGGACTATTCTGTAATTATTTTATCGATTATGGTTAAATAAAGTCCTAAAGATCCTTTGTACCCACGGAAGTTATTCTTTGTCAACCAGCAACGCAACAATATGTTATACCATACTCGATCAGTGCCGACTCCTGCTAGTCTTCGTCTTTTAGATTGCAATCTTGCTGTACTCTCTACTAAAATTTAAAATGGTAAATATTTTGAGTTCACTGAATTAACATATTATCTTGCATTGTTTCCCCTATTTTACATTAGATTGTTTTTTTTAAAACAGACTTCATAAAAATATTTCACTAAAATAAATTATTAAAATTAACAAATCAATCTTCTTTCGTCGAGAGATAAGAGAGTGGGATAACAAAATTCTTTCTCTCTACTTAGCTTAATTTCAATATTTGGAAAATATTATCATGGTTCTGTCTTTTCTCTTTTCTACAAAACTATTTCTTCATTTATTCTTTTTTCTACCCAGCCTATGACGTTTAACGGACGAAGTTTTGTTGGTGTTCTTTTTTTAAAACATTATATGCTATATATTTTTTTGATATATCATTTATAATAGGTAAAATACGAGTAAATGATATATTATTAGGAATCATATATTATTATTTTATTTTATAAATGTACATATATAGTCTATTCTTATTCATATTTGTGTGTATATATTTTAAATTTTATCCCCAGAGTTGTAAATATTTTATATATCGTCGCGTGAAGGCATCGCGTGATCAACCAAAGCAGTTTGAAAACAAGAAGAGCCCTGACGAAGTTAGGCGTACTGCCTATTGAAATATTGGCATTTTGTATTAAATAAAATATTTTGTTTAATTTTAGATCCAAAATATGCCTTTTAATTAATATCTATCTCTATATATATACAAACAAAACAAAACAACAAAAAGCCTTTATTCAGGGTCACTGACCCTATACAGGATTCACCAGAGGTATGCATAAGAACAAAGCAGTGAGACAAAGGAAATAACGATATATACAGAAGAAAAAGAAAAAAAAAACAAGAAAGAGAAAGAGGGAAGCAAGAAAAACAACACAAAAAGAGTAGCAGTAAGAAAGTGAGGAGTGAGTGTCACTTGGCCTTCTTCTGAGATATGGACTTGTGGAAACCATAAAACGCCGTAGCAATATACTTATTCTGGGTCATATTGTCAATTATTGATGGGTTTGAAGCACAGAGTTGCCCAGTTTTGAGCATAAGGGTTCTTCTTTCTTCTTTCAGAGCATAGCAATCAAAAATATAGTGAGTGATTTCATTTTTTAGTTTTGAATTACAGAAGGTACAAATCGGGTCCTCACCGCAGAGAATCTTGGTGTGGTTTTCTCTAAAAAAAACTTGAAAGTATTCTAACTTGTGCGAGTAGTCTTACAACCGGGAAAGGAAAATCCCCTAAAAGGTTTCCCTCCGTCATGAAAGATATGTGAATGTCTTTGTAGTGAGAGTATAGCTTAGATTTATCCATTCTTTTAAGGTCGTTTTGTATAGATTGGTCTGCCGCTGTTTTTAAGAGCCCTGTAATCGCGCTCCTCAGCGTTTCAGGATCATCACAGGAAACAAGTGCAGGGGATCCATTATTGTTAAGCAGATTGGTGAGCTTTTTAATTAAACCGATGGGTGTGCCCGAGGCATTAGGCAGTTCCCGTGTTCTATTAAAACATATACGCGGCAATCTGTCACTGCTCATATTCAACACCCGCAGCCAATACTTCAGGGTTAATTTTAAAGCTGTTACACTCAATGAGATACGACCGGTTTCTAATTTGATTATGTAGCCTGGAGTGTATCTGGGCAGATTCAGGAACCTTCGGATAAATATGTCTTGTATACTATCCAATAGGTCTTTATGCTCTGTTGCCCACAATGGAGCGGCATACATCAGGACAGCTCTCACTATTGTATCAAAGAGTTTGGTTGATAAATGTATTGACTTTGATTTTGATTTTATTAATATTGGGTGTGTGGCGTTAATTGCTGTAAGTGCTTTTCCTTTAAAGTAATTTGCCGGGTGAGTAGTTGTTATTGTTGGTGTCAGAGGGAATCCCAAGTATGTATATCTTGAAGTTATTGTTATGGGTTTATCATTCCAGAACCATCTATCCTTATTTGAGGGTTTACCTCCATTACGGAACACCATAATCTTTGACTTGGAATCATTTAGTGTCATTAAGTTCTCATCGAGATATTATTTCAGTATTTTGATCTTCTTTTGGAGGTTCATCCTGGACTCACCTATAATTGCTATGTCGTCGGCGTACAGCAATAAATGGATATCTCCAAATTCTGGCAAATTTACACTCGGCAGGTCTGAATTATTATAAATTTCGATTAAGTCCGTGATAAATAATATAAAGAGCAGTGGGGAAAGTGGTTCTCCCTGGAGGACTCCCGAGTTTATCTTAATACTTTCCGTGAATGATCCCTTCCATCTAATAGCTATAGTTGCTTGTTCGTAGTAACTTCTGATCGTACTTATGAATTGGTCTGTCTGTTTCGCGATAAACTCAAAAACTACTGAACCAAATGGTACCAAATTTTGCATATAGCTTTTTATAAACCTGAGGAAAATTTTCGGCTGCATTTTGATTAGCATTTTTAGTTATTTCTTTTTTTCATTTGAAGAACTTTTTTTACGCGGACTAACCCGGAATGGAATGAATACCTAAATATGGCCATTTTTTAAAAAGCATCGGTGGTTCAGTGGTAGAATGCTCGCCTGCCACGCGGGCGGCCCGGGTTCGATTCACGGCCGATGCATTTTTATTTTTTACAATTTTTAAAACTCATTTATATTATATATAATACTTATATATAATATAAATATATATTATTATATCAACTATATTAATTAAATCAAATACCTAAACACTAATATAATACAATTTTGCCATCACACACACTTTTTTCCGGTAGTTTATGTGTTACTTCTGTATTGTTATTCTATGGCACTTCTAATATTTATTATTGATATACTTTTAGTATGAAGGAAATTGCACCCAAGGGATTTCTCGGGCGAAGCCGGGTCATTCGCTTAGTCTATATATAAAAGTCAATGTCTGTCTGTCCGTTTCGCGATAAACTCAAAAACTAGTGAACCAATTGGTACCAAATTTTGCATGTCGCTTTTTATAAACCTGAGGAAAATTTTCGGCTGCATTTTGATTAGTATTTTTGGCTATTTCTTTTTTGCATTTGAAGAACTTTTTTATACGCGGACCAACCCGGAATGGAATGAATACCTAAATATGGCCAATTTTTTAAAGCATCGGTGGTTCAGTGGTAGAATGCTCGCCTGCCACGCGGGCGCCCTGGGTTCGATTCCCGGTCGATACATTTTTTTTTTTACAATTTTTAAAACTCATTTATAGTATATACTAGCCGAATGACCCGGGCAACGCCCGTGTTTTACCCGATTGAATGTTTTTATTCAAATACTATTTGTTACAATTATAAATTTGCGCCTTGAATAAATGCATATCCTAATCCTAATCAATCAGTCATAGGCCGCCTCTGTCACTGATGGCCGGCGTCCTCCTATTGGACGGCTACGATCACGTGTCATCGTTGGCGCGTAGGTGACCTTGAGTGACGTAATGCCCCCCACCCCCTGCCGGCGGCGCGCGCCCGTTGGCTGCCGGCGAGCACGTGACCTCCCTGTGCGCGCGCATCCGTGACAGAGGAGGCCGGCCAATGACTGACTGATCAGGAAAGACTCTCGTGACTATATATATACGAATGACCCGGGCAACTTCGTGTTTTACCCGACTGTAGATGTTACAACGGTGATCCTTAGGTCGCTGGTTCAAATCCGGCTCGAGGTAGCCGGCGAGCACGTGACCTCCCTGTGCGCGCGCATCCGTAACAGAGGCGGCCGGCCGATGAGGAAAGACGGTCGTGACTATATATATTAATTAATAATAATTATTATTATCATTAGATAATGATAATGATAATAATGATGATGCCCGCGCATCCGTGACAGCGGCCGATGAGGAATTGAGGAATTGAGGAAAGACGGTCGTGACTATATATGTTGATGATAATAATAATACACTGGTGTCCAAAAAATAAGAAACTTAACCAATATTGAAATTTCTCAAAAGTTAATTTATTAACAAATATAAAATTTAGTACACAAATAGTTTAAACTATGGAGAATTTGGCTAGCTATATTAAAATAAAAAAAAATTGAAATTATGAAATATGCAAATTATTACCAACATACCCAAAGCTAAGGTTCCAGATATTAAAGAAATAAGATATCAATAGGGAGTATGATCACCTCTAACAGCTATCAAGGTCTCACAGCGAGCCCTCATACTGTTTACCAGGCTTTGGAGGAGGTCCAGGGGTAGTAAACGCCATTCCTCCAATAAAGCAGTTCTTAGCTCAACGAGGGTTCTGGGAGAGGGGTGACGAGCTCCAATACGCCTCCCTAGAGCATCCCACACATGCTCTATTGGATTCAGGTCCGGAGATCTGGCTGGCCAATCCATCCTTCGAATATTCTCACTCTGGAGATATTCATTGACTAGCCTAGCCCTATGCGGACGAGCATTATCGTCCATAAAAATTAAATTGTGACCAATTTGATCTCTATAAGGTCTAAGATAGGGCTCAAGGATCTCGTCCCTGTACCTTTGGGCAGTTAAAGTGCCCCCAGAAAAAAATGTGGAGGGGTGTGCGTCTGCTAGAACTGATGCCAGCCCAGACTAAGAGACTGCCCCCTCTAAAACTGTCTATTTCCCTGATGTTACTGGGATGATAGCGGGTTCCAGGCTCCCTCCAGATGAAAACTCGTCGAGAATCTGTGTTTAAACTAAATCTTGACTCGTCACTGAAGAGAGCATTGGCCCACTGATCATGAGTCCAGGCGTGATGTTCCAAGCACCAATTCAAGCGGGCTCTCCTGTGAGCAGAGGTTAAAGGGATACAGACCATTGGTCGTCTTGCATAAAGAGCACCTTCGTGAAGCCTTCGGTAAACAGTTTGTCTTGAAATTCTCGTTCCAGTAGCACTTGAAGTTCATTAGAGAGTTGAATAGCTGTCATCCCCCTATGGCGCTTGGCAGTTGCGACCAGATAACGGTCTTCAGAGGTAGCTGTTTTTCTTTTTCTACCAGAACCTTCTTTTCTTTTGATGGTTCCTGTCTCAATATACTGTTTCCATATTTTGCTGACCACAGATTTATTCACATTTAGCCATTTTACTACTTCAACTTGTGATTGCCCTGTCTCCATTCTTCCAGCAGTTCTCCATTTTAAATCATCTGCTAAATTTTTCGTAAACTCATAATTAACTAAGGATTAAATAAAATTGAAATTGGACAATTCTTAGATGGGGTAAACGACACGCCAAATAGCACACTTCTAAAGACAAGCAAAAATTTGCATATTTTCAATTTTACCGAATCGAATGGTTGCGATAAATAAATTCTACGACTTAATAACCTAATTAAATTACTTTTTAGTTTTTAGCGTTGTATATTTTAAAGCATATCATTAAAAAACAAAAGTTTCTTTTTTTTTGGACACCAGTGTATAATAATAATAATAATTATTATTATTATCATTAGATAATGATAATGATCATAATGATGATGCGCGCGCATCCGTGACAGCGGCCGATGAGGAATTGAGGGAAGACGGTCATGACTATATATGTTGATAATAATAATAATAATATAATAATAATAATTATTATTATTAGATAATGATAATGATCATAATGATGATGCGCGCGCATCCGTGACAGCGGCCGATGAGGAATTGAGGAAAGACGGTCGTGACTATATAAATTAATAATATAAATATATATTATTATATTAACTATATTAATTATATCAAATACCTAAACACTAATATAATACAATTTTTGCCATCACACACACTTTTTTCCAGTAGTTTATGTGTTACTTCTGTATTGCTATTCGATGGCACTTCTAATATTTATTATTGATATACTTTTAGTATGAAGGAAATTGCACCCAAGGGATTTCTCGGGCGAAGCCGGGTCATTCGCCTAGTCTATATATATATTAGAATCGAAGTCGATAAAAACGTGGTAATTCTCTTTTATTACCACGTTTTTATCGACTTCGTTTCTAATATTATTGCGTGGCCACGTCATGTCTGATCCTATATATATATATATAAATGAATGTCTGTGTGTGTGACAATTGGACAATTAAAAAATATTTATTGTCATCTTAGACAATATTACATTTCAAAGGCAATGAGAGAGAAAGAAGAAAAGTATATATATATATGAAAAATGAAATATAATACATGTATGATACATATTTTACAAGGGGGGTGATAGAAGAAAACCTCGACGCTGGAGAGTCCTGGACCAGGCGATCAGCGGGTCCTCCACCGCTTCTCCGAGCCCAACCTGGACAAAGTAGCGATAGATTCGCAACTTTGCCGACGCCAGGATGGAGAGGATGTCGTCCTCAAGGCCGGGCCCGCCGAAGATCCAAGCCTGCAGGCCAGGGGGCCGCCCTATGATGTTGAAGGCCTCTCTGATGAGAGGCCTGATGGAACGGTAGCACCAGTGACGGTGGCCGAGGGAGCGGTCGATGGACCCGCAGGCAGGACAGGAGGGGCGGACCGAGGCAGGGAAGCCGGATGGGGCAGGGCGTGGAGGGCCAACTTGAGGGCCGCGTCGGACTCGTGGCCCGAGTAGGCGCAGCGCCGCAGCTAGGCCCTGTCGATTCTGGATGGTGGATTGATGGTGGGCATCCATCTCGCCAGGTATCTGGAGCTGGGCGTGGCGGCGAGGCGCGGACGATCCAGGGCCCGTCGGGCTGAGCGGGTCGTGAGGCCGTTGAGGAACGGCGTCGCCGTCCCCCGCAGCACCACGGCCGCAGCTAAGGAGCTAGATGAGGGCGTAGATACCTCTCCGAAGCCCACGGCGTTCTCGGAGGTCTGCCTCCGGCAGAAGGCGCCCAGGGCCGAGCGCTTTGGGCGGGCGATGAGATTTTCCTCCACGATGAGATCCCGGACTCGGGCTCCGCGCCAGCGGGCGGGGGCCAGGAGTTCGGGAGGGCGGAAGAACCGGCAGCCGCCGATGATGGGGAGGTCCAGCAGCTGAGCCGTGGGAAGCGCCCGGTGGTTGAAGCTCAGGATGTTGGAGTCCTCCTCCCAGAGCTTCAGCAGCCGTAGACGGCGGGGCTGGAGACGGGTGCCGTCCGGTGGAGGGTGGATCCAGGCCTCACCGCTTTCTACCAGCCAACTGAAAGCATTTCTGCCTCCGCGGAGCGCGACCTGCACCCCCTTGAGGCAGGCGAGCTGGAGCTGGGTCGCGAGGTCGTGGAGGCCGAGGCCACACCGTGTGGTCTGGCCCCCAGACGAACCTCGCCAGTCGGGCCTGCAGCTTGGCGATGGTCGGGAGTGATGGGTGGTATCCATGCAGGTGGTGCTGGATCGTGGACCCTACCAGCGTTTTCGCCGCTCTTGCTCGTCCGACGAGGGAGAGGCCGCGGGTGAAGGGCGTCCATCTGCGGCACGCAGTCTCCAGGAGGGCCAGGATATGCTGCTCCCGGTGGGCGACGGTGCTCCTGGGGGCGATGTCGAGCCCGAGGATCCTGATGGAGGTGGTCGACCAGGAGGCGCCGAGAGGGGAGTCGCCGAGGTTGCGCCAGGCGCCGCACCAGAGGCCAGCGCTCTCCTGGAAGTTCACGCCAACCCCGGAGGCCTGCTTGTACTCCTCGAAGACGGTCGCCACCCGTTCGAAGTCTCCGTCGCGATGGAATAGGAGGACGATGTCGTCGGCGTAGGCGATGACATTGCCCACGCCGAGGGTCAACTCCAGTCGACGTAGCAGCGACCCCGTGGCGATACTGAAGAGTGCGGCACTCACGGCGCAACCCTGTCTAAGGCCGTTGAGGAGGGGGAAGGCAGCGGTGTTGAATCCTCCGGCCCGGATGGTGGCGTCCGCCCAGGCGTAGAGGATGTTAATCCAGGCCCTGAAGGCCAGCGGGAGGCGGAGGACGTCAGCAGGGACTCCAGGAAGCCGCGGTCTAGTGAGTCAAAGGCGAACTCCAGGTCTACGCCCATGACGGCCAGCGGCGAGCCTAGGGCGGTGGCCTCCTCGACGGCGTCCGTCACCATGGCGATGTTCCATGACGGGGACCTCCCGGGGACGGCGTAGGTCTGGCATTCCGGCACAAGGGTCCACAGGTGGGGCTTGAGGCGCCGGTGAAGGATGGCGGCCAGGACCCTGTAGTCGGCCGAGGGCAGCGCGACGGGCCTGTAGCCATCAAGGCCGCGACCTCCGCGGGCCTTGGGCACGAGACAGATGGAGCTGAGCCGCGTCGACGGAGGCAGGACACCGCGGATCCGTGATGCCGCGAACACTCGGAGCAGAGCTTCCGCGAAGAAGTCCTCGCTGAAGGCGACGAGGAGCTCGCACGGCATGCCATCCCAGCCGGGGGCCTTTCCGCGGGGGAGGTGCTCGATAGCGTTGGCGATCTCGCTGGGGCTGATGTCCGGCCGGTGGAGCGGGTCCTCCTCACTCAGCTCGCGGGTAGTCGTGGGCGCGCTGCTGGCGATGAAGGCAGCTCCCGCAGCTGGATCGCTGGTGGGACGGGCGAAGCGGGGCTGGAAGGTCGCGAACGCCCTCCGCTGAAGCTCGGGACCCTCGATGATGTTATCCTGCTTGTCCCTGATGACGCTGACCGGGCGTCGGAGGCGGATGGCGCGTGCTAGGTCCGGCAGCGAAGGGTAGTCGGCCCGGATGGAGGAGGCCTCGAGCTGCGCCGCGATGTAACTTCTCGCCCTGTTGACGTAGCTGTCGCTGGCAGCGTGGCGCGGGTCGTGCAGGGATCTGGCCTCCGCCAGCAGCCCCGCCTTGATGGAGGTCCACCTATCCCAGAAGGCCCCGTCGTCCTCATCGTGCGCTGTGCCTTCCTCCAACTCCCGGATGTAGCCAGCCAGATGTTCGAGAGCAAGGCCCGAGCGGAGCATCGCGGCCAAGCGAGGCTGGGTGGGGGAGAAGACGGCGGTGGTGGGCGGGCCCACCTGGAGCAGCACGAAGCGGTGGTCCGAGAGGTGGTAGTGGCTGGTCGCGTAGATGGACACGCGATCCAGGACTCCAGCAGGGACGAGGATATGGTCCAGGCGGTTGGATTTGACTTGGTCGCCGTGCATGGCGACTCTGGTGGGCAGGTGGGCGGCGTCGAACTGGGTGGCCACGTCGACCAGCGCGGCCAGGTCCTGAAGAACGGCGAGGGCATCCGATGATGATGATGATGAGGGGCCCCGATCCCTGATATTAAAATCGCCGATGATCCAGCAGGCCCCCTCCTCCTCCTGTGCCGCTGTCGCCGACAGGAGCTCCAGTTTCCGGTTTCTCCTTCGGGGTTCATGCGCCAGATGAACGGCGATGGCCGTCATCTCCTCGCCGTGGACATCTATTGTTGCCAAGGCGATATGGCCCGGCCACAGGATACGCTGTCGTAACACGGCGACGCCTGGTTCGAAAGGGCAGGCGAGTCCGGATCCCGAGATGGCTACGGGAGGGGCCAATATAACAGCGTTGTAGCCGAGGCAGAGGTCTTGGCCGCTGCCGAGATGAAATGCGTTTGTCTCCTGGACAAACGCGATGTCCACGTGATGTTGCCTGAGGAGATGACAAAGGGCAAGGCTCCTCCCCCGAGTGGCGAGCCCTCGCGCGTTGATGCTGGCGAGACGGTAGCTCATTGTTGCCGTCCCTTAAGCACCCCCTTGGTCTTCTGGAGGGTCTTGCGGATGGTGTGGTTGGAATCTGGGATCGAGGCCTTGATGGTTTCGGCCACCAGGTCGAGGGCGGCGACATGTGCTATTGTCAGCGAGGGCATCGCTTCTCCATTTTTCTTTTAGAGGTGAGTAGCTGCTTTGCGTCCTCGCGGTCTATACCGGGCAGCTTGTTCCAGTCGATGGAGAGGTTGGGGGACTCCTTGAGGTGCTCCTGCAGCTGGAAGAGTGCGGGTTTTCCCCGGGGAGTCGCGGAGGGAGTTGTGGTCAGCTCCTCCTCCGACATCTCAATGTCGAGCGGAAAGGTCTCGGGCTCGAGGGGCCGCGGGGTAGCTAGAGGAGCAGGGAGGGCGACAGGGGCGGGCTGGGTGAGATCTCTCGGTTCGGGAGGATGGGGCGCCGAGGGGGTCAGTGGAGCCTCAGTTGATGGCTTCGCCGGTTGGATAGGGGACGCCGGTGTTGCGGGCGCAGGTGCCGGCTTCCTTGGCTGCTGAGGAGGAGGAGGAGGAGGGGGGAGGCCTTGCGTCGGTGGGAGACGCTGCTTGCCTGGGGTTGCCGTTCCCTTGTCTGGCGAGCGCTGGGCAGTTGGCTCTGCGGTGGCCCTGTTTACCGCATTTGGAACACTTGATTCCAAAGGAGAGGAAGGCCGACAGGGTGTCTCCCTTGGAGTGGATGGTCAGTCGGGTGGGCAGCGTCTCCAGCCTTACGCCCTCGCGGAGCAGGATGAACGCCTCCAGGCGGCCGTCGATGAAGGTGAACTCCCCCATTTTGACCAGGATGGGGGCGATGGAGGTGACCCTCCCAAATTGGCACAGGGCGGTCCGAATGGTGCTGTCCTCCACAAAGCCGGGCAGGTTGGCCACGACTATGCGCTCCGCCCTCTTGCGGAAGGGGAAGATCTTGAGGGTCGTTCCCTCGATTTCCAGGCCGTTCGCGACCAGACGGTTCGCGAGGTCCTTGTTCGCAAGGCCCACGATGTAGTGGCCGTTCATTCGATTGAATTGCGTGATGTTTTTTGGCCCCCCGAGTAGCGCGCTCATTGCCTTGAGGTAAGAGTAGTCCGGGATTTCTGGGCACAGCTCCACAAAGACGTAGTTCTCGTGGTTGGTAGTGGCCTGCCCCGGCGATGTTGGCGCGTGTCGCCTTGATCTCCTGAGGCGGCACTGCTCTCGGCCCTGTTGGCCGCTTCCGCTGCTGGGGGCTGGGCTTCTCAGCAGGCCCGCCAGGCTGCTTAGCGGAGTGCTCCGGCTTTGAAGTGAGGCGCCTTTTCTTGCTCCTCACGACTGTGTAGCCGTCGTTGGCGTCTACCTCCGCCATCTCGCTGTCGGCCCAGTTGAGCGAGGCCGGGCTAGCCGGAGTTGCGCTGGTCGTAGCAGCAGTCTTTGGCGCCGTGAGGTCACCACGCGCGGCGACCGGATTTACATGCTTAACGCCTACCGGCGAATTTGCATGTCCTTGAGTTTCAGAAGAATTTTCTTTTGAATTCATCATATTTTCGTTTTTCGGCGAAAATTCCTCGCCTGGTTGCGATCCAGTGCTGGGCCTTTCAGGCACTTGATCAGCGGATCGAGGGCTTCCTTTTCGGTACCAAACTTTCCAGGCTCAGCGCCTTCCACACGCACTCCAAAGGCGAAAACGGCGGAGCTCGCGAAAGCGTGGCCGCACGCTCGAGAGTGTGTGTGTGTGTACTCTATAGATTCAAAAACCGTACATCCAATCGCCGTGAAATTTTGGGATATTAATAGGTATAACCCCGGAAAGTTTCCAAAAAATAATTTCTTGAATATCTTTAATATCCTTAGAGTTATTTGCAGATTTGTAGCTTTAACTCGCAAGCAGCGCCACCTTGCGACGGAGATAGGCTCAGGTCTGCCCCACCCCCTGTCGAGAGAATGTAATCGTCCGGCCGCCGGCCGGATGGACAGTCCAATTTCCCCCCGACCAATCAGAGGGATCAAGAGGTCCTGGCGCGCGGGGGCAGAGTTGGTGACACAGCTGTGCCAAGTAGACAAGAAAAAAATCCTCGCGGGGGCTTGCCCAAGATGACCTCCGGGAACTTCGTCCATCTTCCATAAACAACCATGATTTTATTCAACTTATCGAGTATTTTTCAAGGGACCGGGAAAAAATGTTCACTTTATCGAGAGATTCGTTAGACAAACCTTTACTCGGGTAAAACCCGGGCGAAGCCGGGTACATCCGCTAGTCTATATATATGTAATAAGGTGAAGTCCTGGTAGCTCTAGTAGAATCCTGTCGACTAACTTTGTGATGATGAAGTGTGGTCTGGTAGCCTCTGCAATATCCTGTCGACTATCTGTAATAAGTTGAGGTTTGGTTGTTGACTCTCACTATACTGTGTTGACCGAGAGGAACAGTCAGGATGGGGAGTTTTCCAGAACCTCTTTGCACCTTGTAAGTCCTTTAAAAGTTCTCACAGAATACAGGCAGTCGTGGTCGAGGCAGAGTGGAAAGCTTGGGAATGTCCACACAAAAACGAAGACACAGTTGCACTAAGAAAGTTCCGTGCACAGATAAAAGTTGACCTAGGAGCGAAAGATGCTGAGATAGAAGATTTCTTACTGACTACATGGTGAATGAGGAGGACCTTGGTGACAACTGACGTGGGCTTGCGCTGAGGTGAACTAACTGTCAAGTGACTGTAAAGTGACTGTATTTATAGGTTAAGACGGGGGCGTTATGCGACAGGGGCCGTTTCTTAGAAAGGGGGCTTTGCATGTCACCAGATGTGAGAGGGGGCTTTGCATTCCACCAGATGTGAAGAGTGTGGGTGGTCTGGCCCATTTTTAGACCTTGTTGTGGGATTTCTAAAGCTATCTCGATTTTGACGTTATGACTTCTATCTCTTGCTTAGCTCAACTCTTAATCTATCACAGAGTTTATTTATTTATCCTCAGTTTGTACAAATTATATTACATATGATGATGTAAAGACACATGTCAAAATTGCGTATAATCATTTAGAGATGTTTTTCTATTATACAACATTAAAATCTTGATATAAGTTATATACAGTATGGGGTTGTTGGCTTAAATTACCATATATCTAAATATATATAAAATTGAATGTCTGTCTGTGTGTGTGTGTGTGTGTTTGTGTGTCCTCTATGTATTCAAAAACTATACATCCAATCGCCGTGAAAATTTGGGATATTATTAGGCATATCCCCGGAAAGGTTTACGAAAAATAATTTCTTGAATATCTTTAATATCCTTAGAGTTATTCGCAGATTTGTAGCTTTAACTCGCAAGCAGCGCCACCTTGCGACGGAGATAGGCTTAGGTCTGCCCCCCCCCCCCGTCCGGCCGGTCAGTCCAAGTTCCCACCGACCAATCAGAGGGATCAAGAGGTCCTGGCGCGCGGGGGGCGTGTGACCTCCGGGAACTACGTCCATCTTCCATAAACGACCATGATTTTATTCAACTTATCGATTATTTTTCAAGGGACCGGGAAAATATGTTCACTAGATAAAACGATGATTTTGTAATGTAGAAAATTAGGAAAGACAAAATTCAGGATGACACGGCACACAGGGACCGGGAAAAAATGTTCACTTTATCGAGAGATTCAAATTTACGAGTTTCAAATTATCAAAATATATCTTATTTTTTTATAAGTTTATAGAGAATTGTTTTAACAAATGTTCGTTAGACAAACCTTTACTCGGGTAAAACCTCGGACGTAGCCGGGTACGTCCGCTAGTATATATATAAAATGAATGTCTGTGTGTGTGTGTTCTCTATAGATTCAAAAACCATACCTTCAATCGCCGTGAAATTTTGGGATATTATTAGGCATATCCCCGAAAGGTTTTCGAAAAATAATTTATTGAATATCTTTAATATCCTTAGAGTTATTTGCAGATTTGTAGCTTTAACTCGCAAGCAGCGCCACCTTGCGACGGAGATAGGCTTAGGTCTGCCCCCCCGTCGAGAAAATGTAATCGTCTGGCCGCCGGCTGGTTGGACAGTCCAAGTTCCCACCGACCAATCAGAGGGATCAAGAGGTCCTGGCGCGCGGGGGCAGAGTTGGTGACACAGCAGTGCCAAGTAGACAAGAAAAAAACCTCGCGGGTGACCTCCGGGAACTACGTCCATCTTTCATAAACGACCATGATTTTATTCAACTTATCGAGTATTTTTCAAGGGACCGGGAAAAAATGTTCACTAGATAAAACGATGATTTTGTAATGTAGAAAATTAGGAAAGACAAAATTCAGGATGACACGGCACACAGGGACTGGGAAAAATAATCACTTTATCGAGAGATTCAAATTTACGAGTTTCAAATTATCGAAATCAACTTATCGAGTATTTTTTAAGGGACCGGGGAAAAATGTTCATTAGATAAAACGATTATTCTGTAATGTAGAAAATTAGGAAATACAAAATTCAGGATGCCACGGCACACAGGGACCGGGAAAAAATGATCACTTTATCGAGAGATTCAAATTTACGAGTTTCAAATTATCAAAATATATATATATTTTTTTTATATGTTTATAGAGAATTGTTTCAACAAATGTTCGTTAGACAAACCTTTACTCGGGTAAAACCGGAAAAAAGGATCACTTTATCGAGAGATTCAAATTTACGAGTTACAAATTATCAAAATATATCTTTTTTTTTTATATGTTTAACAGGCGAGAAAAATAGCGCGACTTATAAGGACTATGGTACAGATGGTAGGAAGGAATAAATATATAAAAAAGAAAGTTTTTAAACTATTTATATATGTTAATATATTAATAGAAGACCTAATTTCTTCTATTAATATTAACATATATAAATAGTTTAAAAACTTTCTTTTATATATATATTTATTCCTTCCTACTATCTGTACCATAGTCCTTATAAGTTGCGCTATTTTTCTCGCCTGTTGAAGGGTTTTTACCTAAAGCTTGCACCTATGCATCAATAAAAGAAACTCGTCTTCCTTCACCATGTTTTTTCGTTTAATATGTTTATAGAGAATTGTTTTAACAAATGTTCGTTATACAAACCTTTACTTGGGTAAAACCCGGGTGAAGCCGGGTACAACCGCTAGTCTATATATATAAAATTGAATGTCTATCTATGTGTGTGTGTCCTCTATGGATTCAAAAACCATACTTCCAATCGCCGTGAAATTTTGGGATATTATTAGGCATATCCCCGGAAAGGTTTTCGAAAAATAATTTCTTGAATATCTTTAATAACCTTAGAGTTATTTGCAGATTTGTAGCTTTAACTCGCAAGCAGCGCCACCTTGCGACGGAGATAGGCTTAGGTCTGCCCCACCCCGTGAGAGAATGGATTCGTCTGGCCGCCGGCCGACAGTCCAAGTACCCACCGACCAATCAGGGCAGAGTTGGTGACACAGCTGTGCCAAAAGCCTCGCGGGAGCTTGCCCAAGATGATCTCCGGGAACTTCGTCCATCTTCCATAAACGACCATAAATTTATTCAACCTTATCGAGTATTTTTCAAGGGACCGGGAAAAAATGTTCACTAGATAAAACGATGATTTTGTAATGTAGAAAATTAGGAAAGACAAAATTCAGAATGACACGGCACACAGGGACCGGGAAAAAATGATCACTTTATCAGTTTCAAATTATCAAAATATATCTATTTCTTTTTTAAGTTTATAGAGAATTGTTTTAACAAATGTTCGTTAGACAGACCTTTACTCGGGTACCGATTAATATTGATTTTATTCAACTTATCGAGTATTTTTCAAGGGACCGGGAAGAAATGTTCACTTTATCGAGAGGTTCGTTAGACAAACCTTTACTCGGGTAAAACACGGGCGAAGCCGGGTACATCCGCTAGTCTATATATATATATAAAAATGAATGTCTGTGTGTGTATCCTCTATGGATTCAAAAACCATACATCCTATCGCCGTGAAATTTTGGGATATTATTAGGTTTATCCCCGGAAAGGTTTACGAAAAATAATTTCTTGAATATCTTTAATATCCTTAGAGTTATTTACAGATTTGTAGCTTTAACTCGCAAGCAGCGCCACCATTGAGACCGAGATAATGAGTATCGTTTAAATATAAAATTCGAATAAAAATAAATGCGATACTAAAAATTAAATTTCTATTCAATGAATTAAATTTAAAAAGTTTAAATAATTGTGCAAAACGATATATATGATATATAAAAATCAAAAGAAATAATGAGTATCGTTTAAATATAAAATTCGCATAAATATAAATGCGATAATCGTTTAACATAATTTGAATATTTTTCAAGGGACCGGGAAAAAATGTTCACTAGCTAAAACGATGATTTTGTAATGTAGGAAATTAGGAAAGACAAAATTCAGGATGACACGGCACACAGGGACCGGGAAAAAATAATCACTTTATCGAGAGATTCACGACCATGATTTTATTCAACTTATCGAGTATTTTTAAAGGGACAGGGAAAATATGTTCACTAGATAAAACGATGATTTTGTAATGTAGAAAATTATGAAAGACAAAATTCAGGATGACACGGCACACAGGGACCGGGAAAAAATGTTCACTTTATCGAGAGATTCAAATTTACGAGTTTCAAATTATCAAAATATATCCATTTTTTATAAGTTTATAGAGAATTGTTTTAACAAATGTTCGTTAGACAAACCTTTACTCGGGTAAAACCTCGGGCGAAGCCGGGTACGTCCGCTAGTATATATATAAAAATGAATGTCTGTTTATCTGTGTGTACTCTATAGATTCAAAAACCATACATCCAATCGCCGTGATATTTTGGGATATTATTAGGTATATCCCCGGAAAGGTTTTCGAAAAATAATATCTTGAGTATCTTGAATATCCTTAGAGTTATTTGCAGATTTGTAGCTTTAACTCGCAAGCAGCGCCCTCATTGCGACGGAGATAGGCTTAGGTTTTGGCAGAAAGTCTGCTCCACGCCTGATGACCTTGGGTCTTTCAGGGCTAATATATTAAGTAAAACTAATTCGAATATTAGTGCTTTATAATGGCTATCTCTTTGAGGTTACCGATTTAAAAGTTTATTTTCTAATTTTAGATTGTATAATAAAAACATAATTTATTTTAAGTATTGTACTTTATTTTAAAAAGTTTAAATAATTGTGCAAGACGATAAATGCGATACTAAAAATTAAATTTCTATTTAATGAATTAAATAATTTATTATTATAAAGATTATCGATTAAAGATACTTATATATAATTAAGTATATATACAGGGTGATCCAAAAGTCCCGCACAACTTTAAAAATTAATAACTCCGCGAATATTTGCGCTAGAGCAATGCGGTAAACACCATTGTGTTCAGGATGCAATGGGAAATTTATGGCAAATAATGAAAATTTCGAAATTTATTTTAGTTACAACTTTATTCGCTTGATGGCGCTCTACCAGAATCGGCGATTCAGCGGCCAAATTGTTTGATAAATGGAAAAATATGACTGAACGACACGTATTTTTCCTTTTTGAATACCAGGAAAGAACCCTAATAAATTAAAATGATAAATTAATAAAACACTTTTTCGCCAAAAGTTAGAAGAAATGGTTAACGATTTTTAAATACAATCTGAGATATGTAAAATAGGTATATGCAAATTAAAACATGTAGCAAAAAAAAAAAAGATATTTTAGATACGGTTTGTTTTCGAAGATAATAAATTTCTAATTTGTTTAATTCAACTCTCTCTCAGTATCGATTATATTTATTTTAATTCATTTGAAAAATATGTATCTATCCCTGATAATTTATTTTACTCTGGAATGCCGTTGTTGTTGTTGTCGTGTCCAATAAAGAGCCTCAGATGTCTCATGCATCTCCATCACAGCAACAGCAATATCCACTATCTTGGGTGTGTAAAGCTGCTGCTCTGGGTCTGTGTCAATTTTTTGCAAGGCTGCGGCCATTTCTGTGTATGAGAATAATTGGGTAGGTGTTAGTTCCACTAAGGACAGTTGTTGCATGTCCTATAGGTTCTTGTGCCATCTGGATGTATTGTCATTCCTTTATAAGTGTTTTGTTCTAAGTCTTGTTATAGTTTTTGTCATTTTTCTCTCGGAGTTTATTTGGCATTTTGATCTTTCATATTTTTTGTTTAATTATATTGTATTTTGACAAAGCATCAGCGTCAAATAATGACATTTGTTCTTTCCTTTGGCCCAACTTTCTGGCTTCCTAAGCCAATTCAAATGCCATTTCATTATCCCCGATCCCAACATGGGCAGGAATCCTTTGTAGAATGCAGTTATTCTCCAATGGTTCTAGTTGGGTAAGTAACGAGTGTATTTTCTGTGTGATTTTAGTATTGCCCTTCTGAATTGCTTCTAGAGTGGATATTAAGTCGCTGTATATTAAAATTCCTTCTGCTTGATGCAGGGATGGTTGGTTAAGGCATACATCAAGGGCTTTCCAGATAGCTGTCAGTTCACAAGTGAAGTTTGACGAAATCTGTCCTGCTCCTTCTTTGATTTTGATGTGTGTTCCATCTTGCAGTATTATGTTAATTCCGGCCCCTCCATTACTCAGGCTAAGGTCTGAAGATCCATCTGTATATACTGTTAAAAGGGGTGACCTAGCATTTTTAATCAAGGATTTGTACTATGAGGACATAGCTGTTAACACATCAGACCTCGAAGCCCAAGGTTTGAAAGTCTACCACAATCAAAACAAAGCCATCAACATATACAATATATATCACCCTACAAACAATAAACATATTGACGATGAAAAAATGGCTCAATTTCTTACAGACAACACTATTATTGTAGGTGACCTTAATGCCAAAAATCAACTATGGGGATGTTCCACGCCAAACCCAAGAGGCAAAATACTATCAAACATATTTAACGACAATGCCTTCATGTGCTTAAATTATGGGAATCATACCCATCATTCCTACAGCTATAATACTGGACAAGCACTTGTTATAAGTTTTTACTATCCTGACATTTTCCACAAATGCAAATGGCAAATATTAAAAAGTATTGGAAGTGATGATTTGCCAAATTTGATTGAAATTAGAACCAAGACCAAAACCAGCTCAATTAAAAAAATTCTGGAACTTCAAAAAGGCTAATTGGATATCTTTCAAAAACACCATTATTAAAGCAGCCAAAGTTTCAATATCAAGAGGTAATATTAAGAATTGGATTCCAAATTATACACACCAGGCAAAAAATATTCAAACACTTATAACTAAAAGAAATGAACTACGGAAAAGTGCAACCAAAACCAAACAAATTGTAGAACTTAACTGAACATTGTGAATGCAAAAATAAAAATATTATACGTAAATGTCAAAAGGGAAAAATTAAAACAAACTTGTGAAAACCTGAAACCAAGAAACCCAAATACAAAACTTTGGCATTTGGCAAAACAAATTGAAAGATCCCAGCCACAAACTGAAAACACAAATATGATTAAGAATACAGTTGGACACCAGCAACTAATGACAAAAATGCTGCCAATCTTTTAGGTAATTCATATCAAATGAGTAGTAAAATCAAATTTGAAATAAAAGTTAAGAAAGTTGAAAAAAAGGCCCGAAAGATTATTCATGACTGTAAAAATGTCACCAGCACATAATATTTTTCCATGAAAAAATTCAATATGAAAGAGCTAGATTATGCATTAGAAAACACTGACCTAAACAAGACTCTTGGGCCAGATGGAATCCATAGCCAAATGATATCAAACTTGGGCAAAATTGGCAAAGAAAGACTTCTTAATATTTTCAATAACTCCTGGAAAACTGGATAATTGCTGCAAGACTAAAAACTGCAACAATAATTCCCATTAAAAAACTTGACAAATTTGCTGATGACCCAAAAAACTACCGACCTATCTCCCACAAGTATTTGCTGCAAATTAATGGAAAAAATATACTCAGACGACTCACCTACCACCTCAATACAAGAAATCTCTTACCATAAGAACAATATGGATTTAGCAAAGGACATGGGACAATAGACCAACTCTAATTTTTCACACAAAAGGTAAAATATGCACAAAACAGAAAACCAACTAACCACACCATAGCTGCTTTTTTAGACCTTACACAAGCTTTTGATAAAGTATGGAAAAACAAGTTAATTACAAAATTATACAAACAATTCAAAATTGATGGAAAAACTATCACTTGGATAAATTATTTCCTTAAAAATAGATACATCAGGGTCAAATATAATGGCACACTATCTAAAACCTTCAAATTGTTAAAGGATTACCACAAGGATCAGTCCTTAAGCCAACTCTCTTCACCCTATTTATTGCAGGCATAGAAGAAAAAATAATCACGTAAAACCAATATTGGACTTTTCGCGGATGACATTATTCTATGGAGCAGCAGCACTAACTGGAAAAAAGCTGAAAGGGATTCGAACAAGACTCTTCTCCATCTAGAAAAATTTGCTAATAAACATAAATTACCAGGTCTATTAGTATGAAACGCGAAAATTTTCAGTGAATTCGAAAGTTCACCAATTCCATAAAACAAAAGATTTTTTATTCAAAGTAACTGCCCTGATTAGCTCTACACTCGGACCACTTTTCAGGCAATTTTCGAATTCCTTGTCTGAAAATTTCTATTCCTTTTGAGTCGAACCAGTCAACAAGTCATTTTCGGAGTATGTCTGAGTTCGAAAATTCCTGGTTTTTTAGGGCGTGTCCTAAAGATGTGAAAAGATTGTAGTTCGACGGCGCTAAGTCTGGTGAGTACGGCGGGTGGGGTTAGAGTACCCAGCCCAAGTCTTTTATGGTGTTTTTGACCACCGTAGTGTTGTGGGCTGGAGCGTTGTCATGCTGCAGTATCAGGTTGTTGTGCTTTTCACGCCATTCCGGTCTTTTTTCATTCAACGCCTCTCTCAAACTGTGCATTTGTTGTTCGTAGCGACTAGTATTGACAATTTTGCCAGGTTTCAGGAGCTCGAAATATACTACGCCGGTCTGGTCCCACCATATGCAAAGCATTGCCTTTTTTCCGAAGCGATTGGGCCTAGGCGTCTGTTTTGGTAATTGGCCGGGCAGGCCCCACGACTTTTGGCGCGTAGGATTGCTGAAGTGGATCCATTTCTCATCAGAAGTTACGATTCGGTGCAAAAATGACTTCTTTTCATGCCTGGCGAGCAGCCCTTCGCAGGTTACCAGACGCCGTTATTGCTGCCTTTCGCTCAACTCGTGGGGGACCCATCTGGAAAGCTTTTGGGTCCTTCCGAGGCTGTTTAAACGTAGAGAAACAGCACCTTGAGACACCTGGAGCTATTTTGCGAGTTTCTCCTGCATTTGGGTACTGTCCTCATCCAACAAAGCTTGCAGTTCAGCGTCCTCGAACTTTTGGGGCGGTTTTCCACGTGGTTCATTATCAAGTTCAAAATCGCCACTTTGGAATTTTTTAAACCACCTGTAACACTGCGATTTGCTCAGAGCGTGGTCGCTGTAAACTTCCTCGAGCATTCGGTGGGCTTCAGTGGCAATTTTCTTTCAGTTGAAGGCGAACAACAAAACTTCCCGCAAATGGGCACTTTTTGGCTCGGAAATCGCCATTTTCCACGGGCTCTAGAAATTGTTTACGATTTGAATTTTTCTAAAACTGCACGCATGCTGATGCCACGTGAGTCAAAGAACAAAACGCCTACAACAGCGCCACCGTCGGCTCAAATAAAGTTGCACAGCGGCCTCTGGCGCCCATTTTCGCGTTTCATACTAATAGACCTGGTAGATTGGCTCGACACAGGAGAGGTAGAGGTTCCTAAAAATAGTACCCTCCTTCCCCCTCTTTGTAACTGGAAAACGATAATTTCAACTTTTAGGATAAAAGGGTTTTGCATATCGCAGGGATGACAAGTACTAAACGAAATAACATTCATGAAAGATGGAGGACCTCCTCATATCTCTCGAGGTGCCAAACAATTGCTGAAGGATACGTTCGGTGAAAATCGTGTGATAAGTCGCCACTTTATATACCAGTGGCGTCCAAGATCACCAGACTTGACACCTTGCGATTATTGGTTATGGGGGTACATTAAATCGTGTGTTTATCGATGCTGGCCTACCACATTGGCCATGTTGAAGGCTTCTATCAGATGGCACGTTTTATCAATTTCAACTGATATGTTATTTAATGTTGTCCAATCTGTCATCTATCGTCTGCAGGCGGTGTTTGAGAATGAAGGGCGCCACATTGAGCAAGGATTGTGACCTAATACAAGAGAGAAGGAAAGTTACCTAATATGTTATATAAGCTGCCATGTATTATATTATCTAACAATATTTTGCAGCTCTTTGTGTTGGGTTATGGGGATAATAAATGCTGTCCTCACATCTTGACTCTTTTTTTTTGTGAACAGTAATTTTTTGTTTGTCATTTGCTCACATATTATGTCGTGCAGACCAAAGTGTTATAACTTCTCGAATAACACTGGTACACACAATTTTACCCCTTATGTTTAATTTTTCACTTTTCGCTCATTAGAAGAAATAGCATAAGGAATATTTTCTGTACACCAATAACTAGAAATTTTGTGCAAAAAATAATACAAAATTATTTTACTACCTCGTTTTTAGACGCAAAAGGTCGATCAAAAATGATTTTTATTTGAGGGGACACATTTTTAAAATTGTGTACAGCATAATAAGCAATGATAACATTTGAAAAGCCCATAGGATATTTGGAATAAAGTACGACAAATATATTTTGTCACTCCCCTCTATATTTCACTTGTTGGATCATGACAAATATCCATTTAAAGTCAAGTGTCGCCAATTAGTCAAGAAACTACACATCCTTATAGCAAGAAATCCTATTAATAGTGCCATCATAATTTTTGTTACTATATAAACATTTCAAAAATCGTGTATAGATATCAGCAGTGTTTTTCAAACATTCAATATATTTCACAAAACCCCACCTAAAATATAAATATTTTTGCTACATGTTTAAATTTTCATTTATCTATTTTACATATCTCGAATTGAATTTAAAAATTGTCATCCAATTATTCTACTTTTGGCGAAATAGTGTTTTATTAATTTATAATTTGATATTATTAGGGTTCTTTCCTGGTATTAAAAAAGTAAAATTACGTGTCGAACATTTATATTTTTTAATTTATCAAACAATTTGGCCACTGAATCTCTGATTCTGGTGAAGCGCCATCTAGCGAATAAAATTGTAACTAAAATCAATTTCGAATTTTTCATTATTTGCCATAAAAAATTCCATTGCATCCTGAACATAATGGTGTTTACCGCATTGCTCTAGCGCAAATATTCGCGGAGTTATTAATTTTCAAAATAGTGCGGGACTTTTGGATCACCCTGTATATAATTAAAGGTACTCATAAAGGTTACCGATTTAAAAGTTTATTTCATAATTTTAGATTGTATAAGAAACATATTTTAATTTAAGTAGTGTACTTCATTTAAAAAAAAATAAATAATTGTGAGGTTAAATAAAACGTTATTCCAATTATTTTCTTCAGCTAGAAATCAATAATATTTTTATTTATTCACGTAAGTTAATTTGTTGAAATCTGAAAGGAAACACGGGAGACGGGGAGATACTTGGCCGAATGTGGAACTTGCCTTCTCATTGGTCGTGACGTCACGTTGGCTATTGCATCATCTAGTATTGCAGAAACTCTTTTGGACGGTGGTCGAACAGCACATTCATCGTTGAAATTGCCATTAAATATACAGGTAATTGAAACTCCAACATGTAATATTAGCAAATATTCTGGGATGTGAAAAGTACTAAGATCATGTCAGCTTATAATATGGGATGAATGCACCATGGCACACAAGAAATCTTTGGAAGCACTTAATCGTACATTAAAAGATTTGAGAGGAAATGAGCAACTCTTTGGTGGTGCACTTATTTTGCTAGCTGGTAATTTTCGACAAACTCTACCAGTTATACCACGTTCAACACCTGCAGATGAATTGAATGCATATCTGAAATCATCAGTGTTATGGCGGAATGTGGATAAAATATCTTTAAAGAGCAATATGCGTGTTAAATTACAACAAGATGAATCTTCTGAACGATTTGCAAAACAATTGTTTGATATTGGGAATGGTAAAATGGAAATGGACGAATCCACACACTGTATTACATTACAAGAAAACCTTTGTCACTTTGTAAAATTCACTGATGAATTGATTGCCATTTTTTTTTCCAAATTTATCGCAGAATTATAAAAATAATCATTGGTTTAGTGAACGTGCTATATTGTCAGCCAAAAATATTGATGTGAATTTCATTAACTTATCAATTCAAAATGAAATACCTGAAGATGAAACAACATATATGTGGCGACTGCACTTTGCTTCAGCGAGCCACGGGCGTCAACACTTCACTACGCATGCGCGTGGGACGTCATCCAGAACTTTCTAGCGGCTGGCTTCTTCCGACACACTTGATCTGGCCACACTGCAGCGGTAAACATCTAGGGCTAAAACTCCAACGGCCGTTACTTCAACCGTTGCTTCTTTTCTCTTTTTAATTTCTCTTGCTTTAAAATAAATTAATTTTAATTATAATTTTATCAGCAGCCTTTCCACAAGCCACACAACACAGCACATCAACAACCATCCTACAAATTGGTGAGCCGGACGTGATGCAAAAGTCATTTTAATCACACTTCTATATATTTTTTTATTTCATCCACGAAACTTTCAACAGCCCCAGAATGCAAGACGCAACTACGGAACATCCGGAAGGGCCAACATCCACGGCACCCTCCCAAATATCAAGATTGGCTTTCCGTGCACCACCATTCTGGCCTAACAACGTTGAACTGTGGATAAGCCAGCTAGAAGCCGCTTTCGGTCTAGCCGAGATCTCCCGCGACGAAACTAAATTCCAAGCAACTCACGAGCCTAGACCAGCCAACCTTTACTTACGTCGCGGACATCGTAACGGCCCCCCCCCCCCCCCCCCCCCCACCCTCTGGTAAATACGATGCGCTGAAAGCAGGCCTTCTCCAACGACTCGGTCAATCAGAACAAACTAAAATCTTACAGGTTCTGGATGACGTCCCACGCGCATGCGTAGTGAAGTGTTGACGCCCGCGGCTCGCTGAAGCAAAGTGCAGTCGCCACACTACTCCCCCTCCAGTAGGATCTTTCCAGCGATCCTATGCAATCTTATTGGCTTGCCAAGTTCGGGTCTTGGGAAAACATCGGTCCTTCTGATGAGAAAGCAGGCTTGAGGCGGTCGATTGACAGCAATTTGTAGGATGGTTGTTGATGTGCTGTGTTGTGTGGCTTGTGGAAAGGCTGCTGATAAAATTATAATTAAAATTAATTTATTTTAAAGCAAGAAATTAAAAAGAGAAAAGAAGCAACGGTTGAAGTAACGGCCGTTGGAGTTTTAGCCCTAGATGTTTACCGCTGCAGTGTGGCCAGATCAAGTGTGTCGGAAGAAGCCAGCCGCTAGAAAGTTCTGGATGACGTCCCACGCGCATGCGTAGTGAAGTGTTGACGCCCGCGGCTCGCTGAAGCAAAGTGCAGTCGTCACATATATATCCATAGATACTGTTGTCAATCTCGATTAACAGTTAATTATCCAATAGAATTTTTAAATTCATTGAATCTACCAGGAATGCCACCGTATATTTTATCTTAGAAAATCGGTTCCCCAATCATCCTTCTACCAAATATAAATCCCCGGCGACTATGCAATGGGACAAGGCTATCAGTAAAAAAAATAATGAATAACATAATTGAGGCAACCATTTTAAATGGAAAATATCAAGGCGAACATGTATTGCTACCGCGCATTCCTATGATAGCAATGGATACTCCATTTGAATTCAAACGTTTACAGTTTCCTGTACGACTAGTCTTTGCAAGGACCATTAACAAAGCACAGGGACAATCATTGCAAGTATGTGGATTAAATTTGATAAATCCATGCTTCTTACATGGACAGCTGTAGGTTGGGTGTTCACGAGTTGGAAAACCATCAAATTTATTTGTTCTTGCACCAGATAGGAAAACAAAAAATGTTGTATATTCACAAGCACTACTAAAATAAAGTTCACCATAAATAATCAAATATTATTCATTTCATGATAATATTTAATAATTACAAAATTGTTGTTCAATTGAAATTCGTTTGCAATATTGTTTAATATCACAAATGTAGAAGCATGTTTATTCTACCATTAACTATGTATATCTATGTTTTGTACATATGTTATATTCAAATGACTTATATGTAGGGATAATTTCATTATTAATTTTCATTCTGATGTATTGTATACATTTTATCATAAATAAATTATGTTTGAGGTATCAAAACTGCCTTTTTGTACAAACACAGCAACGTGTGAACGGGTACAGCTTATATTTATAAAAAAGTTTAAGTAGAGAGTGGATGTATGCTCTAAAAATGAATTTTATCAAATACTGGTTAGGTAAACTTTCACTAGGGTAAAAACCGGGCGATGCCGGGTACATCCGCTAGTATATATATATATATATATATATTTAAAAAAGATGCATATATTGGATTTCTAATTATTTTTATTGTTCCAATATTTCGAGGGGCAACTCGCCTCTCTTTATCGAGGATGTTTGTTTTTCACTAGAACACGCGCGCACGCGTCTTGGGACCTCTGGGACCAGTGTTACCTGATGCTAGACGAACCTCGATGTCAACTCTACCGTGCAGTCGTGGTGGAAGGCGACACAGCTGGGCCAAAGGTGAAATAAACAAACAGAGATTCCACTAAAAGCGTCTGACGTCAAGAAGGAATGGGATGAGGAGAGAGGGATCTTTAGAGCAAGTGTTACCTCGGTGAGCTCCAAGCGAAGACTGCCAATTCTAGGTTCTCGATTTAACACCACGACCTTGCTTCTTTCTAATTGGCTGACCTATTTAGGTGATTTTTTCCTAATTGGTGGGACTTTTTCACGTGGCCGTAGGCTATTGGTTGACCTACTTAGGTATTGTCTTCTGATTGGGCCTGGCTTATCTCTTTGACGGA
The DNA here is from genome assembly GCA_030710605.1 of Cordylochernes scorpioides. Lineage (NCBI taxonomy): Eukaryota > Metazoa > Arthropoda > Arachnida > Pseudoscorpiones > Chernetidae > Cordylochernes > Cordylochernes scorpioides. The sequence continues at coordinate 94,382,532 of CP092886.1, read as the reverse complement.
GGATATATATCCGGCCTTGCTACGGAAATACGGGGCGTTACTCTTAGCTTTTATGGTTTCTGCGTTATCAGATACGCCCTGTCCTGTCAGGAAGTATTGACTTGTAAATTATTTATAGTTGGGCTGGTTTTAAGCCTCTTTTGCTAGGCCTTGCTTCGACTTCTGTCCTAAGCCTGATTAGTTTTAACCTTAACTTTCTCCTGTTGGTCTCCATTCCTTCTATCTGTACAGTTGCGATACTTTATTAGATTCTTACGCGGTACAGATTGATGTTAGTTGAGGCTTTCTATGTGCAGTACATAAGGAGTTATATACAGTCATGGGGTGGAACATGTGGTAGGAGATATCTAGACTATTTACAACAATTCCATGGTCTTAAATCATCATATATATATATATATATGTTATTAAAAAAAAAAGAGATTTCTGTTGATTTTCGATTATCTTGAGGATTATGCTATGATAATGCAGTCGTGGTTAAAATCTTGAAACTATAATAATAAAAAATAATGAAGATTAGAAATATCAGTAATTGAGCTTATAGGATATATGAAAGAGCATAATTTGATAAATGCCTGGCTTAAGCCACTCCGCCACCGGTGGACTGCGAGAGTTCTTTCCCAAAGAGTGGGCAGGTCTAGGTGTTGGCTGGCGCTGCCCACCTCAAGAACAAGATGGTACTTGTAGATGGTAGCCTTCGCCACGCTTGTGATCTTCATCCCCTCGGGATGGAGGTCGATGCCGAAGAGCCAGGCCTGCAGACTCAGGGGCATTTCGCAGGAGGCGAACACCTCCCGGAGCAGGGGTCGCACGTCACGGTAACTCCAATATTTGTCGGTCACGACCCGTCGCTGGACCCACAGGCGGCACAGTTGGCAGGCATCGAGGCAGGATGGTCAGGATGTGGCAGCGCGTGGAAGGAGATGGAGCGGGGCACATCTACGGTAGGATCACACCGCGCAGCCAGCTCTGCAGCAGGATGGGCCTGGAGCTGTGCCGCGTCCAGTGCCCGGCGCGCTCTCTGGCTGTTTAAGCGAGTAATGGGCGTTGTTGAGCCCCTCAGAACGATGGTCTCCGCCTCGTACTCCGCATGATATATGGAGCTGGCATTTTCCTGCAGGAGTCGCTAGCAGAAGATCCCGAGGTGCTGTGCGTCCAGCAGCGCAGACCGCGTTTAGCGTACAAGACAGACGTCTGAAGCCAGCGGTCGGGATCCAGCAGACCTGGCGGCCGCAGAAACCTGTTGTCGCCTCGAAGACGCAGAGACCTCAGGCTGGCAGGATGGAGAATTCGGTGGTTCAGCTCAAGAATGCTGGACACGGATTCTCAAAGACTCAGCAGCCTCCTTCTCCTCGGTGAGAGCCAGACATCAAGAGCCGGCGATGCCATCCACGTCCGGCTACGGACCAGTCAAGAGTAGCCGTTGGCGGCGCCGCGCAGATAAGCCTGAGCGCCCTTCAGGCAGGCAAGCCGAAGCTAGCCCGCGATGTCAAGCAGGCCGACGCCACCCTCGGAGGCTGGGTGAGCCAGAATGCCCCCAGGGAGCCACGAGACTCGCCTTGTAACCCACACGAAGCGCGCCTGCAACCGGCCGATGGTGGTTTCAGGTGAAACGTAGCCGTGGTGGTGATGCAAGATGGAACCCAGGACCAAGCAGTTGGCCGCGCGTGCACGACCCACCAGAGACAGTCCGCGAACGAAGGGAGACCACCTAGCGATGGCTCGCTCTAGCAGCTCCATCAGGTGGGAGGCCTGGGAGGCATCGGTGTTCCCGGCGGTGATCGTGCAGCCCAGGATATTTAGCGATTCGGACGTCCAGGAGATCCCCAGAGAAGAATCCGTCCGGTGCCTCCAGGAACCCTACCAGAGCCCGCAGCTCTTGCTTAAGTTTACAGTCACCCCAGAGGCCATGCGGAACTCTTCGAAGATCAGGGGAACGAGCTCAAACTGAGCCTCGTCCCTGATGAAGAGTACGATCTCATCCGCATCGGCGACCACGCTGCCACGGCCCAAGATCCTCTCAAGGCGGCGTATTAGAAGCTCTACTCCGATGCTGAAGAGAGCGGCGCTGAGACGGCAGCCCTGCCTTACCCCGTTAAGAAGCGGGAAGGCTCTCGTATGTGTATACGTGTATACGGTGTATACATCTCCGATCCGGATGGAGGCGTCTGCTTCCCCGTAGAGGACAGTAATCCACCCGAGTAAGGCAGATGGTAGGTCTAGTTTCTCCAGCAGGGCGTACAGGTAGCTCCTGCTCAGGGTGTCGGAGGCCAACTTTAGGTCTAGGGAGATGACGGCCAGCGGTGTGTCATGTCTCGCTGCCCAGGCGACTCTGTCTACTACTTGCGCAATGTTCCAGGAGGATGACCGTCCCTGAACGGCGTAGGTCTGACAGTCGGGCACGAGATTCGGCAGATGAAGTCGTAGACGGCCCTTGAGCACGCCGCTGAGGGCCCTGTAGTCGGTCGTTTGTAGGCTGATTGGTCTGAATGCCTGTAGACCCGGACCAGCGTGTGATTTCGGCAGCAGGATGACCTTGCTGCGCCTTGAAGATGAAGGCAGGGCCCCGCGGAGTCGAGAAGCCTCGAAGACTTGCCAAAGGACTTCGGCGAAGAAATCCTCAAAGGCCTTGGCAAATTCGCAGGATAATCCGTTCCATCCAGAGGCACGGCCGTTTGGCAGGCTGCGAATGGATGCCGCTATCTGGTCGCGGTAGATGTCGGCGAGAAAGAGCTGGTCCCACTCGTCGAACTCCAAAGGGGTCACTTCAACGAGGAAGTCGGCGATGGATTTTGCCGAACTTGGAGCCTGGGCGAAGCGACTGCTCAAACGTTCCAAAAGGAAACCTCTAAGCTGGCTCCCGGAGATTGTTGCCGTCGTCGTCGGTGAGGGCGGAGGGAGAGCGACGTCTGGTTCGGAGAGAACGCCCGAGGTCCGACAAGGATGGAAAGTCGGAGCGGGCAGTGTCGTCCTCCAGTCTCCGCCTCAGGAAGAGGCTTGCTCTCTCAATGTATCCACCACCGGACTCGGCGACGGCAGGCGCGAGTGATCGTGTCTCCGCGACTAATTCTGCCTTTATCCTGTTCCAGTGTTCCCATAACATCGAGGGTGAAGTATTTGCTAGGTCTTCCGATATTTCATCGATGAACGTTGCCATTCGATCGGAAAATAGGTCTGACCGTAGCAGCTTGACAATGCAGGGAAGTCTCGTAGGAGCTGGGTCTCCTACTTGGATCAGGACGGCACGGTGGTTTGAGTAGGCATAGTCGATAGTTTGGTAGTGGGTGCCGCGGTCGCAGAAGCCTGATGGAAGTAGGATTCTGTCCAGACGACGCGCGTCGATCCGGCTTCCGATAGTAGCAACCCTGGTGTGCTCCAGTGCAGCATCGAAGAAGGTGGCGACCTCGACGAGGTCGGCTTGGTCCAGAAGCTCCGCGAGGGCTTCTGCTGAATCCGATGCCAGGTCTTCGCCGACTCATCGGAGATGTTTAGGTCACCGAGGATCCATGTATCTTCTTTATTCTTAAAGCTCTGATGATCTGGAGATGGCGGCATCGTTCTTCAGGAGCATGAGAGACGTGGACGTTGACGCACGTCATGGAGACCCCCCGGACGGTGAGGTCGATTACTGCAATATTTTCATTCCACAGGATCTGCTGCCGGTTAACAACAACCCCAGGGGGGAAGACGCAGGCGAGGCCTGCGGGTGCAACGACGGCGCTGTAGCCATGGCAGAGATCTCCAGCGTCGTCCAGGATATGATGTTCGTCTCCTATAGGAAGCAGACATCAATTTCATGCTCCTTGAGAAAGCAGCAGAGCTGTATTCTCCAACGAAGAGCGGCGATGCCGCGCGTGTTCAGGGTCGCAACTCGTAAGTTAATTTGTGCCTGCAAGCAGAGTTTCTGGAGCGCGGAATCTTTTTATACAGGGTACTACTCGTGTCCTCGGACAGACCCATAAGCGAGGTGGCCAAGTTGGCAATGGCCATTTTCTGATCGTTGTTTGATTTCCTAATCAATCTGTCCATTTCCCCATTAAGAAGGAGTTCTTCTCTCTCCAGGCCCAGCTTCTGGGCACGAGCGATGGCTTCAGACGTCTTTTTGTTCTTCAGAAGATCGTCCATCTGAATCTCAGCCAGAAAGCGCTTTTCTTGGGAAGATTCGGGCAGAGATTCGCTTTGATTTTAGGTGTAGGAGGAGCCAGGACGACCGCCGCTTCTGCTCTCACTGTGTCACTGGGAGGAGGATCTGCGACCACAGCAGCAGTCGGTGGTGCTGCTGCAACAGGAGGGGCGTTCGAAGTGGAAGGCGGTTTGATCCAGGCTTTAAGGCGTGCATCAAGAGCATCCACAGGGAGCACCAGCTTGTCCTCCCTGAGACCAGTCTTGCGGGGACAGTTGGCACGCTTGTGTCCCTGCTTGTAGCACAGGGAACACTTAATGCCGTATGTCACTTAGACGTGCGTGACCGCTCTCTTGGCCTTGACGTCTAGACGGGCAGGGATCTGGGAGAGCTTTACTCCGCCGCGCAGAGTTATAAAAGCCTCCCGACGAGCATCAGCCCAGCAGGAATTCTCCAGTTGCATCATTTTCTGGATGATGAACGTGACCTGTCCGTAGGGCCGCAGCGCAGTGACGAGGTCAGCGTCCTCTACGAAGAAGAGCAGGTTGCTGAGCACGATTCTCTCGGCCCTCTTCCTGAGGGGAAAGGCACGCAGGGTGACGTCATCGATGATGAGACCCTCCTCTACTAGTTTGTCCGCGAGCTGCACGCTGGAGAGGCCGACCAGGATGTGCCCCTACATCCTCGTTAGCTGGTAGATGGTTCCCTTGCCCATTTTGGCTTCCAACGCACGGAAGTACTTTTCTTGCGTGAAGTCTGGGGAGAACTCGAGGTAGACACATTGGTCCGCCTGCCCCGCTGCCGACCTTGCTCGAAAGGTTGCCTGCTTCTGCCTGGTGGTCTGGCACTATTGCACCTTGCTGGGTCTTGGTGTGGCTCGCGGCCTGCTGCTGTTTGAAGGGATTCCCGGTGCCTGGATGCATCCCTTTTTGGTCCCCGACTTGGCGTGGTCAGAGTCATGCGGCCTCTTCTTGGAGCCGCCCACTTTGGTGAAGCCCAAATCTTGTCTCTCGATAAGCTGGTCTTCTTGTTTCGGGCAATCAGCCCAATTGCGGCAAGAATTTGCATGTCCGCCGTCCGTCGCTGGTTTAGTAATTGCATGCTTGTCATTTTTTGAATCTGAATTACTTTCAGGCATTTCAGATTCAATTGGTGATTTATCGGCGGAGACTTGACAGATTTTGACGAGGTTGGCATGACCTTGCAGCCCATCCTCTTGGCTTTCATATAGTAACTCAAAGGGGTTATTCAACTCCAAATTCTCCATCTCAGACCCAAAAACGCGCCGCGTGGCCGTACGGCCGAGAGAGAGAGAGAGGGTGGGGGCAACTCGCCTCTATCGAGTATGAGCACGCCTGCAGCACTCTCATTCTACAAGCACACAGCAAAAGAATTATACCTGTGATTCAAATATTACATCTAATATATATACAGCACTCTCTTTATTTATATATTATTATAGAAGCATAGAAAGTCCGCCCTAGGCTGACGAGGGCCATTAACCCGAAACCATGGTCTCTGGGTGGACGCTTCTCAGTTTGCCAAAGCTGGTGTTGTGGCTTTGTCACCGACTCGAGGCCGCTAGCTTGCGGCGACGGTCAATAGATGGCGACATGTTTTGACGTTTATTTTGACGGGAGAGGCGCCCAGTACTTCTATGGATCATTTTTTTTCCGGCAAATTTTCCATGTATGTATTATTATATATAAACATAATAATAATTATATCAACATAAAGTTATTAAACAGTGCGATTATAAACCATTTTAAATATATATATACATGTCGTAAACCCGGGTTAACCAACAAGTGAGTTGGAAGCAGTCGGGGTTGAGTGGCAAGGCGTGCAGAGTTCTCCTAGTACATCTCACGTGGCACCAGGACCAGGGGAAAGTTGAGGATTAGCTGATGAAAGCTCGGCGTCCTGCATGAAGCCGCGGAGGCAGGGAGGAACCAAAACGGCGGCCACGAGGACCGCCGTGAGATGACAATGCCCTAGAACTGAGCGGCCTGTCCGAAAATATCCACTGTAACCTAACTAACTACCAACAACCGGACCAACGCCCTTTTTGTCACTCCCTGGATCCCCCGGGTGTCCAGTGGCAAGCTGGTGTCACTTTGAGACGACTAGAAAAGAAGTCCTACTTTATTACTTACAAATCACATTGTTTAAATTACGATAGCATGTGCCCCCCTGTGAGAAAGGTTTGATTAGGGGAGTGAAATAAAATGGAGCGTTTTGTAGTTATAAAACTACAAAAAATATATATGGAGTACATAGGAAAGATAAATTTAAAGTAAACACACACAATAGCGAGAGTAAATATTTGGGAAAATTAGGTATACTATTTAAAGTTTTTTGTCACTTAAGGTGGCATGAGTATTTACAACATAGTTTCAGGGATGTAATACAGGAAGGAGGAGAAGTAGAGATAATAAAATTAATATAAAATATTTTTAAAAATGACTTGAGCAAAAGGTTTGGGATAGGCAGTACGCAATCTATTTATATAATTGCCTTATTCTGAAGCTCAATAAAGAAAACCCGATGGTTATGATTACTGAAGTTAACGACTTAATTGACAAATTAAATCCAAAGAAATCTCCCCGAATAGACAACATCTCTAACAACATGATAAGGCACACTAAACAATTTATAGCTCCTATATTGGTGAAATTATTTCAAAAATGTTTAGACCCACAATACTATCCTGCTGAATGGAAAAGAGCATAGGCAATAATTATTCCGAAACCTGGAAAAACAGATTTTAATAACTACAAAAATTATAGACCTTTATGTCTTAATTCCAACATTTCTAAAATATTTGAAAAAATAATTAATAATAGAATAATAAAATATTATGAAGATTTTAATTTACTAAGTAATCGACAACATGGCTTTAGAAGATCGAAATCTATTATTACTGCACTAACTGAGATAATAAAAATTGCGTTAGAACATAAAACAAGAGAATATGCAGCAATAATTGCAGTGGATATTAGTGCAGCGTTTGATAATGCATGGTGGCCGGCCTTGATGAAAAGACTAGATGAAGATGGTGTGCAGGCTTCATTGATAAAACTTCTACAATCATCTATATATATAATTGCCTTATTCTGTCTGAAGCTCACGGATAGAATGCGCGCTCATTGGCTGCCGGCGAACACGTGACATCCCTGCCCCCCTCTAGACAACCCTGTTATCAGCTGTGTGATACATACACCTGTCTATAGCGGCCACTCTAGACAACCCTGTTATCAGCTGTGTGTTACATTCACCTGTCTATACGGACCACCCTGTCTATAGCGGTCACTTTAGGCAACCCTGTTATCAGCAGTGTGATACATACACCTGTCTATACAGACCACCCTGTCTATAGCGGCCAATCTAGACAACCCTGTTATCAGCTGTGATACATCCACCTGTCTATACATGCCACCCTGTCTATAGCGACCACCCAAGACAACGTTTTAAAAATATATTCGCACTCGGGTAAAACCCGGGCGTTGCCCGGGCCATTCGTCTAGTGAAGAATAAAAGAGGGTCTGAATTGGTTTCTGCAAAGGACATCTCAGGAATCCTGCCCTGCAATACGAGCTTAGAAGTGAAGTATCGTTTGCAGGGATCAGATATCTCAAGATGCCCTGTAAGTAGCATTAGATCAGATGGGCAAAAGGCGTGAAGATCTAAGGAGAGGTAGGTAATGGGAGAATATGGGAAAGAAAAGCCGGCTGAGAGAGGTTGAAAAGAGATGGAGGCTCAAAAACTGCGCTGCTGTCGGTGATTGAGCTCGAACAGATAAAAAATAAAAGCAAAATAAAATTTAGTGGGCGCATCTTGCTGATGATGGCGATGGGTCGAGCGTGAGAAGAAAAATAAATCTCGCTGGTTACCCAAAAACTCTGTGTGGAGTTAACATGGGGAGGAAGAGTGTACCAAGTCAATGAATAATTTTAAAAAAGTTTTTGACAAGCAGGAGTCTCAGGAACCGTTGTAGTGGTTAGAGGGTGGAGGTAGATTGTGAAAACAGGGTTCGACTGTTGCCATTGATTGATTTAACACGGGTTTGAGAAAAAAAAGAATGAAATGAAGAATGCTGGGACGGTGACCCGGGTGTAAATAAAAAAAAAATAAATAAGCCATGGATTTTCCTGAGCACACCATCAGGATGGGATGGCGAGGAAGGAGTAGTCCACTGGGGCAAATCTATTACAAAAAAAATCAGCTAACAGGAACTCTGCGATGGACGAGGGGTGGTTAGAACGAAGACATAGAAGGCCTAAGGAAAAGGATCAAGAGACGAGAGAAGTATGGAAGGCAGAGTTGAAAGGATCAAGATATGAGGAGGGACAGTTGGTAGAAAGGCGTCACTGTTAAAACAATTTTTTTAAAGATAAATATCTTAGACGTAGGCCATGCAAAATTCAAACAAATGATGTCAAAGAATATAAGGTTTCAGAATATGTTTATATAGGTTGGCTAATGGTTTTAGCTGTTTAGGGATGGAAGGAAAAGAAGTATCATAATGTAAAAGAAATATCCAAAATATATGGATTGATTTTACAATATAAAATGGTACACATCAAGGATCGTAAAAATATACTTGAATAAGATTTAAAATATAGTAAGTATTTAGGTTAGTGTGTTCCCCACGTGATGCAATGCTTATAAACGCAAATTACACGATGTTTGGAAAAGTCAAAAGTGATAAATAAATTGAGATGCCATTATGGTTTGTTTTTTATTTTTTCATAATTATAATTTCAGAGACGACTCACATGGTGAGAGAGAGAAAAATGAAAATTAACTTATCAAAAGTAGTAAAATGTTATAAGTAAACTTATAATGGATATCTAAAGGTTTAGAGTGACGCAGTGGTAAAAAGAGAGGAAGTCTGAGTTGATTCTTGCAATGGCGTTTGGCAATGCAATACGTGCCTGTGTAAGTAAGGTATTGTTTTCATTGACCGAACTCCAAAGACGTTCCATAATCAACATTAGATCAGACGGAGGAGGTAAGTAAGTTGAAAGTGGAGGAATGGGAAAGGTGGAGTCAAGAGTTGCTCTGTTGCCAATGATGATTGAGCTCGGATGAAAATGAAAAAAAAATTGTAATAAAATGGTAAAAATGATGGTTGTAATAATGATCCGAGCGTTGGGAAAAAAAACCTCAAACTGGTCGCCTGAGCTCACTGTTGGGAAATGTTCAGCGAGGGAGGTTGAGTCAGTTGGTTGATTCAAAATTAAAAAAATAATAATAAAAGTTTGGTTGGAGAGCAGGAGACTCTTGACTGCGGGAAATATGAAAGGTGAGGTTTGTGGAAGGTAAAGGGTACTGTTGCCATTGATGATTTAACAACCCAACATGGTTGAATGTAATGAATGATGTTGTCGGGTGATGGATAAAAAAAAGAATCTTTGGATTTCCTGAATTCGATATCGGGAATTGTATACTGAGGAAGGATGGTCCAATAGATGACATAATAGAAAATAAATAAAATGGGTGGCAACAGGAACCCTATGGGAGACTGTATGAGGTTGAGAGGATTGATTGAGGAAAGCTCGGCGTCCTGCATGAAGCCGCGGAGGCCGGGAGGAACCAAAACGGCGACCAGGAGGACCGCCGTGAAATGACAATGTCCTAGAACTGAGCGTCCTGTCCCAAAATATCCACTGTTCCTTAACTAACTGTCAACATCCGGACCAACGCCCTGGATCCCCCGGGGTACCGGTGGCAAGCTGGTGTCACTTTGAGACGACTAGAAAAGACGTCATACTTTATTACTTGCATATCACATTGTTTAAATTACGATATATATATTGCCACGTGGAAAATTAAGGAAGACCAACTTCGAGATGAGACAACAATTCATTTCAGGCCAGAACAAACTATGAATGGTAAACAAAAGATAAGCTACGAGGAAAATTTACAGAGTAAGAAAATATAAACATAAAAATGACCACTCTGTTAATAGAAATAATAAATACTTCGTTATATAGCTTCTTCCCTATGGGAGCTGTGACCCACAGCTAGCAATTATTGTAGTTACTGACATGGAACTGACGTGCTTCTGCCAAGGATTCCTTCGAAGTCTAGGAACTTTGTCCCTAGTACCTTTGCGTCCTTTTTCTTGCAGCGTGAAAAGAGACTTTTTCGTCGTATCGTCTATAGGGACATCGTCATCTTGGAGGGAAGTCTTGGCTTTGACATGTCGGTGGAATCCTGGAGCCAGTCTCTGAAAATGTAGATCACAGCACCCATGGCCTCTAGTTCTTTTCGGCGATCTCAGTTTGTCTTCCCTAATTTATCCAGCATCTTCACCAAAATGTCACGTGGAAAATTAGGGAAGACCAACTTCGGGATGAGACAACAATTAATTTCAGGCAAGGACAAACTATGAATGGTAAACAAAAGATAAGCCACGAGGGAAATTTACAGAGTAGAAAAATACAAACATAAAAAATGACCACTCTGTTAATAAAAATAATAAAATTAATAAATACTTTGTTACAATATATATCAACTTTGAATTAATAATATTACATTTTTAAAAGAAAAATAAATGAATGAATTAAAAGAATATACAGAGTTATTGGAAAATAATTAAGATTTTTATTTATTAGCATTTTTTTACAAAGCACGCGATATCCGTCTTGGATATTTGCAGGCATACACAAGTTTGGGATCTTTTACAGTAATTATAAATATGATTTTAGTTATTATAATAGAAATTATTAACGTATTTGTCAGTTAGTTAACGATTTAATTACCCTATAATGAATATTAGTGAACATCACAGTTAAGAACAGAAATTTAGAGCTATTTACAGCATATAACTATTTACCATTTATTACAGCCCAGGCTATCTATTACTAAAAACATTCTACTGATCTATTAAAATTTATATACATATCTCTATTATTAACTATTTGATTTAGACAATTTATATTTATTTGATTTTTGACTCTCAAGTCCTCTACAAGTCGACAGTCCGTTAGAATATGTACAGGATTTTCTTCTTCCGCACCACATGAGCATTTAGGCGAATCCGTCTTTCTGACCTGACAAATGACTTTCTGACAAATATGATCTAAAGTTACCGTGTTCAGTGAAAAATTGAACGTTGTAAAAATTTGGCTTGACATATTTGGGTATTTGGGAATCAGTAAAGAAGGACTTGAAAATGGTGTTAGTCTTCTCATAGTATTTCTACAATTTTTCCCTTATATAATTAGAAATTATATTCCTACTTGAAGAGTCAAATCGATTGTAATTTATTTCGGTTTTCAAAAGGTTAGATTCAATATATTCAGTAAGTTTGGGGACTTGTGCTAGTATGTATCGACAATCCGATGATGTTGTACTGTAGGCCTGTATACAATGTTTTAAAATATTATATTGAAGAGAATTTAGTTTGTCTCCTTAGACTTTTTGTTTATGAATGGATACCATATTGGATAACCGTATGTAATTGTACTTCGATATAATGTCTTATACAGTATCAGTCTTCGTCTAAAGTCTAGACCCCATGCTTTCTTTGTCAGGCCAAATAGTTATCCACTAGCTCTAGTTACTTTTATGATCGTTTCATTAACGTGAGGCGTAAAGTCCAGTTTGATTCTGACTCGGTGATTTTTAAGTTATTCAACCGGTTTAATTAACTGGCTACCTGAGACTATTATATCGCTATTGCATTTATATAAAAATAATATTTTTGTTTTTCATCTGACAATTTACGACTTTCGCACCACTCATTGATTTTTCTTAATACGTTATCTTTTGTCTTTCTTAGTTGTTCAGGAGTTTTATTCCAACATATTAACGTAATATCATCTGCATATCCTATTTTTTCACATTTATCACCCAGATTATTATTCAGTATCTCATTAATAAGAATATTCCATAATGTGGGAGACAGTGGTCGTCCCTGTGGACATCCTTTACTTAGTTTCTTATTAATTTCAGTTGAGGAATATCTAAGTCTTATTCTTCTATTATCAAAGTACGAGACGAATGGCCCGGGCAACGCCCGGGTTTTACCCGAGTGCGAATATATTTTAAAAACGTTGTCTTGGGTGGTCGCTATAGACAGGGTGGTCTGTATAGACAGGTGTATGTATCACACAGCTGATAACAGGGTTGTCTAGAGTGGCCGCTATAGACAGGGTGGTCTGTATAGACAGGTGTATGTATCACACTGCTGATAACAGGGTTGCCTAAAGTGACCGCTATAGACAGGGTGGTCTGTATAGACAGGTGAATGTAACACACAGCTGATAACAGGGTTGTCTAAAGTGGCCGCTATAGACAGGTGTATGTATCACACAGCTGATAACAGGGTTATCTAGAATGGCCGCTATATACAGGGTTGACTGTATAGACAGGTGGATGTATCACACAGCTGATAACAGGGTTGTCTAGAGTGGTCGCTATAGGCAGGGTGGTCAGTGGTCGCTATAGACAGGGTGGTCTGTATAGACAGGTGGATGTAACACACTACTGATAACAAGGTTGTCTAGAATGGCCGCTATAGACAGGTGTATGTATCACTCAGCTGATAACAGGGTTGTCTAGAGGGGGGCAGGGAGGACACGTGTTCGCCGGCAGCCAATGGGCGCGCATTCTATCCGTGAGCTTCAGACAGAATAAGGCAATTATATATATAGATGATTGTAGAAGTTTTATCATTGAAGCCTGCACACCATCTTCATCTAGTCTTTTCATCAAGGCCGGCCACCATGCATTATCAAACGCTGCACTAATATCCACTGCAATTATTGCTGCATATTCTCTTGTTTTATGTTCTAACGCAATTTTTTATTATCTCAGTTAGTGCAGTAATAATAGATTTCGATCTTCTAAAGCCATGTTGTCGATTAGTTAGTAAATTAAAATCTTCATAATATTTAATTATCCTATTATTAATTATTTTTTCAAATATTTTAGAAATGTTGGAATTAAGACATAAAGGTCTATAATTTTTGTAGTTATTAAAATCTGTTTTTCCAGGTTTCGGAATAATTATTGCCTATGCTCTTTTCCATTCAGCAGGATAGTATTGTGGGTCTAAACATTTTTGAAATAATTTCACCAATATAGGAGCTATAAATTGTTTAGTGTGCCTTATCATGTTGTTAGAGATGTTGTCTATTCGGGGAGATTTCTTTGGATTTAATTTGTCAATTAAGTCGTTAACTTCAGTAATCATAACCATCGGGTTTTCTTTATTGAGTAGTTTTAAATTATAATTTCTTATACTTTTATGGGTCTCTGTATTTTCTTCACATTTATCATCTGGAAATAAGTTGTTTAATAATTCCTCACTCTTATGCAAACATTCCATGTCCGTATTACACTCCAAAATTTGCATATTTCTCTTCCGATTAGATCCACTTTTGATGTTTTTATACACCTTATATAAGTTTCCATAAGGGTTGTTCGATTTGTTTTCCTCCAGAAAAATTCTCCAGGATGTTTTCCTAGCTTTTTCTATTTCCCGTAAATACTTATTTCGTATGCTTTTATAGTATTGTTTAATATGATTAGGGCAATTTTTGTTTCTATAGTAAGAGTTTCTAAGATAATGACAGTGATCCTTTAGAAGCTGTAAATTCGTATTCTACCACTTATTACTAATATTATTTTTGTTGTCATATTATTATTTACTTTAAATTAATTATATGCTGCCTCAATCAGTATGTTCGTAAGTTATTTTACCGTTTGATCGATAATTTCTGGTGTATCCACTATATCTAGTAAGTTTTCATTTTTTTCTCGTTCAATACTGTTAATTTTCTGGCTAAAACCTAACCAGTTCGCATTTTTCTCATTAAATTTCTAAGTGGAATAATATTTTTCTGAACTAAATTGTTCGTTTGTATGTATTTCAAAAGATATAGCTACATGATCTGAAATTTGCGATATCTGCTGTGTCTTCCAATTTCTGATCGCCGCAATTGCCTGTTTATTCGTTAGTGTGAGATCAATCACACTTGCATCACGATACGTGAAAGTTTTATTATTATGGATAATTAAGTTTATTTCATCTATGATAGGGATCAGTCTGTGTCCATTATAATTTTTCTTGGTGTCATACCATAACGGAGCTCTGGCATTGAAATCGCCGCAGATTATCACCGGTATATGTAAGTTTGTATTAATTAACTTCTTCATAAACTCCTCGTGCTCATTTTTCATCGAATTCGAATGTATATAAATGTTGTAAAGATATATTTTCTTACTTTTTGTTTGTATGGTTATAGTTGTAGCGAATGAGTTAGTGAATTCTGTACTTAATTGAATTTTTAAGCTCTATTTCTTACAATTATTGCCGTATTTATATTGGGACTGTTCATCAATTGATATTTTGTACAAGGTACTGGAAATATCACCTCCTCTTTGATTATATAAGGTTCTTGTATCATTACTATATCTGCATTTCTAATTTCATCAGATGCACAAAGCTCATTTATGCAATTTTTGCTTTTTCTGGTATTTTGTTGAATAATTTTAATTTTGTCAATATATAGTTTTCGCCCCATCATTCTGGAAGTTTATTATTGGCCCGCATCTTCTATATTCGTTTATTATATAAGGTTCCTGTAATAGGACACTATCTGCTTCTTTGGTTTCATTGGATGAGTAAATTTCGCTCAAGCTTGTATTACTTTTCCGCATATTCTGTTGAATAATTTTTATCCTATCGATAGATTTCATTTGTGATGTCATCTGTTAGAAATATACAACCACAACAACAAAAGCCTTTATTCAGGGCATTCCGCCCCATACAGGATTCGCCGTATTTACACGTCAACAAGAGGAGAGGGAAGAGGAAACATTTACAACAAAATAAGGTTTGTCTCACATTCAGTTACCTATTTACAGATAGTTCATCCTCCAGTATCCCTTGCCCTGCATTCTCTCTCATGCGCCCAGCTACTGTGCAGAACTTAAAGTATCTAACAATCAGTAATTCATCATTCAGAGCTGAAGAGAGAAGTTGACATCTGCGATGGTATCTAAATTGACCAGAGTTAGGGCTTGGGAAAATTTCAGTACGTTTTTCTGTTAAGAGAGGGCATTGGAAGAAATAGTGAACCAAATTATCATCCATAAGATCCTTACAAAGTAAACAGTTCCGGCCATTTTCTTTCCAGAAGTCTTTTCTTTCTTTCGTGAAAAATTGCCATAAAACTCTATGTTGTGCAACTAGTCTTTTGTTGGGAAGCGAGGTACTCCTCTGTCATGAATGATTCACTCAAAAATTTGTAGTGAGCAAAGTGGGTTGAATCAATGATTTTCATCTGATCGTTTTGAATTAGTTGGTCTGTGGTGGTTCTAATTATGCCTGGCAATTCTTTCTGTATGGCTAAGTAGTCTTCGCAGACCTTAAGAAAGGAATATACCTTAGAGTCTAGAATTTTTATTAAATTTTGAGTAAAACTGTTTTCTATTTCCTTTTTCGCGTTGTATTTCCAGAGATATTTTAAACAAGCATGTGGTAATCTTCTCGTCTCCATTTTTAAAATCCTGACCCAAAACTTCAATGTGAGTTTTACAGCATTAAGTTCAGTTGATATTCTTCCACATTCTCTTCTGAGGATATATCCTGGTGTGAAGTTTGATAAGTTTAAGAGACGACGAAGAAATGCATCTTGGGTATTATTGACTGTCATCAGCTGGTTAATTGCCCACATTGGTGCCGCATATAGTAACGTAGGAAGAACAATAGTGTCAAGAAGTTTCATCACTGAGGTGAAGGACTTTATTCGCGCCTTTGTAAGGATTCTCCAAAGTGCATTAATTGCATTCAGTGCTTTGTTTCTAAAGTATTGGGAAGCATATTGGGTCGATATTTTTCTAGTCAGAGGGTAACCCAGATATGTATACTTAGCTACTATTGTCAGGGGTTGCTGACCCCAAAACCATGTCTCGGAGCGAGCTGTTCTTCCACCATTTCTAAACACCATTATTTTAGATTTATTTTGGTGTAACGTTAAGCAGTTCTCTTCTAAGTACTTTTTAAGTTAGTTAATCTTCAATTGCAAATTTATTTTCGATTCTCCTAAGATCACTCTGTCGTCTGCATACAGTAAAATGTGTATAGTTCCATAATTCTCAAGATGTATGCCTGGCAATTCTGATTCATCGAACAGGGGTACCAGATCGTTTAGGAAGAGAATGAATAAATAAGGTGACAACGGCTCTCCCTGCAATACTCCCGCTTGTATTTTGATAGCCTCCGTGAAGGAACCCCGCCATCTGACTGTTGCCGTCATTTGGGTATAATAGTTCTTAATTAGTTTGATAAATCGACAGCTCAGACCATTTAATGATATTTTTTTCCAAAGTAGATGGTGCGGCACAGTATCAAAGGCCTTCCTTAGGTCAATGAAGAAGGCATATAACTTTCCCCTTCTACGGCTAAGGGTAATTTGAATTAATGATACGAGCGTGAAAATGTGGTCCTGACAAGAGTAGCCTTTTCTAAAACCAGCCTGATTTTCTGCCAAAATTGACTTTCTCTCCATCCAATCATTCAATCTTGTCTTCAAGATAGATGTAAATAATTTCGATAGGTTAGAAATCAGGGATATTCCTCTGTTATTTGACGGGTTGTCCTGATCTCCATTTTTAAATATTGGGTGGATTATCGTTTTTATCCATTGTTGAGGAACTTGGGATGTCCCTAAGATTTGATTAAATAAGTTCCTGAGATAAATTGTATGTTCTTCTAATAAATATTTAATCGCTTCGTTAGGAATTTCATCGAATCCTGTAGCCTTATTTTTACCCAATTTGGAAATTTCCGTGGTGACCTCAGTTAGAGAAATTTCACAATCTAATTCGGGGTCAATGTCCAATATCTCAAGTGGTAACTGTACAACTTTTGTTAAATTTGAACCAAGTAACTCCCGATAGAAGACCTGCCAGTCTGCAGTAGAAATTTCACCTTGTAGGTTATTCCTATATTTAAGTGAATTAATAGTCTTCCAAAATTGGGAAGGATCTTTTACATTACTGAGGATAACTTGAATTTTGTCAGTATATTCCCTTTTTTTGAGATTTAGGATAGCAGAATATTTCTTCTTACTCGACAAGTATGCAGTTTTATCGGCCGAGATATTATGTTTTACGTATAATTTAAGATTTAGTTTTATTTCCTTTTTAGCCAAATAACAGTCTTTGTCGAACCATGGCTTAGATTTTATATTTTTTGTTTTTGCCTTCATCCGCCTCCCCGAGTGTAACATTGCTGTTTTAATAAAACCAGTAAAATCCTCAGCCTGAATATCAATTGTGGAATCAGCTGGATTTTCGAGAGTTAGTTCTTTTAAAGTTTCTATATATGTTGGGATTTTATCTAATGACCAGGAAAATTTAATCTTGGCACTAGGCTCCATGTAACAATTTTCAGTTTTATTTTTTGGGCCGATAAACTTTAAAATTATTGGTAAGTGATCCGAATATGCCATACAACCAATTTCAAAATCTGCTATGTGTTCAAGCACCGCAGGTGAGACAATCGCCAGATCTAACACAGAAGAGCCTCTTCCGGAGATGAATGTAAATTTACCACTTTTATTATTAATAGGTCTACCATTTATTATAGTTAAGTATTTTTTATCAAGAAAGTCAATAAATATTTCCGCTTTGGCAGATTTTGTTAGATCACAGGAATTTCGGGTAGTTGAAATAAGGTTTGAAGTATTTATCAAATTATGGTAACCCCCCAGATTGTCAATACGGACATTCAGGTCGCCGACCAGTATTATTTCAAACCCGTTATATATCTTATTTTCCATCAAATAAAATAGTCGTCCAAGGTTTGTAGCATGCGTATCGTTTGGGGGTAGATATACGAATATTACACAGATCGCTGGTGAGTCATTATCTATATTTGCATTGAGTGTGACTGCAATCCAAGAGGTTTCGATTTCCACATTGTCAATTTGGGACTGTAGTTTTTTATTTAAGCCAAGAATTATACCTCCGGAGCTTCTCCCTTTATCTGTTAACTTTACAGCAGGTGATTGATACATTCCGAAGTTCGCCAGGTTCAAGTCGATATTGAAGTGGCACCAAGTTTCTGTAAGCGCGAACATCTCAAATTGTTTCAAATATTTGAACAGTGGAAAGAGAGAATTTATCCTAAAAAAGCCGTTTATATTCCAATACATGAATCGTTCGTTTTTAGCTATGTCAACCATTGGTTTTATTTTTTCAATCTTAATTTTATTATGTTTCAGATTTGTGCCCTTAAGTTGACTTTCTTTAATAATATGAGTATTGCTATGTGAAATATGAGTAGTTCCTGTGAGTTGAGTTTTGTTTCTAAATTGTATATCTTCATTTGTATGTATTTTATTACCTGAGTATTTACATCTCTCTCTCTCTATTTACAGAGATCCGCGGGTGTGCCTCTAGCTATATTGGTTCTCCTTTGGCATTCACCACCTGTCCCTCCACTACCATGTAGTTGATGCCATTTAGGAGAAGTTTATTATCCCTCAACTTCGATCCTATACCTTTCTTATAAAGTTCCTTTCTCTTTTCTATCAAAAATTTTCTCTGCTCTCTAATCTGGGGGCTGTAATCCCTGCTCATAAAAATATTGAGTATTCGAAGTTTGGATGAGTTCTTTAGGAGACTTATTCTAGACTCGTGATCAGGAACTTCAATAAGAATAGGCGCCTTTGGTCCCCTGCCCAGGCGATGATATTCGGCAATTACCACATCATCAGTAATCTGCATATCTTCCGCCATTAACTTCTTGACCTTTTGTAGCAGCAGTTCCCGACTGTCAGTCTCTGCTGATTCGATTCCATATATTATTAAGTTGTTTTCTCGGGCTCGTCTCTCCAAAGCCTCCGCGCGTTCTTCCAGATTCCTTATTTTTAGGGTATTGTGAGAAATTGACCTCGTGTTAGTCGCCAGTGCATCTCTGCACGAAGCTATAGATGTTTCTATTCCCGTCATTCTTCGTTCCCAATCCTTCATCTTCTGCTCAATATTAAGCAACCTTGCATCCATTTTATCTCCCAATCTGTTTACTTCAGCCGAAAGGTTAATTATCAGTAGCTTTAAATCGTCCATTGGTGCCTGGTCTGGAGTTGAGTGAGGCATATTTGTCAATGTGGCCTGTCTTTTCGGCCCTGGATTTAGTTCTATACATCCAATTATCAATAAGGCCGTGATCACTTTCAGCCAGTAAGCCATTGAACAGTGCTTTAAAGTTTACACCAGTTCTATCCCTGTAATATTTAATCTTATTGAGTTTAGTCTTAAAATCGGCAAATTTTACCGTAAGCTCTATTGGCCTTGTTATGCAAATCTGTTAGAAATATACATTAAGGACTCATTAAATTTCTGAAAATTTAGTTTACACTATCTTCTGAGCCTGTTGAGTAATCTGCTCGCTGAATCATCAGGCTGATTTGTTTATTGTAAATTGGACAGTCCTTAGAATTTGGTTTGTGATCAAGATTGTTATTTTTAAAGTATGGGTGTTTGTCTCAGTTGCAACACTTTATTATATTAGAACATTGATGTTGACCTTCTGTACCGCAGTTCACGCATTTTTTCAAGTTTGGGCAATCGTTTTTCTTGTGGTTAGGGTTGAATATGAAACAGTTCTGACATTGGTTCACCAGGACTTTGTCTCGAACTTTACATCTTTGTACATCAGTATAAATTTTGTTGGCTTTCATTATAGCTTGGCAGGCCCGAGGCGAAACCCTCAGCACCACGTCATGATCAGGTTTATTGGACTTAATTGGGAAAAGTACCTTTAGTACGTTTTTAAAGTTGTTAAGTTCTGGGTTCATCTCACAAATTATGTTTGTAAGATCAGATATGTCTGTTGATTTATTTACATTTTTTATAACAATAGTTGGATCTCTTTGATTAGGCTTATAGATTTTACATGTTTGGTTCAATTCGTCAATTTTACTGAAACTCTCAATCAGTTGATCTATGTCTTGTTCGTTGGGTGATTTTAGTATTGTACCCTTTCGTGTATTCATCAACTTTGAGATTTTGGCAGTATTTCCCTTTTGGTGGAATTACTTTATTGTTTCATTCACCTTTTGGTGTACATGAGCTGTATTTTGATCATCATTAGCAAATAACACACACACAAAGCCTTTATTAAGACATTAGTCTTATACAGATTCTCCGTACAAGGTGCAATATCAGGAAAAGAGCAGCAAAGAAAACCAGTAGTTCCGCAACTATATACAATTATTAGTAATAAGGGAAAGTAAATTTTAATATGAAAGGTCGACGCCATCGCCCCAAGTCTTCAATTCCATAAGCGCGGAGCAGAAATAGGGACTAAGTTATTCAGTTCGCCATAAATATAGCATCCAGACACAAAAAAGGAGGTTTACTCCAGCACAGCCATCCATATTACCAGCTCCGCAATCTCATCGTCGACCCACACGATGGCTCCTCGATGTTTCGTCATCATTCTGAGGTGTAAGAACAATTGCTTCCGAGTTCTCTTTTCTCCCTCTTTACACCTACTGCCTTGTAAAAATTATATGGGCCTGTGTGAGCAACTAGTCTGCTTGTTTGGGCACTGGTTGCCATCATTTGGATTGACCTAAGTTGGCTGGTGTATACCATTGAAAAGAATGTCCTTCTCTCCCCACTAATATCTTGGCATTCATAGATATAAGGAGATAGTTCAGTTTCCATATTTTCTTTGCAGAGATCACAAATCTTATCACACTCTTTGAAAATGTTCGTATGGATTTCCTTGAAAAACGAATATAGTATTCTCTGTTGTGCGATATAGCGCTTTACTGGGAATGGAAAGTTGCTAAGTAAATAGTTTTCAATTCGGAATGAACTGTGTAAATACTTATACTGAGGGTAGAATTTGGAATTCTCTATTTTTGCCTGGTCACTTTGAATAGATTGTTCTATTGCAATTTTAGTTATTAAAGGTATTTCTTGCCGGATAATCCTTGCATCGTTGCAGTTAATTAACCAAGAAAATCCTGTTGAGTTGAGTATGTTGGCCAAACTTTCCGCAAGTCCAATATATATATTTATATTTCTTGATATCTCATATAGTTGAGCTAAGCATATATGGGGGAGTCGGCTGCTGTTCATTTTTAGAATTCTAAGCCAGAACCCGAGTGTAAGTTTCAGCACCGTAACTCCCAGTGACGTTCTTCCGCACTCCATACGTAGAATAAAACCAGGAGTATATCTGGGTAAATTTAAAAGTCTCCGTAAGAATTGTCTTGTACCCTGTCAACCAAGTTTTTTTGGTTGTTTGCCCAAATTGGAGCTGCGTAGAGCAAGGTTGACAGAGCCATTGAGTCTAGAAGCTTGAGTGAGGATATGATAGAATTGATTCTTTTTTTAGTCGATATTGCCCAGACCGCATTAATAGCATTTAGCGCCTTCTTTTTAAAATGCTTTGCCGCCTGTTGAGTAGAGTTTGACGCTGTCAGCTGGTAACCAAGATACGTGTATTTAGATGTTATAGTGAGAGGCAATTGTCCCCAGAACCAAACATCCAATCGGGCCTTTCGACCTCCATTTCTAAACACCATAACCTTTGATTTGCTCTGGTTCAGCGTTAAAAAAATTATCTTCGAAGTACAGGGTGATCCAAAAGTCCCGCACAACTTTAAAAATTAATAACTCCGCGAATATTTGCGCTAGAGCAATGCGGTAAACACCATTGTGTTCAGGATGCAATGGGAATTTTTATGGCAAATATTGAAAAATTCGAAATTGATTTTAGTTACAACTTTATTCGCTAGATGGCGCCCTACCAGAATCAGCGATTCAGCGACTAAATTGTTTGATAAATTGAAAAATATAACTGAACGACACGTATTTTTACTTTTTGAATACCAGGAAAGAACCCTAATAATATCAAATGATAAATTAATAAAACACCATTTCGCCAAAAGTTAGAAAAATTGGTTAACGATTTTTAAATACAATCTGAGATATGTAAAATAGGTATATGCAAATTTAAAAATGTAGGAAAAAAAAAAAACCTGATATTTTAGATGCGGTTTGCTGGAATTCTCTCAGCTATTTCTGACTTCCACCTACAGGCTTCTCTCCTGATGTTCTAGGAAGTATCAAATTTCTTGTCTCCACTTGTTTCTTTCTCACAGGTCGCAATTGATTGATATGCCTCTTATACACGACGCCCTCGCAACTTATAAGGTAGTGACGGTAGCTCAATAATTTCAAAATGGTACCTTTTTACCGTTTAGGTCCAGTTGCATAGTTGCGGAAATAAACCTCGCAACCTGTAGTAAACTGCTCCTGCCTTCTTACGACCTCATGAAATACCTCTTGCGGATTTCTCATCTTGGTATTAAATTCGAGAATATTGATCTTAAACTTCTTTTCATTAGCAGTTCCGCCGGGGAATTCCTTTATTACAGTTTGGGGGAATACTCTATGAGCAAATAGGAAACTTTGTAGATTCGTCTCTAAATCATCCTTCCCATTATTCTTTCTCAAAAGGTTTTTAAACTCTCTTACATATCTCTCAGCTAAACCATTTGTATTTGGATTATACGGACTGGTCTTAGTGTGCCGTATACCATTCATTTTGGTAAATTGCTCGAATTCACCGGAGACAAACTGTCTTCCGTTATCCGTAACAAAATATTAGGGCAATCCAATTCTGGCGAGAATTTCTCTAAGATGACTTATAATCGTTTTTCTGGTAATATCTTTGATGATAAAAAATTCTATCCACTTTGAGTATGCGTCCACGAGAACCAAAAACATTCTTCCCATGAACGGACCCGCTAGATCAAGATGAAGTCGATGCCACGGTTTTTCGGGCCAAGTCCAATCCTAGATGGTAGCCGGGGACATGATTGCCGATTCTTGGCATACTCTACATTCTCTAGTTATCTCCTCGATGTTACTGTCTATGCCTGGCCACCAGAAAATACCGTCTGGCAATCATCTTCATTTTAACAATCCCCATGTGTATTTCATGCAAGTCATTTAAAATTAAAGATCTTAATTTTTGGGGAATTACCACTCTTTCACGCCATTGAAAACAATCAAACTCCAGACTTAATTCCTCATTTATCTTATAATAAGGAGCTAGTGGGTTTTCTCTCAGTACCTTTGTGAATTTCCACACACACACAGTTGCCTTCTCTAACATACCTTAATACTATAGACAGTATTTTATCTCGGGACGTCTCATATACCGCCTCCCTAAAAGAGAACGGTACCTCATTCAACTTCCTGAGAAGAAGTACCTGGTCTTCATCAAGAAACTCCCTGATACTCGATTCTAAAGGAAGACGTGACAATGCGTCAACATTGGAATTATCACTACTTTTTCGAAACTCCTCAGTATAATTAAATACAGCTAATTTTAAGACCATCTTTTAATTCTGGATGCTGCACATATGGGATTTGGTTTCTGAGGTGAAAATATATGAATTAAGGGTCGGTTGTCTGTGACTAATACGAATTTTCGTCCCAGTAAGTATTGTTTTGATTTCTCATCGCCATAAGTTATGCTCAACGCTTCTTTTTCTAGTTGAGAGTACCGTTTTTCAGCTTCAGTTAATGTTCTAGAAGCAAAGGCTATAGGGCATTCTTTCTTTCTATCATTTCTATGACTCAGAATTACGCCTAGTCCATAGTCCATTAATAATGATTTACATTTTTTAAATAACATTCGATATTTTTTCGTCCTATTCCATCTACAATTTTTATTCAAAAGTTGATAGAATAGCGCTAAAATTTTTGCTATATTCTTTATGAATCTATAATGATAAATTAAGAGTCCTATGAAAGATTTCAATTGCGAAACATTCTTTAGGTTCAGGCGCCTCTATCACTGCTTCAATTTTATTTCATAAGGGATGCAGTCCATATTTATCCATTTTAAACCCTAAAAATTCCACCGATTTCTTTTTAAATTTACATTTATATCTGTTTAACATTAAACCTTTTTCTAGCAATCATCTAAACACTAGATCTAACTTTTGTTCATGATCTTCAAAGTCGTTTCCTGCAACCAAAATATCATCTATGTAGGAGGCCACACCTGGCAAATCAGAAAATAGGCCTTCCATAATCCTCTGAAATTTATTTGCTGCTACCGCTACGTCATATGGTAGTCTTTTATAAGAAAACAACCTCTTTGTTGTGTTTATATCAACAACAGTTTGGCTTCTTCCGCTAACATTACTTTTAAGTAAGCCTGTGATAGGTCTAGAGTCGAAAGTACGGTGCTTGTAGATATTTTTGAAAAGATCTCATCGATCGATGGAATGGGATACCTATATAATTCTATTGATTTATTAGTTGTACATCTAGAATCACCACATATCCTTACACTACCATCCTTTTTCATGCCGGTACTATTGGAGCGGTCAAATATGCATGAACTATAGGTTATAAAATGCAAGAATTCACTAAACGATCAATTTCATTCTCTACTTTGTTTTTTTTTTGGAGAGAAAGGTAAACTTCTGGTTTCGCAAAACACAGTAGTCACATCCTTTTTTAAATTAAAATTTATTCTAACGTCCTTTAGACAGCCCAAATCTTTGTTAAACAAATCTGCATACCTATCCATCAAATTTTTATATATTTAAATATATTTCTATTATATTCATTATTTAAAATATAATGCTAAACAATATAGAATAATCAAGTTTCAACTGTTTAAGCCATTCTCTTCCTAATAAAATTACCGGGATTTTTTCATTTACAACTATTAATCGTAAATATTGGTTGGCTTCTTTTACAAAAACATTTCTTTGATCTATAATCTCTTTTGATTTACCACAAAAGGATTTTAATCTTAAATTTGTTGAAAATAATATTTTACCTTGCCAATAATTCTTATAAATATCTTTAGGTATTAACGTAACTGGACTTCCTGTATCTATTGTAAAGCACAAAGAAAAATCATCTACTGTTGAATTTATTGTGGCATCAGTTTCGCCCTGTACAGAATATATAGAGTCCTCTTGTACAAATTTACATCCCCACATTCTTTTACTAGCTTTGCAGACCCTACTTAAATGACCCAGTTTATTACATTTTAAAACAAGTCTTTGTTCTATGAGGTAAAACAGATGCCACGTGTGAATGTCTTTCACCACATCTATAACACACTATTTTGCCATTGCCACTTTGCCTGAAAGGCCTATACTGCGCCGTTCTATAATTGTACTCGCCCTTTTTATCCTTTCAATTCACAGGGGATATCTTGGCCACTAATATATCTTGCAATTCTCTTGTATTTATCTCCGCCAATTCGAACGAGATCGCCACTGCTAAAACTTTATCCAGGGTGACATCGTCGTTCTCTTGTAGAAGCTTCTTTTGAAGGATTTCCGACTTGATTCCAGCCACAAAACGGTCTCACATCATGGTTCCCAACATATCGACGAAATTACAATTTATTGCCAAATGTTTCAATTCTCTAAGATATTCCGAAATTGATTCTCCTTCCTGTTGAATTCTCTTTAAAAATCTGCATCGCTGTGGTATCACTTTCTTCTTTGGATAAAATGCAGCTTAATTCTTTGAATGATAGTATCATAGGGTTGATCTTTCATTGGACCAGGAAGAAAATGTCGTTTCCCTGCTTCAAAGTGTCAGATTCTGGTAGCGAGGTAAAAATCAGCAATTTAATCTCCTCCTTCAGATGCCAAAAAGAAAGCCTCAAATTTTTGTACAAAAAGATCGAAGTGTCCTTCACTGGGCTATAGCATCTAAAGGTATTATTAACTTTGAACTTGTCATGCTGATCTTTTCTACTCCTTTGTTTTCTTGATTCAGATAGTTAAAAAGATGTAATCTTAACCCATTTTCCTATTTTTCTTCTCCATAATCCGAGAGTCAGATTTGTTTAAAAGATGTAGTTGTTATACTTGCATAGACGCCGTTTTCCTCAGCTCTTTACTGGCTCTGTAGATCGCGCATCTTCGTCGCCACCTTTGTTTTGTCGTAATTAGACATACAAGAGCTCAAACTTGACCATGGCGAACAACAAATGTCCAATATATATATACATATATTTTTACACAATGAGGCTTTAAATAATACAAATAATATCCATCTATTTACATAAACAACAATTAATATATAGCGAGAAGAGTAGAGGACTGAGCACAGATCCCTGAGGTACACCAGCCCATGTTCTTCGGTCCTTGGAAAATGTTCCATTGACCCGAACCTTTATCCTTCTTCCCCTTAAGAAGTCTGCAATCCAGATTAAGGTTTTTCCTCTACTCCGATGTTGTGCAGCCTTTCAAATAATTTCTACACTCGAACAAAAGCTGAGGTCATATCCAGGAATACGGCCGTTGTCTTCTTTGGCGGTTTTTCCTAGAAATCTATTATTGATTGACAGAAGTAGAACAGTTTATCAGTTGTACAGTGTCTGGATTTTTAGGTAGTTTGGTAGAAGTTTATTTTATTATTGTTAGTGAGCCAGAATATGAGCCTAGAGTGGATAATCCATTCTGTTATTTTACAAAGTATGCTGGTAAGAGCAATTGGCCGATATTCCTTGCATTCCTTAGCATCTTTGTTTGGTTTCAGTATTGGCACTATAATTGATATCTTCCAATTCTTTGGTAGTTTACCAGTTTGCCATGAAATGTTCAGTATTCGTAGGAGTTGATTTTTAGCTTCGTCTCCAAAGTGTTTAATCATTTGACCAAAGATTAGAGCATCTCCAGGTGATATCTTGGATTTAACTTTTTTATTGATGAATTTAGCTCATTCAGTGTGAAGTCTCTCGAGTTAATATCTTGTTGATGGTAATTTTTTGCTTATTTAACTAACTTGTTTATATTATTTTTTAGAGTCCTGCCTTCATACGTATAGCTGAGTCTGGAAGTGCTTGAAAGATATTCAGCAATTATGTCAGCCATCTGTTTGTTCGTTCTCGCTGTTCATATCGGTTAGAGTATTGGAGGGTTAGTGTTGGTTTTGATTGTTTTATAACACTAATTATATTCCAATGATGGCTTTCCTTTTTTGGATTCATTTTCTTCGCAAAATTCTGCCCATTTTTCTTGTTTCAATATCCAAATTTCTTGTTCTATTTTGTGACTCATTTCAATGAGTTCCTTTATGATTTCTTCTGTTTTATTTGTTTTAAGAAGTTCATTTTTATTGTCTCTCTCTGCAATCATTGCCTCGATATTGTGGTCCTTCCAGTAAAGTATTCACAGGTCTTTACGTCTACCTCTAGGTATCGATACTTTTGCAGCTTTGGATATGTTCAAAGTGAATTTTTCCAAGTTTTTGTCAATCGTTCTGTGATTTAATTATTCGTTGCACAGTTCTTCAAGCTTTTCTGTAATTTTTTTTCCAGCGTTCTTTTATTCTGTTGAAAATTATCAATTTTGAATTTTAGGGTTGTTAAAATTGGTCTGTGGTCACTGATTGCACTTTTCAGAATTCTCCATTGTGTTGTGGGTGCGATGTTGTAATTTATCGCTGTGAAGTCTATTGCGGATTCTGTGCCTGTGGACTTGGATAGATAGGTGTTCGTTTCGTTATTTAACAGCGTGAGGTCGAGGTCGGTTAGCATGTCCTCAACCTGCTGAACTTTGTTATCCTGGACAGGTGATCCCCAAGTTGGTCTTTCGGCGTTAAAATCACCAAGTATGATTGCGATATCCGAAGACGCTTCACTAATGTCTCTATCAGGCCTGTATTGATTCTAGTATTATCGTGGTGATAAACATTTATGATTGGAATTTTTTTTATCTGTAAGATAGATTTCTATTGCCTGAGCTTCTTTCGTGCTTTAGACTAGAGTTTTAATCAAAACGGCAAGTCCTTCTCCGAATTACCCGGTCTGTCCATTCGTAGTTTTGTTTTATCTTTGATATTGAATCTCAGATTCTGATTCAATTTTGTCTCCTGAGGACAATCAATATGTACATTGTTGTCACAGAGAAGACAAGTCAGCTCTTTATTTTCCTCTGGGTACCATTTATATTGAGTTGTAGTAGATTGAATTGTGTCCTCGTAGTAGATTTCTCATCATGAGCTCGAGCTGCAGCTCCTGACGCGGCGGTTACCCCGGACGCGGTAGCATTACTGGAGATATCAGTTTTGCTCTTCATTTGAAAATGGGTGCCGTTGCAACGTTAGTCATCTTGGAAACGAACCAGAATTTGGTCAAATATTCCAAGGGTCCAGGGGGGACCGCAAGGAGGTGTGGTCGAACTTCTCCCCTTCCCCCTGGAATGCCGTCACTACAGGAAAAAGCACTCTTGGTGAATTTTATAAATTGTGATTCAGAATCTGCCACTGAAGCTTTACTAGCGTTTCGTTCCTTTAAATATATTCGAAGCGGTAAAGGACCAATGAGTTGCTACTCTCTAAAGCGATTGATTAAAAGTTTTGAGGAAACTGGATCACTGGAAACAAAACCTCGGAGTGGAAAACCAGCGACATGCAAGTCAGTGGCTGTTACGGTTTTGCAGAATGCTGAAGCTGTTGAAACGTTATCCACATATGGAGATGTAAGTGCTAAACAAGTTTCTCGACAAACAGGGATTGCGTATGGAACAATTTGGAGAGAACACACATTTAGAATTTTTCTATAAAAATATCCTAACAAAATTCAAAGTTTTCACGAGTTGAAAGTCAGCGATTTTGAGAAGCGTTAAGAATTCGCTGCATGGGTTTTCCGGCAAATTGATATTGATGTAAACTGGCTGTCAAATGTTCTAAGAACAGATGATGCTCACTTTTATCTAAAGGGAGAATTTAACATTTAACATTTTGGCAACAGAAAACCCTAGGATTTTTACAGAAATACCACTTCATCAGCACAGAGTTACAGTTTTGAGTGGGTTCACTTCTTCTTTTATTATTGGGCCATTTTTCTTTGAAAAATCAATGGAAGAACTTTTAAAACCGTTTTTGTAACTGGTGAACGTTATGTTTAACTTTTGAGAGAAAAGGTTATTCCCATATTGCAGGACAGACAAGCACTAAGCGAAATAACATTCATGCAAGATGAAGGACCGCCTCATATCTCCCGCGGTGCCAAACAATTGCTGAAGGATACGTTCGGTGAAATTCGCTGATAAGTCGCCACTTTATATACCAGAGGCCCCCAATATCACCAGACTTGACGCCTTACAATTTCGGTTATGGGGGTACATTAAGTCGCGTTTTTATCGATGCCGGCCAACCACATTGGCCATGTTGAAGGCTTCTATCAGATGGCACGTTTTATAAATTTCAACTATTTAATTGTGACCATTCTGTCACCTATATTCTGCAGGCGGTGTTTGAGAATGAAGGGCGCCACATTGAGCAAGGATTGTGACCTAATACAAGAGAGAAGGCAGTTACCTCATGTGTTATATTTAGCAGCTCTTTGTTTTGGGTTATGGGAATAATAATTGCTGTCCTCACATCTTGACTCTTTTTTTTTCTGTAAACAGTAATTTTTTTGTTTGTCATTTGCCCACATCTTATATTATGTCGTGCAGGCCAAAGTATTATAACTTCTCGAATAACACTGGTATACACAATTTTACCCCTTATGTTTAGTTTATCGTTTTCGCTCATTAGAAGAAATAGCATAAGGAATAATCTCCGTACCCCCCCCAACTTTAGATGTTTTGCCCAAAAAAATAATACAAAATGATTTTACTACCACGTTTTTCAACGCAAAAGGTCGATTTTAAAATGATTTTTTTTTGAGGGGATACATTTTCAAAATTATGTACAATATAATAAACAATGATAACATTTGACAAACCCATAGGATATTTGGAATAAAGTACGACAAATATATTTTGTCACTCTCCTCTATATTTCATTTGTTGGATCATGACAAATATCCAGTTAAATAGTCAAGTGTCGACAATTAGTCAAGAAACTATACATTCCTTATTGCACGAAATCCTATTAGTAGTGCCATCATAATTTTTGGTACTATATTAACATTTCAAAAAATCGTGTATTGATATCAGTAGTTATTTTCAAACATTCAATTTATTTCACAAAACTCCATCTAAAATATAAATATTTTTTGCTACATGTTTTAATTTGCATATACCTATTTTACATATCTCAGATTCATGGTAAACGGTTTGCGGATTTCGACAAATTAGAAAGAAGGAATCATATATCGCCGCAACTCTTTTTATTAATATAGCGGTTAAGGAAGCTTTCGGGCAAGCCCTTCTTCAGCTAATTATATTGTACAAACAAAGAGAGATTATATATCGTTTTTAATATAAATCAAAATAAACGAAAAGAAATTTACCACGCCCCTATCGCCCTCGTTTCAATAGCACCGCGTGGCCACGTTATGTCTGATCCTAACTTCAAATGTAATTTGGTACAAAAATATCTTAAAAGAAAGTTACGTAATTGAATAAATATAAAGAATCAACTATAAACAGTTCAAAGGATTTAGTGGAGATTTTTAGGATAGAAGGGGAACGTACTGTGATGGCAACTGTATACTTTTGTTTAATGGTTTAGGGTGCTTCATGGTTTCTATTGCTTCAAGAATGAGTCTTTGGGTTTTAGTTTTGCCATTTGTATGGAGGATTCTGGTATTATTGAAGTCTGGAGTGTGTCCGGTTTCTCTGACGTGGTCAACAATTAAGGAGTTTGGGTTTAGTTTAGAGATGTTTCTTTGGTGTTCTTTGATTCTGAGGTTCACCTACCATGGGCTCGATTCTAAGAAACCCAATCACCAAAAGCACCGACCAGAAACAGAAAAAAGATTTAGTTTACCAAATTCCCTGCCTCAACTGCAATAGTGTCTACATCGGTGAGACAGCAAGAGATCTTTCAATCAGAATCAAAGAACACCAAAAAAAAACATCTCTAAACTAAACCCAAACTCCTTAATTGTTGACCACGTCAGAGAAACCGGACACACTCCAGACTTCAATAATACCAGAATCCTCCATACAAATGCCAAAACTAAAACCCAAAGACTCATTCTTGAAGCAATAGAAACCATGAAGCACCCTAAACCATTAAACAAAAGTATACAGTTGCCATCACAGTACGTTCCCTTTCTATCCTAAAAATCTCCACTAAATCCTTTGAACTGTTTATAGTTGATTCTTTATATTTTTTCAATTACGTAACTTTATTTTAAGATATTTTTGTACCATATTACATTTGAAGTTAGGATCAGACATAACGTGGCCACGCGGTGCTATTGAAACGAGGGCGATAGGGGCGTGGTAAATTTCTTTTCGTTTATTTTGATTCATATTAAAAACGATATATAATCTCTCTTTGTTTGTACAATATAATTAGCTGAAGAAGGGCTTGCCCGAAAGCTTCCTTAACCGCTATAATAATAAAAAGAGTTGCGGCGATATGTGATTCCTTCTTTCTAATATCTCAGATTGTATTTTAAAATCGTCAACCAATTCTTCTAACTTTTGGCGAAATGGTGTTTTATTAATGTATCATTTGATATTATTAGGGTTCTTTTCTGGTATTCAAAAAGGAAAAATACTTGTCGTTCAGTTATATTTTTTAATTTATCAAACAATTTGGCCGCTGAATCTCTGATTCTGGTAGAGCGCCATCTAGCGAATAAAGTTGTAACTAAAATCAATTTCGAATTTTTCATTATTTGCCATAAATAATCCCATTGCATCCTGAACACAATGGTGTTTACCGCATTGCTCTAGCGCAAATATTCGCTGAGTTATTAATTTTTGAAGTTGTGCGGGACTTTTGGATCACCCTGTATTTTCTGAGTACATTGATCTTTTTTTTTGTAAATCATCATTAGCAAATATAATCAATGTTTTCTTATCATTAGTGTATCTATTTTTTTTGTAATATTTTATCATTTCTATTTTTGACTATTTCTGCGTATGTGTGCGATTCTTTGATTTTATTTTGTTTAACTAGTTGTGCTATATCATTTTTAATATCTGTGAAATTACCTTGCAATTGTTCCTCAAATCCTTATATCTATAAAAATGAAATGCCAAATCGATGTTTGTTATCGCTTCACGCAAATTCTACTGACTCAATCATTATGGAATTTCGCATCTAGGTAGCTGAAGATTTCGTTTAACATATAGGCTATTCAAAAAACTAAAAAAGTTAATGTGCTTTTTTTAAAAAAATAAAAAATCAAAAAGCGTTAGTTCCAGTCTTTTACCGCTAGGGCGCAGCACTGGTCGCGACGATAAATGAATTTGATTGGTTAATAATTAACACGTGGTTTGTTTACACGATGAATGTTTTTAAAAGGTAAGATTATCCAATCGCCGTGAAACTTTAGGAAGTTATTTACTCTACTACTGGGGAGATTTCTGGTTTGAATTTGATTCGCAATAAATATTCTTTGCAATTTTATTTGCAAATTTTCTACTTTCACTCGCAAGCTGCGCCTCTAGCGGTGTCTGGTGAAATTATATTTATAAATTGTAACAATGCTTGAAATGTTTTCCAAGTATAATCAATTTAATTTGAGAATTTAGTAATATAATATTCCAATGACGTAAAATACTTGGCATTTCAATATTAATATATATTTAAAGAAAAAATTGTAACGATTTTGTGTTAAATGTTGAAATGTAATGTTAAAATATATTTTTACATTGTTAATTTAATTTGCTGTTGTTTTATAAAAACGATGATGCAACTTTAATTGTTGTTGTGAAAATATCTTTATTTACGGAGCTGCTAACCATAATAAATGATTTTTGTGCTCCTAATTGTTGTTGTTTATTATCGTTTGTTTATATAAAAAAAATTACATTGTATGTGATGATGATAACAAAAATGAAATTTTAAATTAATATATATAATTCATTGAGAAAAAAAATAATTATCAAATTCACAAAAGTGACAATACCTTATTTAAAATATAATAAATGTTTTCAAAAAAGTATGTGTTTCAAAAATATATTTAAACGCATATACCAATATTTATATTTATATACGTTTATAAATCAATATATAGGTGGATTGGATGTTTTTGAGAATCGTTTTAACAAATGTTCTTTAGGCAAATTTTTACTCGGATAAAAACTGCGAAGCCGGGTACATTGTACGTTTGTGGCAAGATACTATTCCTTCAACTTCAAATTACCGAGTGGACCAATTGATACTGATTTTTTTCAACTTATCGAGTATTTTTCAAGGGACCGGGAAAAAAGTATCGAGAAGGTAGACAAGTATAGATTCAGTAGGGATTGGATGTTCGCTAGAATCGTTTTAACAAATGTTTGTTAAGCAAACTTTTACTTGGGGCGAAGCCGGGAACATATATATATATATATATATATATGTTTGTCGGCTATGCACGCCCTCAATATGTAACTAATCTCGCTGAAATTTGAACAGGACAGAGAGGTAAATCTGGAAGAGTTTTTTTTTGTCGCACTTTAACCAATAAAAATTATATTTAACCAAGTACTGAGCAAAAATATTTTTTTAGTCAGAAATGATGATGACAATATTTCCGTATCATGCTTGATTGCATTAAAAAATTCTTTTGGGGAATATTCACTAAAGCAGACCACGGGTAAAGCCAGATAATGATTAATAGTAGGCAGGAACAAAATTCTACCAGCGAAACATTCACTCGAGCAGAAGACACACGAGGCCAGGTCTTCTCTATATATAAAATATCGTTTCTCGGCCTTTTGGCTAAGATCAATTAGTATATCTCTAGATATTTTTATTAATGTATATATTTTTAAAAATCTATTCAGTAGAGAGCGGATATGTTTGCTCGAAAAATAAATTTCATATATTATATAAATGTCATAATTTGTATATAATTGTATGCTCCCCGACCCACTATGCATGTACAAATGTATGATTTTCAAAGATTTAATAAAAGAATAAGGTAACTGGAGGAAAGAAAGTAACAAAAGACATAGGAAATAGGCCTAAAGCTGGCATGACTATTCTGGGCACCCCTGTGTCAATATTGCAGGGGCAGAGACCGGACGTCTCTAGTGACCGCAGAAGTTATATTAGTCGCGAAGCACTCAATACTTCCTGACAAAGCAGGACGTATCTGGTATCCACAGAAGTTATATTAGTATAGAGACACCCCATACTTCCGACCCAAGACCGGACGTATTTTGATAACGCGGAAGTAAATAAAATCGAAATAGCAACCGACACTTCCTATCAGGCAGGCCATATATTTCACCAAAGAGAACCGCGGGCCAATCAGAAGACAGCACCTTAAGTAGGTCAACCAATAGGAAAAGATCATGTGACATCTCTCGACCAATCAGAGAGAAACTGAGTCTTGGTGTTAAATCGAAAAACAAGAATTGTCAGTTGCTCCTGCGCTTCCAACAAGGTAACATCTACTCTAGAGATCTCTCTCTCTCCGCTCATTTCATCTAAATCCAATCATCGCCATGTGATCAACTAATTAATAAGTCAAATCGCTCAGCTCTTCTCAAGCTTTCTTCCCTCCAACCCAGTTGCCTTTTATTTTCAAACCCAATCACGTGTCCTGATTATTCCTAACTGTATGCTTAAACTTCCACTCAAACGACTGCGTTTCAACCAATCCTCACCATTCAAATCGAACAACAAGAAACCCCGCAACGATATTATCACAGAACGGTTAAGTCGACAGGATAAAGAGATGGAATTGAATCAGGATCCCATAGGCGTAAAGTCAGACGGTCCGACGGAAACAATGGAAAGAAGGCAAGAAGTAAGAGAGAGCGAACCGACAGGAGAAAGACAGGAGGTGACCGGCCGAGAGACAACTGCGCCCCTAGCGGACGCCGTCAACCAGCTGTCAACGCTCCTGACCCGGGTAAAAATTTCTGATGGAGCGGGGTCGGCGATCCCACCTTTCGACGGCGCATACAGCGCGACACAGTTTTTCCAGACGTTCGACCGAAAAATGGAAGACGCATCCATGGGAGAACAAGAAAAATTACTGCGCCTGCCAAACTACCTGGTGCGACAACCCCTGGAGCTCTTCAGGAAACTTCGACTGGCCGACCGGAGTTATTTCCAGGTGAGACAAACCCTCCTAGATCTCTACCCTGAATCAAGCGAAGCATCCTTTGCGAAATATTTCGCCATGAAGCTCACTGGACAAGCCAACTTAGAGACCTACTACCGGGAGAAAACCGCCATGGGATTGCAACTAGGACTTCCACAAGAGGTGATCCTCGAGACGCTGACAGAAGGACTGCCATTCAACGACCAGCGCCTAGTCCGCGTAGTGCCTCCCGAGAACCTAGGAGAATGGTTCCGACTGGTACAGCGGATCCACGGGCCCAGTGCACCGACAACGCGACCCAGAGAAGATCAACCACCCACAATGTCGGGTCCGTACCACAGCACACCCCGACGCCCAGGTGCATGGAATGCACCTCTTCCACCATCCAATTGCAAGTTCTGCGGCGCGAGACACTGGCACAGCGAATGCCGACGTCGACCAGTCCCGACGACCCACGAAAAAGTGCGGACGGTGCAAACAGTCCCAAAACAACCAACCACGATTCCACAACAACCAAGTCAAGCCAGGGACACCCCAGCCGAGCAGCCCTTTCGAGACTGAGGTAGGATTCCTAAACCAACTGACTGTCAAACTTTTTCTAGCCCCTAATGTATCATGCCCCTTTTTAATTGATACGGGCGCCAGCCTGAGTATAGTGCCATATAATATTTATCATATGCTAAAAACCCACCTGCCTAATTTAACCCTTGAGGGACATTCACTACACCTCCAAACCCTAAACGGATTTGCAAAAACCATGGGTAAACTATCTATCCCACTGACAATAGGACAAATATCACGAAAGGAGTATTTCCATGTAGTGAATGCACCATTGCCATTCGGAATTCTTAGTATCAATAGCCTCCATAAATTCAGATTAACCATAGATTTTAATAAATGCACTATACTCCAGCTGGGCGCCCCATTGTCTACCATTTCCTACCATTTTAATCATGTGTCCAATGTATGCACGTACTGGCAGTGTCAGGCGATGTCACAAAAAATTTTCCCCACATCCCAACTTTCCGCCTATGACAACCATTGCGTGCATTCATTGAGAAAAACCCACTTATCTACATGCCCCTTTTTCACTAAAGCCAATTGCCTTTTTTACATGCCCTCAAATAATCAAACCACAACAACTTCAACTTATGAACCTGTCCAAAACGCACCCACACAGCGGAATAACTCGCATACCAAAAACATAGGTGATCACACACCGTTGCACAACTCTCACATGACCAACCCACACAACGAACTCGACACTCACACTAATACACAACAAAACCCTTTACCACATGCATACTACAACACAACACCTAACACTCACTATACACCGCAGTTCACAACACTTCTACAAAGATACACTCACATTTTCACACAGAACAAATTCCACGTACCATGCTTACGGATTCCACCAGTAAAAATACCCACGAATTCCGAGAAAATAATTACCATACGTCCATATCGTGTTCCGATATGTGACCAACAAGAAATCCGTCATCAAATCCAACAAATGCTGGAGAACGGCATCATAGAACAATCTTTTTCACCTTTCTCGAGCCCTGTCACCCTCGTCACTAAGCGCGACAAGACCAAACGGTTTTGTATCGATTATAGGAAGGTGAACGAGCTAATCAGCTCTGATGTCCATCCCCTCCTGAGAATCGAGGATATCCTAGACCGCCTCGCACAGGCCAAATATTTCTCCACGGCCGACATATCCTCTGCGTATTGGCAAGTCCCAATACACCCCGATTCTCGACCACTGTTAGCATTTGCCACCTTTGAAGGATTATACCAACCCACTCGATTACCTTTCGGGTTAAAAACCAGTCCTCAGATTTACGAACGAGCCATAAGTCAGATCCTACAGAGACACGGACTTGACTGTGTGGCACATTACTTTGATGATTTCATCATTTACTCCAACACATTGGAGGAACATCAAAACCACCTGCGACAATTTTTCGCCTTTTGCGAAGCGGAGAAGTTACAACTTAACTTCGCGAAATGCGAATTTTTTAAGCAATCCATAAATTTTCTAGGTTACACCATCACAGCTGGTACAATTACACCACTTACACGCAATACCGACATCATCCACGCCATTAAACAACCACACAACCGAAAAACACTACAATCCTTCTTAGGCGCTGTGAACGTCTATAACAAATTCATTCCGGAATACGCTCGCTTGCGAGCACCACTCAACAATCTCCTCAAAAAGGATGTCGTGTGGAACTGGAATGAAGCTTGTCAAGAGGCGTTCATTGACCTGAAAGGAAACCTCACACAACACCCCATTTTACACCTTTACAAAGAAGGTCTGCCATGCCAAGTGTATTGCGATGCATCCACCCTCGGTATAGCAGGCATTCTCAAACAAGTTCACCCTGACGGGAACATATATCCAGTTCAATATTTCAGCCGAACATTGCGCCCACACGAGAAAAACTACTCCATCTCTGAACTTGAATGCTTAGCAATCGTTGAGAGTGTGGAGAAGTTTCGCATCTATCTTATGGGCAGAAAATTTACTATATTTTCTGACCATCACGCATTGCAGTGGCTGAAAACCATCAAAAACCCGTCCGGCAGACTGTTTCGATGGAGTTTACGACTATCGAGTTACGAATATGAGGTCCGCTACATAAAGGGAAAACTACAATATGAAGCAGATCTCTTGTCCCGTAACCCGTTTTGTGGATTCTTGGACGCCACCCTTATCAAGACCCACCAACCTCCTCCATCGAAAGAGTCTAGTTTGACCATTGATCGTAATGGATTACATACAGTTTCCCGAAAAGGTATAACCAAGATTATACTTCCAAAACCACTCATACAACAACTCTTACAAACAGTACACACACAATACAATCACCCCGGTATTTCACAAATGTCACGAATCATCTCCACACAATATTACTGGCAAGGTATGTCAAAAGATATTAAACAAAAAGTTAAAACCTGTCCCACCTGCCAATTAACAAAACGTCCAGTAGGACCCACTTACGGAGAATTAAGTCAACCTCCGGAATCTAAAGAACCCTTCGACCTTTTATCTCTGGACACCATAGCAGGATTTGCCAAATATGGCAACACCAAGATATATCTCCATGTGGTAGTCGATCATTTTTCACGCTACGCATGGGCTTTTCCATCTAAATCCACCAGTACCACCACCTACCAACAGGTACTTAAGCGAGTATCCCAGGATGGTTCTCCAAAACGCCTTCTTACGGATAGAGCCCCTGCCTTCACTTCACCCAAATTTCGTAGTTTCCTACTTAATAGAAATATTCACCCATTGCTCACAACCAGCAACAATCCACAGGCCAACGGTCTATGTGAACGCCTGAACGCCACCCTCACGGGAAAACTTAGATTATTACACCTAGAAAATCCTAAGGTCGCGTGGACCAAGTTGGTCAAGAAGGTTACACTTATATATAACAAGACACCCCACTCTACCACAGGGTTTCCACCCATATACTTAATGTTTGGTATCCTACCCCCAGAAATCTCTAATCATAACACACCGTACCCAGATATCGACAAAGCTAGAAAAATTGCACACACACGCACACAAAACAAACATTTACAAGACAAAAACACTTATGACCAACGACACAAGCAACCACATTTCGAAGTAGGTGATCTAGTGTTAGTAAAATTATATCACCACCCAAATACAGGGAAACTTGCGCCATATTTCACAGGACCTCACACAATATTAGAAATTATTTCACCAAATGTGGTCCGCATAGATCGACCAAATCAACCACTTCAAAGAAACACTGACACAATCCACGTCAACAAACTTAAACTGTATACAGAAAAAATCCATTATATATTACCACCCGCCGTTAACACATATCATATAAAGCACAACCCCAATTACACGTTCCCTTTCAAACATTTAACACCCGAATTATTCCAAACAGAGTCATTAAGGTTCAAACCCACCAGCAGCGAACCTTTCAGGCATTTAGACCCTGCCATTTTTACAACAAGACGATTTGCATCACTCTTCCCCGATGTTAAAAACTGCAAACCTGACAACCAGCTCAATCATCTCACACCACTCCCTAAAGATATCAAACAGGAGAACTGCGAACCTACCAATCATTCAAATTCTACAATTAATAAGGTTCAAGCACATATTTCAGAGTCCCCAGTTACAAAAATATGGACGAACATGGGGCAATATCCTATCTTTCATCTGATTTTTATCCTCTGTTTGTTAGTTCTACCATACAACTGTATCCCAATTTTAATCATTAATCACTTGTTTATCTATACCATGCCCGCTCGTAAAATCTTCGAACTACAAGAGGCAGTTTTTAATTTTGGACAAACATTAGGAATCATCTTTGCAGAAAATCTAAAAAGACTCCGAAGAGATAGAAGTAATTGAAGAATGACCAACCAATGTCGGAGAAGTCACACTCCAAAAACAAGATGCAAATAGCAATTAGGCGGACAGGAAACGTAGTTCCCCCACTTCCTGATCCAATTACATGCAAATAGTGTGGGAGGGTAATTTTAGGATCGGACCTCGCGTCCCCGACACGTCCCACTTCCGGCGTCTCATTACAAGGCCCCGCTCATCCAAATTAGGTCACCGCTCTCCCCAGCCACAGATTCCTCTATGCCACCAATTTTGGATTCCAATTCGAACTACGTATCGATTTTTACAATGTAGTCAAATCAACTGTCACTCGGAAATCTAAAAAAAAAAAAGTACAAGACGTCACACACATTTAAATGAGTTCATACTCCCATCATAATTGATCAAATACTTTACAAACTTTCAAAAAAAAAAAAAAAAAACGCTACACCTTCCATCTACACGTAAATACCACAGACCTTAGGATCTCGACAACACATAGAATTCACACACACATTTCTTACACCAAAAACTACTAACATTTTTCACAATACACACAAAGACAAGAAATTTATAGGGCAAAATGGAGCAATCAATACATTTAGATCAGGGCATGTAGATACCAAAGGGTTCAAACCAATACACCTTATTTTTCATATCAATCATTTTCATTATTTTCTCTCAATTAAAAATGTAAATATTTAATCAATTTATCAATTTATTCAACTTATTATCAATTTTAATCATTAATTATCATATATTTACCACTTAGTTATGTTATCATAGTTTCCAATCAACAAAAACTCATTGGTTTTTTTCAAAATTGGATATTATATTTCATTTTGATTTACAAAAACATTCTTTTTTTTTCTCTATCTTTTTTTTTCTCATTCAACCAAGCACTCAACTTTGATTTCGCTCAACTACTTTTATTTTTATTCGATTTCAAAATACCTTATGAAATTTTATTTTTATTTTTATTTTGATTTCTCAAAAGCCCTAATAAAATTCCCTCGGTTTCCATTCCCAATTTCGAGCTAGAATATGGTTAGGCATTTTTCCTTTTTTTTCTCACCATTCAACCAAGCACTCAACTTTGATTTCGCTCAAAAACCTTTTATTTTATTTTATTTTGATTTCAAAAGACCTTATGAAATTTCCTCGAATTCTTTTCCAAAATTCGAGCAAAAAAGTAACTAGGCATTTTCCCTTATCACCATACAACAAAACAATTTTTTTTTTCAACCAAACACATTCAATTTTGATTTCATTCAACTATTTTTATATTATTTTTATTTTGATTTCAAAAGTCTTAATAGAACTCCCTCGAATTCATTTCTTATCTCGAGTAGAATTCGTTTAGGCGCATTTTCCTTTTTTTTTAGCCCACTATGTACCATAGCATTCATTGATTTCTTACAATTAAAAATTTTTTGACTTCTATTAATTATACTCAACCTATACCATCAACACCATTCTATTATTCTTTTATATCACCAGCAATGTTTGTATATAGCCCCTTCATACCCACAACTAATTTTCCCACAAAATTATTTTTCATTTTACAGAATTCTCTCAGGCTAACCCCTTCTTGAATTCTTCACATGTAGGGGGCGCATCTGTCATAATTTGTATATAATTGTATGCTCCCCGACCCACTATGCATGTACAAATGTATGATTTTCAAAGATTTAATAAAAGAATAAGGTAACTGGAGGAAAGAAAGTAACAAAAGACATAGGAAATAGGCCTAAAGCTGGCACGACTATTCTGGGCACCCCTGTGTCAATATTGCAGGGGCAGAGACCGGACGTCTCTAGTGACCGCAGAAGTTATATTAGTCGCGAAGCACTCAATACTTCCTGACAAAGCAGGACGTATCTGGTATCCACAGAAGTTATATTAGTATAGAGACACCCCATACTTCCGACCCAAGACCGGACGTATTTTGATAACGCGGAAGTAAATAAAATCGAAATAGCAACCGACACTTCCTATCAGGCAGGCCATATCTTTCACCAAAGAGAACCGCTGCCCAATCAGAAGACAGCACCTTAAGTAGGTCAACCAATAGGAAAAGATCATGTGACATCTCTCGACCAATC
The DNA here is from genome assembly GCA_030710605.1 of Cordylochernes scorpioides. Taxonomy (NCBI): domain Eukaryota; kingdom Metazoa; phylum Arthropoda; class Arachnida; order Pseudoscorpiones; family Chernetidae; genus Cordylochernes; species Cordylochernes scorpioides. The sequence continues at coordinate 94,340,914 of CP092886.1, read as the reverse complement.
AGAGAGAAACTGAGTCTTGGTGTTAAATCGAAAAACAAGAATTGTCAGTTGCTCCTGCGCTTCCAACAAGGTAACATCTACTCTAGAGATCTCTCTCTCTCCGCTCATTTCATCTAAATCCAATCATCGCCATGTGATCAACTAATTAATAAGTCAAATCGCTCAGCTCTTCTCAAGCTTTCTTCCCTCCAACCCAGTTGCCTTTTATTTTCAAACCCAATCACGTGTCCTGATTATTCCTAACTGTATGCTTAAACTTCCACTCAAACGACTGCGTTTCAACCAATCCTCACCATTCAAATCGAACAACAAGAAACCCCGCAACGATATTATCACATAAATATATGACATAACGAATTATATTATCATAATATTCTTTTAGTTCCCGAATATCATTATCAATAATATTCGTTAGGCAAACTTTCACTCGGATAAAACCCGGGCGAAGCCGGGTACACATCCGCTAGTTTATTTATATTTTCGTCTAACTTTATAAGCTCAGTTACGCTATCCTTGACCTGTTTTATTGTACTTTTGAGAAAACCAAGATCTTGTTTACTTATTGTTTTTTGGTTATTATCAAATTTATCGGAGAAATATTTCCGTATTTCATCCAATCGAGCAATTACCAGTGTATTCATTCTCAGAAAATTTGCATGTTAATTAACTTTACTCAATCTTTAAACAAATTAGCGCAGAACTTTAAAAATTAAATCTATCTTTATAAAAGTCAATATTAAGTTTCATCTATCAATTTCAAATTATTAACCAAGAAGAAGTTATAAAAAAGGGAATCAATAAACAATATTTACCGAATTGGAAGAGCGATGTGACGCACGTCCAGTCGATTTATAAATTTCTGGAAAATCAATTTTTTTATATATACTTTGTTTATTATCGTGCAGCAGAAGGCCAACTTTCTAAAAACAATCTAGAATGCTTTCGGTTATATTTTATATATAATTGTTGCCTGCTCAAAATCTGGTATATGGTTATTGTTTAGGGAGTGGTCAATCAGGAGGACTAATGGTTTATAGTTTTTTTAAAACTGCTTTATATTGATTGATACGATCCTTTAGTGATGTACTGGTTTCTCCAATATAAGTATCTTGAAATGTTTGGCAGGAAGTTTTAATGAATTACATTGGTAGTTTTTCCTAGGTTCCTAGGTTATGAAGTATATTTTGCATCTCTCTGAGTGACGTAAGATTTGTTTCAGATTTCGCGCAGATTGATATGTTTTAATTATATTGTATCTCTTTTCAAAATTCAGGTAATTCTTTCCGAGCCGTAGTTATATAAAATAGAGTAATATCTTTTCATTTTTGAGACTAAAAAATCATGACTATTATTTGAAGAAATAGTTCTATGTTTATAAAAATGTTTTCAATATTTTTTGTGTGTGAAATTTAATAAAGGAATGTTCCTGTTTCTCCTTACCAAATCGTAAAGATAGTATGGACGGAGAATTGTTTGATTTAGATAAACAAATAGTTATTAAGAATATAAAAACTTGCGCGATATATAGCTAAAAATTTAAATTAAAACATAATAATCGTAAACAGGTACATGCCTCCTAGAAGTGGGACCAATTCGATTCAGGGTTATATATTAGTTTATTTTCCCCTGTGATAATTTATTATTAAATTGATTATTCTCTCTCTCACTGGCAATATATCACGCAAGTAATGAATACAAATTTAGTATATTTCCACAACACTAAAGGTTTTAGAATTAAGAGATTATACGAATGTGCTAATTTCTTTCGATTATAATGCATTAGAAGAAATTGATACAAAAATATGGAGTCGTCTTAAAATACTACCTAGAGATGATTCAGACCTTTACTGGTGTCTATTGCTGCACATTGTTGAAAATTGAATGATTCTCTGAAAGGTAAACTGCGCGGTAAGAAGATCAAAAGCGTCTACTTATTCTTGCCAAAAATGCACCTGGTCTTTTATAGCGAAGTGTGGTTGAGGAATCAAAGTGGTAATGTGACTTTGGATTTTGCCACGTCCGCCCTATTATCCCGTTATCCTAAGAGCGACCTATTATTATTCCCTGAACTAAAAAAAAAACTAAAGCAGAGAGAGGATCGAAGATTTGACAACACAAATGACATCATCTAAGCAAAGTAACAATGGTTTTCAAAGCTATCTGCTTAGTTCTATGATGGTTTCGCAAAGTCAACAAACGTTGGATCAATCGAATTTATTTATTGACCATACCAGTGCTACCCTAGTAATTAAAAGTAAAACTAAATAAAAAAACATCTGATCGTGCAACTGAGTGTTGCTGATAGCATGCGCTATCTGTCGCAATAATTATCAACTAAGCGTTGATTTTTAATTGTTCCAGAATATCCGAAAGATTTATTTTCTTGATTAATCAAAAAAAGCTACACACCTACGCGCTTCAGTATATAAATATATAGGGATTTGAGAGCAAAGCATCATATGCATGGTGAAAGGTGAGGGCTGTCATAGCATGGCGCGTCCAGGCGAAGGCCCGCAGTGAACCTCGTACAATCACCTGGCCTTGGGCGGATGATTTAGGACCCGCGGCTGGCATCTCCCCCAAGGTTTAGCGGACCGTAAAACCGATAAGGTGGTACTGGGCGGGCGTAACGCCCCATAACTCCGCTGCCCTCTAGGGACCTGTTTGTGGAATAACACGGTGTTGATACCCGTTACGTAATACTTCTTTGTGTTAGAAACTTTTTATTAAAACCCCGAGTTCTCTTCAGTGAATGATTAGGCGCTGAGTATTATTTTGGCCTTAGTAAATGAGATATATTTTGAAACTATGCAGAATTTTTAGACATGCATTGTTTATAACACTCTCCAGAGATCGGATAATATGGATTTATGGTGGTTGGAGTTACTTGAATCACACTCTCCTATTCGAACACATTTATGATTTGCTGAAAAAATCAGATATAGTGCTTCCAAGACTTCAAAAGATCGATATTTGAATATGTTAGTTTCAGAACTTATTCGACTTAAAATGTTTGTCTATTTTATCCATTTTATGGAACACTATTTTTTTTTTTCAGACCCAATTTTTCTTCTATTTTAAGGTTCTAGGGAGCCGGTTATCAATTATATTTTCATAATTCGTTCTTCCATGAGGCATTTAAAAAAAGGTTACTGTCGTTTAGAGTCATAAAAACTTCATAATTTTACAGAATACTATAATTATAAACATTCATGTAATAGTTTATATTTCTTATATCAGAAATAGCACGCTAATGCATCATATTAATTCCATAATTCTAGGTATTTTGGATTAATTAAAGTTGTAGATAGTTTAAAAAACGCCAAAAACTCGCCGAAACATCAATGACCATATTTATTTAAAAAAGTTGATATAAGATACAAGTAGTTTCCCAACTAGACATCTTCCCTTGTCACGGTTGCTTTTAACTTTAATAAAGCTTCCTGCTTTTAATATACGACTTCAATTCAACTTTTAAATATACTTTATCTATGTTTGAAATATGTTGAAAACTATTTCAACAGCTGAAAATTCCTAGGCGGAATGTTAGTATTTTTTGGCCCTTGTTGACTTTCATAGATAGGTCTGAACATTTTGCTTACACAATTAATTGAACAAATTATATTTATTAATTAAAAAATGGTTCATAAAATATAATAAGGTTAAATTGTCTCAATCATTTAATTCAAAATTCATCAAGTTTTAAAGATAATTAGTCATTCTTAAAAAGTTGGATTTGCGATTGGCGTCTAAATTTAAGTCGTTCATATATCTATATAGATAATAAGCTAACAGAGTTTAAAGTTGTGAAGTGTGAAGCTATCTCTTCTAAAAATACCTAACTACACACATCGATCTACAGGGTGATCCAAAAGTCCCGCACAATTTTAAAAATTAATAACTCTGCGAATATTTGCGCTAGAGCAATTCGGTAAACACCATTGTGTTCAGGATGCAATGGGATTTTTTATGGCAAATAATGAAAAATTCGAAATTGATTTTAGTTACAACTTTATTCGCTAGATGGCGCTCTACCAGAATCAGAGATTCAGCGGCCAAATTGTTTGATAAATTGAAAAATATAACTGAACGACACGTATTTTTATTTTTTGAATACCAGGAAAGAACCCTAATAATATCAAATGATAAATTAATAAAACACCATTTCGCCAAAAGTTAGAAGAATTGGTTGACGATTTTTGAATACAATTTGAGATATGTAAAATATGTATATGCAAATTAAAACATGTAGCAAAAAATATTTATATTTTAGATGGAGTTTTGTGAAATAGATTGAATGTTTGAAAATAACTAATGATATCAATACACGATTTTTTTAAATGTTAATATAGTAGCAAAAATTATGATGGCACTACTAATAGGATTTCGTGCTATAAGGAATGTATATTTTCTTGACTAATTGGCGACACTTGACTATTTACCTGGATATTTGTCATGATCCAAAAATGAAATATAGAGAGGAGTGACAAAATATATTTGTCGTACTTTATTCCAAATATCCTAGGGGTTTGTCAAATGTTATCATTGTTTATTATACTGTACATAATTTTGAAAATGTATCCCCTAAAAAATCATTTTTAAAACGACCTTTTGCGTTGAAAAACGTGGTAGTGAAATAATTTTGTATTATTTTTTGCGCAAAATTTCTAAAGTTGGGGGGGGAGGATACAAAAAATATTCCTTATGCTATTTCTTCTAATGAGCGAAATGCGATAAACTAAACATAAGGGGTAAAATAGTGTATACCAGTGTTATTCGAGAAGTTATAACACTTTGGCCTGCACGACATAATATAAGATGTGGGCAAATGGCAAACAAAAAAAAATACTTTTGAAGTAAACGAAAATATTTCGCTACAAATTTCAAAAATAAAACTACAACCTTTCGCAATGAGTTTCTTTTTTTATTATTAATAAAATAATATATAAATTAAAAAAGAAACTCATTGCGAAAGGTTGTAGTTTTATTTTTAAAAAAATACTGTTCACAGAAAAAAAAAGAGTCAAGATGTGCGGACGTCATCTATTATACCCATAACCCACGATAATACTAGCATCAATACAGGCCTGATAGAGACATTAAGTGAAGCGTCTTCGGATATCGCAATCATACTTGGTTATTTCAACGCCGAAAGACCAACTTGGGGATCACCTGAGAGCTGCAAAATATAACACATGAGGTAACTGCCTTCTCTCTTGTATTAGGTCACAATCCTTGCTCAATGTGGTGCCCTTCATTCTCAAACACCGCCTGCAGACGATAGATGACAGAATGGTACAATTAAATAGTTGAAATTTATAAAACGTGCCATCTGATAGAAGCCTTCAACATGGCCAATGTGGTAGACCGGCATCGATAAAAACGCGACTTAATGTTCCCCCTATAACCGAAATTGTAAGGCGTCAAGTCTGGTGATATTGGAGGCAACTGGTATATAAAGTGGCGACTAATCAACGAATTTCACTGAACGTATCCTTCAGCAATTGTTTGGCACCGCGGGAGATATAAGGAGGTCCTCCATCTTGCCTGAATGTTATTTCGCTTAGTGCTTGTCTGTCCTGCAATATGGGAATAACCTTTTCTCTCAAAAGTTGAACATAACGTTCACCAGTTACAAAAGCAGTTTTAAAAGTTCTTCCATTGATTTTTTCAAAGAAAAATGGCCCAATAATAAAAGAAGAAATGAACCCACACAAAACTGTAACACTGGGCTGATGAAGTGGTATTTCTTTGAAATTCCTAGGGTTTTCTGTTGCCAAAATGAGGCGGTTTTGAATGTTGAATTCTCCCTTTAGATAAAAGTGAGTATAATCTGTTCTTAGAACATTTGACAGCCAGTTTTCATCAATATCAATTTGCCGGAAAACCCATGCAGCGAATTATTGACGCTTCTCAAAATCGCTGACTTTCAACTCGTGAAAACTTTGAATTTTGCTAGGGTATTTTTATAGAAAAATTCTAAATGTGTGTTCTCTCCAAATTGTTCCATAGGAAATCCCCGTTTTTCGAGAAACCTATCTACCACTTACTTCTACATACGTGGATAACGTTTAAATAGCTTTAGCATTCTGAAAACCCGTAACAGCCACTGACTTGCATGTCGATGGTCTTCCACTCCGAGGTTTTGCTTCCAGAGATCCAGTTTCCTCAAAACTTTTAATCAATCGCTTTAGACAGTAGCAACTCATTGGTCCTTTACCGCTTCGAATATCTTTGAAGGAACGAAACGCTCGTGGACCCTTGGAATATTTGACCAAATTCTGGTTCGTTTCCAAGATGACTAACGTTGCAACGGCACCCATTTTCAAATGAAGAGCAAACCTAATATCTCCAGTAATGCTACCGCGTCCGGGGAAATCGCCGCCTCAGGAGCTGCAGCTCGAGCTCATGATGAGAAATCTACTACGAGGACACATTTCAATCTACTACAACTCAATAAAAATGATACCCAGAGGAAAATAAAAAGCTGACTTGTCTTCTCTGTGACAACAATGTACATATTACTTGTCTTCAGGAGACAAAATTGAATCAGAATCTGAGATTCAATATCCAAGATTATACAACACTACGAAAGAACAGACCGGGAAAATTCGGAGGGTGGACTTGTCGTTTTGATTAAAACTCTAGAAATCAAATTTAAGGAAATCGCCTATAATCAGAGTAAGCCTAGAGAAAGCACGACAGAAGCTCAGTAAATAGAAATCTATCATACAGATAAAACAATTCCAATCATAAATGTTTATCACCACGATAATAATAGCATCAATACAGGCCTGATAGAGACATTAAGTGAAGCGTCTTCGGATATCGCAATCATACTTGGTTATTTCAACGCCGAAAGACCAACTTGGGGATCACCTGTCCAGGATAACAAAGGTCAGCAGGTTGAGGACATTCTAACCGACCTCGACCTTACACCGTTAAATAACGAAAAAACACCTATCTATCCAAGTCCACGGGCACAGAATCCGCAATAGACATCACAGCGATAAATTAAAACATCGCACCCACAACACAATGGAAAATTCTGAAGAGTGCAATCAGTGACCACAGACCAATTTTAACAACCCTAAAATTCAAAATTTAAAATTTCCAACAGAATAAAAGAACACTGGAAAAAAATCACAGAAAAGCTTGAAGAACTGTGCAACGAAGAATTAAATCACATAACGATTGACAAAAAATTGGAAAAATTATCTTCGAACATATTCAAATCTGCAAAAGTATCGATACCTAGAGGTAGACGTAAAGACCTGTGAATACTTTACTGGAAGGACCACAATATCGAGGCAATGATTGCAGAGAGAGTCAATTTCAATGAACTTCTTAAAACAAATAAAACAGAAGAAATAATAAAGGAACTCATTGAAATTATTCACAAAATAGAACAAGAAATTTGGATATTCAAACAAGAAAAATGGGCAGAATTCTGCGAAAATAATTTATGCAGCAAATAGGTATAAATTTAATGAAAGGCATAATCTTGCTAATTATTTGCTTCATATAAAATCACATTGATCTCATATTTATTATTATTTACCCCACCGCTTTTATTTCTAAGTCTATTATTTTATTTGTTAAATGGTACCTTCAGAAAAAAAGCAACACTTCAGAAATATTTATTCTGTTATTTTTAGTGCATTTTAAATAAAAGCTTTTTTTTTTAAAGTGTTTTTTATAATTAATTATTCAGGCTATTTTTAGTCGTATAAATGCCAGTCCAAAAAAAAAAGCCTTATCACTGAGACGACGTTGGCCTTAAATAGCTGCAAGCCTGCTCGCAGCAGATTGGTCAATTCCTCGTGAGAGGTCGGAAGTGACGTAAGCAAAATCCGTTACTAACAGAACTGCGTCTCTTTGCTTTTGGGAACCCTAAATTTATTGAATTATATTATAAAGTTAGAGAAACCCAGTGGATTATTTTCAGGGGATAATTGGTACATATAAAATTTGAATTATAATTAAACAATTGATTAAATAGTTAAAAGTAACAACATACTAATTGAAAAAGGGAAACTATTTAAAAAGGTGTCGTGAAATGTATGGTGGTATATTGTTACACACACCTATATATATATAATGAATATAAATATTTTCCTGATGATATTGGAATAAGATGACTAAATTATAACAGATAAAATTAATATATTTTTAGCTTTTCTCATTTATTTGCTTGTAATTCCAAGGACGTTTTAGATAGGAATATGAATATTTGGATTTTTAATTCCTTCCATGTCTTGAACATTTATTGAAAAAATCCTTTCGCAACCTCCAGCATTGTCGCATTTTTAGCCAAGAAAATTTGAAACTGACAGGTTCTGGGAAAAAATAGTAGTTTTTTAGTCAGAAAATGAAAATAAAAATATTGCTGTATCATGTTTGATAATCAGATACAAAATTATATAGGGAAAAATATCAAAGAGCAGAGACCACGGGTGAAGCGAGTTCACTTTTAATATGCAGAAACAAAAATCTAACAGAAAACATTCATTCGAGTAGAAGACACAAAGCCACATCATCTATATGTATAAAAATGAATGTGTGTGTGTGTGTGGTGTGTCTGTCCTTTATGCCTGACCAAACCACTCATTGGAACGCCATTAAACTTTAGGAAGTTATTTAGTATAGTACTGGAAAGGTTTCTAGCAAATAAAATTTTTGAAATAACTTTTCGCCTAAAAATAATCAAGATAAATATTCTAATTTATCTGTTTTAATTCAACAATCTGCTCTAAATATTATCATGCATATAGAAAAAATGATTATATGCCTCTTCTTTATGCCGGACCAAACTACTCATTTCATCGCAATTTAACTTTGAGAAATTGTTTAATATACTACCAGAAAGGTTTCTATCTAATTATTAATTTGAAAAACCTATTTTTTTTAAACAAGGATAAATATTAATTATTCTGTTATATTTTCAGCACTATGATTTATTATCTCTGTATTATCTTTATATATATAAAAATCAAAATTTGTCTGTCTGTTTATCGATAAACTCAGAAACTACTTAACCAAATGTCACCAAATTTTCCACATAACTACCAATGACCGTGAAGATGAAGAATTTACAATGCATTAGAATTTAGTAAAAAAAAATATTTTAAAATCTATATTTTATCTTTGTGTGTAACTTTATTTATATAGCCACATGCTATTTGACCATTTAGAACTTTGGGAAAAGTTATAAAGCTATTTTTTGTCAGATTTCCTTTTTTCGTTTCGTTTTATTTCCCAAATTCCATTAAATTTCTATTAAAAATTATCATCATTATTAAGAAGGTTTTCAATGTGTCTGTATTCAAATTATTAATGACATTTTTGAAAGTAATACACTGTATACGGTATTAAATATGTATAATGGGGGGGGGGGGGGGGGGAACAATGGCTTAAAATATAATAGAAAGTAAGCTGAATAAAGACAAAAAAATGTTGAAAATTCCCTATGAATTGAAATGAAGTCATTTTGCCTATAAAATATCAAAAAATAGACTGGATTGATACACATTCAAAATGGTTAAAATGGCATATATCAAGCCAAACAGTGTGAAAAAGTAGATACAGTAGAGCTTCCATTGAGAGGATGCCTAAAATCGTAGCTTAACCCGTCTCTCCAAGAGGCAGTCTCTTATTGAAGGTCTATTAGAGATTCTTTAATATCAATTAGAATCTCCAATGAGAGACCACCTACAGGAGAAACAAGTTGAGTCATGTTTTTAGGTGGTCTTTCTTAAGAGACTCTATTTACATATATTAAAATCAACATTTTCTTACTGTTACGTTTAATTACTGCTAATCTCTATATATAAAAATGAATGTATGTTTGTCTATCTGTCAATTATTAATTGGACTGAGCGAGAATTGTGAGTTTCATTATTCTATAAGGTCTGGAAGCATATTAAAATTAAATATACAAAATTTGAAAGGAAATTTGGTAATTTGTCCGTTCTTGGCCAACCTGACAACCCAGAAGTCTGAAAATTGGTCAGTTAGCATTGTCATTAGGTTGAACATGTGTACCAAATTTCATATTTCTAGGTGCCCTATAAGTATATTAAAAATTGATTACAAGATTTGGCGACAGATATCCAGACAGACAAACAGATAGGCAAGTTAAATAAAAGCTTTTAATAAAAAAGGAAAGCCATCACTGGAATATAAATAGTGTTATAAAACAATCAAAACCAACACTAATCCTCCAATACTCTAACCGATATGAAAAACGAGAACGTACAAACAGATGGCGGAAATAATTGCTGAATATCTTTCAAGCACTTCCACACTCAGCTATACGATTGAAGGCAGGACTCTGAAAAATAATGTAAACATGTTAGTTAAACAAGCAAAAAATTACCATCAACAATATATTTACTCGAGAGACTTCACACTGAATGAGCTAAACTCACCAATAGGAAAGTTAAATCCAAGATGTCACCTGGAGATGCTCTAATCTTTGGTCAATGATTAAACACTTTGGAGAGGAAGCTAAAAATCAACTCCTACGAATACTGAAGATTTCATGGAAAATGGTAAGCTACATACTGAAACCAAACAAAGATGCCAAGGAATGCAAGAACTATCGGCCAATTGCTCTTACCAGCATACTTTGTAAAATAACAGAATGAATTATCCACTCTAGGCTCATAGTCTGGCTCACTAACAATAATAAAATAAACTTCTACCAAACTGCCTAAAGATTCAGACACTGTACAACTGATAAACTGTTCTACTTCTGTCAATCAATAATAGATTTCTAGGAAAAACCGCCAAAGAAGACAACGGACGTATTCATGGATATGACCTCAGCTTTTGATCGAGTGTATAAATTATTTGAAAGGCTGCACAACATCGGAGTAAGATAAAAACCTTAATCTGGATAGCAGACTTCTTCCGGGGAAGAAGGATAAAGGTTCGGGTCAATAGAACATTTTCCAAGGACCGACGAACATGGGCTGGTGTACCTCAGGGATCTGTGCTCAGTCCTCTACTCTTCTCGCTATATATTAACTGTTGTTTATGTAATTAGATGAATATTATTTGTATTATATAAAGCCTCATTATGTAAAAATATATGTATATATAAATTGGACATTTGTGGTTGGCCATGGTCAAGTTTGAGCTCTTGTACGTCTAATTACGACACAACAAAAGTGGCGACGAGGATGCGCGATCTACAGAGCCAGTAAAAAGCTGAAGAAAACGGCGTCTATGCAAGTATAACAACTACATCTTTTAAACTATCTGGATCAAGAAAACAAAGGAGTAGAAAAGATCAGCATGATAAGTTCAAAGTTAATAGTACCTTTTAGATACTATAGCCCAGTGGAGGACACTTCGATCTTTTTGTACAAAAATTTGAGGCTTTCATTTTGGCATCTGAAGGAGGAGATTAAAGTACCGATTTTTACCTTGCTACCAGATTCTGAAACTTTAAAGCAGAGAAACGACATTTTCTTCCTGGTCTAATGAAAGATCAACCCTATGATACTATCATTCAAAGAATTAAGCTGCATTTGGATTAAAAGAAGAAAGTGATACCACAGATATGCAGATTTTTAAAGAGAATTCAACAGGAAGGAGAATCAATTTCGGAATATCTTAGAGAATTGAAACATTTAGCAATAAATTGTAATTTCGGCGATATGCTGGGAACCATGATGCGAGACCGTTTTGTGGCTGGAATCAAGTTGGAAAGCCTGCAAAAAAAGCTACTACAAGAAAACGACGATGTCACACTGGATAAAGTTTTGCAGTGGCGATCTCGTTCGAACTGGCGGAGATAAATACAGTGTGGACAAGATATCCCCTGTGCATGGAAAAGATAAAAAGGGTGAGTACAATAATAGTATGGTGCAGCAAAGGCCTTTCAGGCAAAGGGTAGAAATAATGTGTTATAGATGTGGTGAAAGACATTCATACGTGGCCTCTGTTTGCCCTCATAGAAGAAAGACTTGTTTTAAAATGTAAAAAACTGGGTCATTTAAGTAGGGTCTGGAGAAGTAGTAAAAAAATGTGGGGATGTAAATTTGTACAAGAGGACTCTATATTCTGTACAGGGCGAAACTGATGCCACAATAAATTTAACAGTAGATGATTATTCTTTGTGCTTAACCATATATACATTAAGTCCAGTTACGTTAATACCTAAATATATATGATTTATTGGCAAGGTAAAAAATTATTTCCAACAAATTTAAGATTTAAATCCTTTTGTGGTAAATCAATAGAGATTATAGGGCAAAGAATTTTTTTGGAAAAGAAGCCAACCAATATTTACGATTAATAGTTGTAAATGAAAAATCCAGGTGATTTTGTTAGAAAAAGAATGGCTTAAACAGTTTAAACTTGATTATTTTAGAATAATGTTTAGCATTAAAAATTTGAATAATGAATCTAATAAAAATAGTTTGATTGATAGATTTGCAGATTTGTTTAACAAAGATTTGGGCTGTCTAAAGGATGTTAAAATATTTTTTTATTTAAAAAAGGATGTGACTCCTGTGTTTTGTAAGCCCAGAAGTTTACCTTTCACTTTAAAAAATAAAGTATAGAATGAAATTGTTCTTTTGTGAATTCTGGAATTTTAGAACCTATAGTTCATGCAAATTGGGCCGCTCTAATAGTACCGGAATTAAAAAACGATGGTAGTGTAAGGATATGTGGTGATTTTAGATGTACAGGTAATGAAGCAATAGAATTAGATGGGTATCCCCTTCCATCAATCAATGAGATATTTTCAAAATTATCTACAAGCACCGTACTTTCGACTCTAGACCTATCACTGGCTTATTTACAAGTAATGTTAGCGGAAGAAGTCAAAGCTGTTGTTGATATAAACACAACAAAGAGGTTGTTTTCTTATAAAAGACTACCATATGACGTAGCGGTAGCACCAAATAAATTTCAGAGGATTATGTAAGTTTATTTGCTGATTTGCCAGGTGTGGCCTGCTACATAGATTATATTTTGGTTGCAGGAAAAGACTTTGAAGATCATGAACAAACGTTGGATCTAGTGTTTAGATGATTGCTAGAAAAAGGTTTAAAGTTAAACAGATATAAATGTAAATTTAAAAAGAAATCGGTTGAATATTTAGGGTTTAAATGGATAAATATGGACTGCATCCCTTAGAAAATAAAATTAAAGCAGTGATAGAGGCGCCTGAACCTAAATAATGTTTTGCAATTAAGATCTTTCATAGGACTCTTAATTTATTATTATAGATTCATAAAGAATATAGCAAACATTTTAGCGCTATTCTATCAACTTTTGAATAGAAATTGAAGATGGAATTGGACGAAAGAATATCGAATGTTATTTTAAAAAATGTAAATCATTATTAATGGACTATGGACTAGGCGTAATTCTGAGTCATAGTAATGATAAAGAGGAAGACTGCCCTATAGCTTTTGCTTCTAGAACATTAACTGAAGCGGAAAAACGTTTCTCTCAACTAGAAAAGAATGCGTTGAGCATAACTTTTGGCGTTGAGAAATTCAGAAAATACTTACTGGGACGAAAATTTGTATTGGTCACAGACAACCGATCCTTAATTCATATATTTTCACATCATAAACCAATTCCGATATGTGCATCATTCAGAATTAAACGATGGTCCTTAAAATTAGCTGCATTTAATTATACTGTGGAATTTCGAAAAACTAGTGATAATTCCAATGTTGACGCATTGTCACGTCTTCCTTCAGAATCGAGTGTCAGAGAGTCTCTTGATGAGACCAGGTACTTCTTCTCAGGAAGTTGAATGAGGTACCGTTCTCTTTTATAGAGATGTAATATGAGACACCCCAAGATAAAATACGGTCTATAGTATTAAGGAATGTTAGAGAAGGTAACTGTGTGTGTATGTGTGGAAATTCACAAGGGTACCGATAGAAAACCCACTAGCTCCTCATTATAAGATCAATGAGGAATCAAGTTTGGAGTTTGGTTGCCTTCAATGGCGTGAAAGAGTGGTAATTCTCCAAAAATTAAGATATTCAATTTTAAATGACTTGCATGAAATACATATGGGAATTGTTGAAATGAAGATTGCCAGACGATATTTTCTGGTGGCCAGGCATAGACAGTAACATTGAGGAGTTAACTAGAGAATTTAGAGTATGCCAAGAATCGGCAAGCATGCCCCCGGCTACCAGCTCGGAATGGACTTGGCCCGAAAAACTGTGGCATCGACTTCATCTTGATCTAGCGGGTCCGTTCATGGGAAGAATGTTTTTGGTTCTCGTGGACGCATACTCAAAGTGGATAGAATTTTTTATCATCAAAGATATTACCAGAAAAACGATTATAAATCATCTTAGAGAAAATTTTGCCAGATTTGGATTGCCCTAATTTTTGGTTACAGATAATGGAAGACAGTTTGTCTCCGGTGAATTCGAGCAATGTACCAAAATGAATGGTATACGGCACACTAAGACCAGTCCTAGTACAAATGGTTTAGCTGAGAGATATGTAAGAGAGTTTAAAAACCTTTTGAGAAAGAATAAAGGAAAATATGATTTAGAGACGAATCTACAAAGATTCCTATTTGCTCATAGAGCATTCTCCCAAACTGTAATGAAGGAATTCCCCCGCGGAACTGCTAATGAAGAGAAGTTTAAAATCAAGATTCTCGAATTTAATACCAAGATGGGAAATCCGCGAGAGGTATTTCATGAGGCCGTAAGAAGGGAGGAGCAGTTTACTACAGGTTGCGAGGTTTATTTCCGCAGCTATGCAACTGGACCTAAACGGTAAAGAGGTACCATTTTGAAATTATTGAGCTACCGTCACTACCTTATAAGTTGCGAGGGCGTCGTGTATAAGAGGCTTATCAATCAATTGCGACCTGTGAAAAATAAACAAGTGGAGACTAGAAATTTGATACTTCCTCGAACATCAGGAGAGAAGCCTATATAGAGTGAAGAGAAGATTCCAGAGATTACATCAGGAAACAAGGAGGAGACTGCTTCTGTGCACGTACCCTCTTGCACTCCTAAACCGGAGCCTACCGCTGTTCAAGTGCCCGCCCGCAGTCCTAGACCTCAGAGAGCCAGGAAACCCCCAGACCGACTGGAGTATTATTAAGGGGGGAGATGTGTTGTGTATGTAAATAGATGAAGATTATCTGCATTCTTTAAAGTCTCATTATGTAAGAATATAGGTGTATATAAATTGGACATTTTTTGTTGGCCAAACGAAAATAATAAGAGCTACAAAAAGAGTCATGGTCAAATTTGAGTTGTTGTACATCTAATTACGACACAACCTTAACAACATCCATCCTCACTGAAGACACAAAGGTTGCCTGTTATGCAGATTATATAGCCATTTGGCACAGAAGTAGCAGTATAGAAATATCAGAAAAATACTGAACACATCAATGAGAGGATTGGAGAAGTGGGCAATGGAACTCAAAATTACAATAAACCCAATAAACACAAACCTATAGGTCTCCTTCACTGACAGGAAAAAAGGCATGATTTTAACTCCAAAATAAGCATAAAGAACTATATAATTGATAAAATTAGATCTCCAAATTACCTAGGTATGATACTTAATGAAGAATTCCGATTTACAGAACACATAATTAGTACCTCAAATAGAGCTACCAGAAACCTAAACATTCAGAGAAGGCTATGTGAAACAAATTGGGGAGCAAAACCCAAAATTTTCAGAACAACATTTATCACCTTAAAAAGGCCAATAATGGAATATGCAACACCTGTTTGGGCTCCCTCAAGTTCATCACTAAAAAGAAGACTAGACAGTGTTCAAGCAAAAGCGGCCAAATTAATCACTGGTTCTGTTTCAAATACCAACAATTAGAAAATTCAGAGAGAATGTGGTCTAGACCTACTTGAAAGCAGAAGACAATTAAAAACAATAAAATTCACCAATAGCTTAAAACCTAAAGAAACCGAACACATATCCCATAGAACCTATTTAAACTGGACACAAAAAGAAAGGCTCAAAAGATCTTCAACACTTCAATACCACAACAATATTAGAAAGAGCATAAATATGAAACATAATGAATTACAAATTCGAGAATAACCAATATTTCCTACCGAATGATAATCAAATGTAATCATCAATCTTAACCTGAATGAACCCTGCAATAAAAAAGAAAACAAAAACATACTTAAAAAGAAAGAACTTGACACAATTGGTTTATGTGATCAGATAAATTATTTAACAGCATATACAGATGGATTACCAGACCTTACCATAAGTAATGGAGGGGCTGGAATTAACATGATACTGCAAGATGAAACATACATCAAAATCAAAGAAGGAGTAAGAAAGATTTCGTCAAACTTCACTTGTGAACTGACAGCTATCTGGAAAGCTCTTGATGTATGCCTTAACCAACCATCCCTTCATCAAGCAGAAGAAATTATAATATACCGTACAACGACTTCATATCCGATCTAGAAGCGATTCAGAAGGGCAATACTATAATCACACAGAAAATACATTCGTTACCTACTCAGCTGATATCATTGGAGAATAACTGCATTCTACAATGGATTCATGCCAATGTTTGGATCGGGGGTAATGAAATGGCAGTTGAATTTGCAAAAGAAGCCAGAAAGTTGATCCAAAGAAGAGAACAAATGTCATTATTTGACGCTAATGCTTTTGCAAAATACAAGATAATTTAACAAAAAATAAGAAAAGATCAAAATGTGAAATAAACTCCGAGAGAAAAATGACAAAACTATAACAAGATTTAGAACAAAACATTATAAAGGATGACAATACATCCAGATGGCACAAGAACCTATAGAACATGCAACAACTGTCCTGGTGTGGAACTAACACCTACCCACATATTCTCATGCCCACAGCCTTGCAGAAAATTGACATAGACCCAGAGCAGCTGCTTTACACACCCAAGATAGTGGACAATGCTGCTGCTGCTGTGATAGAGATGCATGGAGACTTCTGAGGCTCTTAATTGGACACGACAAAAACAACAACGGCATTCCAGATTGAAATAAATCATCAGAGATAGATAAATATTTTTCAAATGAATCAAAATAAATATAATCGACACTGAAAGAGAGTTGATTTTAAAAAAAATTAGAAATTTTTTATTTTCGAAATTTAAATAGCTGAGAGGATTCCAGAAACGGGCATCTAAAATATCAAGTTTATTTTTGCTACATGTTTTAATTTGCATATACCTATTTTACATATCTCAGATTGTATTCAAAAATCGTTAACCATTTCTTCTAACTTTTGGCAGAATGGTGTTTTATTAATTTATCATTTGATATTATTAGGGTTCTTTCCTGGTATTCAAAAAGGAAAAATACGTGTCGATCAGTTATATTTTTCAATTTATCAAACAATTTGGCCGCTGAATCGCTGATTCTGGTAGAATTTGCCATAAAAAATCCCACTGCATCCTGAACACAATGGTGTTTACCGCATTGCTCTAGCGCATATATTCGCGGAGTTATTAATTTTTAAAGTTGTGCGGGACTTTTGGATCACCCTGTATACCAAAATTTTCGTTCTTTTTCCCTTACGTGAAAATCTTATTTTTAATTTCCAAATATTAATAGATTTATTTATTTTTAATTTATTTGATTTAACAATCATAGATATTTTGCCTGTAGATGCTACTCTAAATGTTATTTATCATCATTAAATTGTTTATTTTGAAACACGTTCTTTTGTATTTTTGATTTTAATTAATTTATAATATATATATTTTGAAAATAGAGAGAGAGCATTCCATATATGCATTTTTAATTAAATATATATGGTAATTTAAACCAACAACCCTATATTGTATAACTACTTATAACAAGATTGTCATGTTGTATATAAGAACACATCTATAAATAATTATGCGCATGATTAATCTGTGTCAGTGCATCGCCATATGTAATGTACTTTGTACAAACTAAAGACAAATAAATAAAGCTATGTAATAGATTAAGAGCTGAGTTAAACCAAGATTGAAAAGTCGAAAACGTCTACAATCGAGACAACTCTAAAGGAATTCGGCAGTCGTTGCCATCAAGGTCGAAGGGTGCAGACGTCCAAAGTTCACATTCTCAGACATCTCCAACCCCCCTCCTCGGGAATGGTATATAAACACCTCGGTTTTAGCCGACCGCAGTTAGTCCATAGTTAGATAGTTAGTCAGCAGCCACCCCTTTCACCGTCAGCGCAAGCCCTTGTCGCTTATAGCCAGGACCACCTGATCGCCATGTAAAACAGTAAGATCTCTTCTAACTCCATCTTGCTTAGCTCAACTCCTATCTGTTCATGGAACCTTCCTACTACAGCTGTGTCTCTTCGTTGTGTGTGTGTGGACATTCCCAAACTTTCCACTCTGCCTCGACCACGACTGCCTGTACTCTGTGAAAACTGTTAAAGGTCTTCCAAAGTGCAGAGAGGTACTGGAAAACTCTCCACGCCCTGACTGTCCCTCTCGGCTAATACAGGTTTGACCACCGGTTACCACAGCTATAGCGAGAGTCGACAGGATCTCATCACAGATAAGTCGACAGCAACTCTTTATCACATCTAAAGTCGACAGGATGACCACAACGAAGATGACCACAACGAAGAAGGTAAGAAGCCTGTCCAGATAGAAGCGAGGAAGAGCAAAGATAGAGGAACAAACCCGCCGCTAGTCCAACGAAACGACCAATCAATCTTCCCCCCAACGACACAGCCGAAAATCCCGCAAAATAAGCCGGTGAGAAGTTCCCCACCTTCGGCCTTACAACGCACCCATCTTCCAGGCGACATGCCGTCGTCACCAAACAGAAGTCACAAGCTTCTACAAGCTCTACTTGGAGCGTCTTCCCCATCATCAGGACGACAACTAAAGACCAAGTATCCTGACTGAACAATCCTCAAAACTGTGAGTTTTTAAAAACTTTCTCCACATGCTCACAACTTTATTCTCCATAAAATTAATGTTTATTTTCACTGAAATCATTTCAAATCAATTTTTACCATTTTTATATCATTTCAATTCAAATTTTAAACCTTTTTACAACCCCATTTATCAATTTTTACTTTATTTTAAGCAACTTATAAATTTTAATTCATTACTTTCAATTTTACATTTTAAAAAAATCATTATTTTTTTAAATTACTCGAATCATAATTCTAAACTTATTTGTGTGGTTTTCTTAATATCTTATTTTTATACTAAAACACCAATCTCTTAATCAAATGCTCAAAACTTTGCAAAAATCATTTTTATGTTCAATATTTTATAAAAACGCCTCATTCAAATTATATGTCACTATCACGCCATTGCCCCTTTTACAAGGCTAATTTTCGCATTACCATAATCAACGATTTAAAAAATATATTCAAATTTTAATAAACATAGGTGAAACGCATTTTTTTTTTTTAAATCTCAAAAATCGAAAGATACAATATCTTCAAAATCACAACTAGAAAAGTAACTATCTTTCCCTAAACCAGTTAAAAATAAAAATCCCATTAACTACCACGTCAGTAGCTAAATTAAGTCACAGTCTTCCAAAACTATTACAATCGTTAAATCCCAACATAGCTACAATCCCCCTTCCTTTCCTTTTACATGCATAATTATTAATCATCCACACATCTCTCTCAACAAACTACAACACACTTCCCATCACTTTCTACAATTGGCCACCATCTATTAGCGCGCGACTAAGCAACAAATCGAATTCGAGCAACACAAGCTCCGGCGCCACTAAACGTGCCGCATTCACTAACAACCAAGATATATCGATGTGTTTTGTAAGACCACCACTCATGACTAGTAAATTTGTTGTTCATGATGAAACAAGTTAGATGCTGTACCAAAAACAAAGACTTCACGTGACACCTTTCCATTCAATTCACTCACTCGTGTCACACAGCGCATCACAACAATTTTTCTCACTTAAAAGGCCACAAAGACGCCTTCATGCCTGTATAACTTCTCACCCCAAAGCGTGTCCACGTCGAAAGTCGCACTTTTACTCACATCTAAACCTGACATCATTGAATAATATTTGTACTAAATCCGCAACACCGAAAACAACCTTTTTCAAATACACCATAAAACTACCAACAAGCTTTCACCACTCTCAAAAGGAGTTTAACCAGTAAACCAGTACCCTAACCTACATTCAAACTCTCAAAACTGTACTACAACAAGGATTTCCAAAATGTCTGTTATCTGACAGAGCGCCCGCTTTTACCTCAGAAAATTCCGTAAATTTCTAATAACACATGGTATACAACCCCTGCTCACCACAAGCAATAACCCACAGGCAAACAGTTTAATAGAACGCTTAAATGCCACCATTACAGGCAAACTCAGACTAGCTTATCTAGAAAATCCAAAAGCTTCCTGGACTCAACTTGTTAAACGCGTCACTCAGATGTATAATAACACACCCCATTCTGTCACAAGTTTTCCACCCACCTATTTAATGTTCAATTTTATACCCCCAAATCTGATAACTCATCTTAATCCATACCCCGAAATAACCAGACTAGAGGAGAAAGAATGTAAAGAACGTGCGACGCAGACTTCCCCCATATCGCCCCCTTTATAAACAATACACATCGCACCCCGGTCGTAAAAATGGACACCACTAGTTAACATACCAGAGGCCCCCAGTCCTACAGTCCCCATGTCCCGCATTCCTTTTAATTCCACACATTTTACTACAGTCGATATCTTAACCTAACTTTTAAACATTTATATATCTGAATTTGAACAAGACCTACCTTAAATTTAAACATTTTGATATTTTAATCCTGTGTAAATCTCTAAATTTTTCTACATATCAAACATTTTACATGTTAAATTGAGATCACAATCTTTAATTATATTCTGTTTTTTTGTATAAAATATTTTATTTTTTATTTTTGCCTTTCAATTATATAATCCCTAGTTTCTAATCCAACATTATCTAAAAACAAATCAATTTTATTTTTATTTTTCATAATATTATTTCAGTATTACAAAATATATATTTGTTGTCAAAATTCACTTTAATTTTTCATTATTATCACTTTTATATATTGATTGTTTGATTTTATCCACTTAAACTTTATTCAACCACAATGATATTTCTATATTTTATTCATTTTATATTTGTTTTATACCTTTTTATAAAATGACTATGTTATCATTAACTTTCGGGCATACAACAATCTATTTCTCTAACCACTTCAGTGTACTTTACACTACTATCTTCTCAGTCATTGCTTCACATCAACGTAGAAAAACGACAGTACTGCTTGACAATTATTTTTTTTTATTTCATAATTTCAACAAACTATTTGATCAAAGTTCCCCAGATTTTTAAAAATCCCAACTTCTGGCCTGAACACGTTTCAAAGGTTTACTACAATCATCCCTAGAGCATAATCACCCACGCAAACACAAAGCGTCCACAACTTTCACAACTCAATTTTTTTAGCTCTAGCGGACCACAATCAACCTTTGATTTTAAGTCAAGTCAGATCACCTACTGTCGCTACAACAATTCTACTTAACGCATGACTCCATTTCACCCCTTTCAATCAAACTAACAACTTATTCTTCAACAACTTTTCAACGCAATAACCCTACAATTGTGACAAAGCACTGTAACCCTTATACAGGATCACAGGTGAAACATTGCCTCGGAAGACGCACAAGTCTATATCCTCGCTTTGCACCTGGACCTAAGTATTTGATTACCTGTGTAATACTTACAATTGCATATTCTTTAACCACTAACCCTTTCCAACGCCCGACAACAATCTCTTAAAACATCATCATTATTTTTATCAAACAAAGGTTTTATCTTAATTTCTCTTTTATATGAATATCATAACTTTTAAATTAAACATAAGTTGTATTTTTTAGAATTTTCAGATATATCCAAACAAAACATCTTGTTATCGCCCTTTTTAACCCTCACAGTTTAAATTAATTAAAAGAAATTTTAATTACTTACCTGTGTTAGAGAGGCTTTACCCGTTTAAAACCGGATAAACCCTTTCACTCCCGGGGCTCATCTATGGTAATTTAAACCAACAACCCTATATTGTATAACTACTTATAACAAGATTGTCATGTTGTATATAGAAACACATCTATAAATAATTATGCGCATGATTAAACTGTGTCAGTGCATCGCCATATGTAATGTACTTTGTACAAACTAAAGACAAATAAATAAAACTATGTAATAGATTAAGAGCTGAGTTAAAGCAAGATTGAAAAGTCAAAACGTCTACAATCGAGACAAATTAAAGGAATTCGGCAGTCGTTTCCATCAAGGTCAAAGAGTGCAGACGTCCAAAGTTCACATTCTCAGACATCTCCAACCCCCCTCCTCGGGAATGGTATATAAACACCTCGGTTTTAGCCGACCGCAGTTAGTCCATAGTTAGTCAGCAGTCACCCCTTCCACCGTCAGCGCGAGCCCTTGTCGCTTATAGCCAGGACCACCTGATCGCCATGTAAAACAGTAAGATCTCTTCTAACTCCATCTTGCTTAGCTCAACTCCTATCTGTTCATGGAACCTTCCTACTACAGCTGTGTCTCTTCGTTTTGTGTGTGTGGACATTCCCAAACTTTCCACTCTGCCTCGACCACGACTGCCTGTACTCTGTGAAAACTGTTAAAGGTCTTCCATAGTACAGAGAGGTACTGGAAAACTCTCCACGCCCTGACTGTCCCTCTCGGCTACTACAGGTTTGACCACCGGTTACC
Organism: Cordylochernes scorpioides; assembly: GCA_030710605.1. NCBI lineage: Eukaryota > Metazoa > Arthropoda > Arachnida > Pseudoscorpiones > Chernetidae > Cordylochernes > Cordylochernes scorpioides. Next base: position 94,318,157 of record CP092886.1, on the reverse strand, counting down.
ACAGCTATAGCGAGAGTCGACAGGATCTCATCACAGATAAGTCGACAGCAACTCTTTATCACATATATATAATATAAAATAAAAGGATTTTAAAGCGCGAATGTTTCTTTTATACATAAAACGAACTTCTACTGTCCTTACTGCGATGAAAAAAATATATTGGGAGGGCTTGGCTCATCAGTGGTGAACCCTCCCAGCGGTTTCGCCAATTTAATCCACCAGACCGCTTCTCAGAGCTCTAATATTGTATTGGATCATTCTGCTTTTATATGCTACACTGAAGGATGGAATCTTAGAAATGGGTTTCAAGTAAACTATGGACATAAGCTTATAGGACAGTAGAATTACATTCAAATATTTGCTTCGAGCAATGCACTTCAGCAAACTATAAAGACAAGGTCATTAGGAATAAATTAACACAAAGCAATAACGCGCCATCTATACATATAAAATAAAAGGATTTAAAAGCGCGAATGTTTCTTTTATACATAAAACGAACTTCTACTGTCCTTACTGCGATGAAAAAATATATTGGGAGGGCTTGGCTCATCAGTGGTGAACCCTCCCAGCGGTTTCGCCAATTTAATCCACCAGGCCGCTTCTCAGAGCTCTAATATTGTATTGGATCATTCTGCTTTTATATGCTACACTGAAGGATGGAATCTTAGAAAAGATTTTCAAGTAAACTATGGACATAAGCTTATAGGACAGTAGAATTATATCCAAATATTTGCTTCGAGCAATGCTCTTCAGCAAACTATAAAGACATGGTCATTAGGAATAAATGAACACAAAGCAATAACGCGCCATCTATACATATAAAATAAAAGGATTCTAAAGCGCGATGTTTCTTTTATACATAAAACGAACTTCTACTGTCCTTACTGCGATGAAAAATATATTGGGAGGGCTTGGCTCATCAGTGGTGAACCCTCCCAGCGGTTTCGCCAATTTAATCCACCAGACCGCTTCTCAGAGCTCTAATATTGTATTGGATCATTCTGCTTTTATATGCTACACTGAAGGATGGAATCTTAGAAATGGGTTTCAAGTAAACTATGGACATAAGCTTATAGGACAGTAGAATTACATTCAAATATTTGCTTCGAGCAATGCTCTTCAGCAAACTATAAAGACAAGGCCATTAGGAATAAATTAACACAAAGCAATAACGCCCCATCTATACATATAAAATAAAATGATTTTAAAGCGCGAATGTTTCTTTTATACATAAAACGAACTTCTACTGTCCTTACTGCGATGAAAAAATAATAATAAAAAGAATAAGTAAGGACAGTAGAAGTCCGTTTTATGTATAAAAGAAACATTCGCGCTTTAAAATCCTTTTATTTTATATGTATAGATGGCGCGTTATTGCTTTGTGTTAATTTATTCCTAATGGCCTTGTCTTTATAGTTTGCTGAAGAGCATTGCTCGAAGCAAATATTTGAATGTAATTCTACTGTCCTATAAGCTTATGTCCATAGTTTACTTGAAACCCATTTCTAAGATTCCATCCTTCAGTGTAGCATATAAAAGCAGAATGATCCAATACAATATTAGAGCTCTGAGAAGCGGTCTGGTGGATTAAATTGGCGAAACCGCTGGGAGAGTTCAACACTGATGAGCCAAGCCCTCCCAATATATTTTTTCATCGCAGTAAGAACAGTAGAAGTTCGTTTTATGTATAAAAGAAGCATTCGCGCTTCAAAATCCTTTTATTTTATATGTATAGATGGCGCGTTATTGCTTTGTGTTAAATATATATAATACATATTTTGTATTTCTGATTCATTTGTTAATTCCTTTTACATAGTTTTGTTACAAATTTTTATTTAGATTGTATTTTTTTTAGATAAAAGCTAAATTAGTTGAATGTTGTATATATGTCGGTATTTTATTATAATTGTAAATATAGCTTTGTTACATTTTTAATTTAATTTTTTTTTCACATCTAGAATTGTTGAATTTAAAAATATGTTTCAGCTCCATTTGTATGTATTCTATTATTTTCCCTCTTTGCTCATGTCTTTGCCAAATGCTATTTTCCTGTTCCCACTAAATATATTATTGGGGGCTTCAATATAGTCTGCCAAAATTGCTCAGCCCTACCTCTTCCCGGGAAACCGTTTGTAGCTAATTAGAGATTAATGAAGTACTGAATTGCTTACCAAACAGGAGTCCTTGAAACACAAATACTGACAGTGCCCAGAGTTGAACACACCTTATTGGTGCCAAAAATATCTTTGGTTCCTTCAGATATCAACCTTCCCTTCATTCTGAAGAGGAATTAATTTCCACTAAGGTTGGCTTTTGCTATGAGTATAAATAAGGCTCAAGCCCAAACCTTGGGGTCTCTTGCTAAAAGAGCCTGTGTTTACGCATGGATAGCTCTATGTGGCTTTTTCACGTGTGCGAACTTTGGAAAGCATACATGTAAAGTCGAACCCACACACACACACACACACATTTATAAATAAAACTAAAAAATATATTTTTAATAAGATCCTTTAGATGATTTCCTTTAATAAGTAGTCTCCTCTGCAATATAGTTGACAACTTCTTTTTTTCTGATTTATATATAATATAAAATATATTTATCTAAACTTTTCACTAATATCTATAGTTTCTCTTCTGAAAATATTTTTTGTGTAATATTTGTTTGCGCTAATAAACTATTTATTATCAATTATTTTGATTTTTATTTACTTATTTTTCCTTCTGCTCTATTCATAATTTTGTACATTTTCAGCGGCGCCGCCCACCTCTGTAATACCTTTTAAGGGTTAAATTGTATTTAAACAACAATTAACAGTCGAGATTTGAATTTTAAAATGATCGAAATAACGGAAGAGTAGAATTATCGATAGTGTTTAATTAAAGTTTGCCATATAATAGTCCGTATGAGAGGACATCAAAACATGGTCGAATTATTGTGTGTCTAAATACCGAGGTTAAGCTGTACAATAAGGTCTTTTAAATGAATTCATTCCTTTGGATAGCATACATGTTAAGTTATACCCATGTATATATTAAACTATAAATATAGATTTTAATGAGGTCCTTCAAATTAATTCCTTTAATAAGTCATCTTCTCTGCAATATAGTTGGCAACTTTATTTTTTAATTTTTTTTTTCATCTTTTTTTTTTTTCGTTTTAAATATATATTTTTAAACTTTTAACCAATGCCTATAGTTTCTCACCTGAAAATATATATTTGCGTTATTTGTTTGCTAATAAACTATTTATTGTCAAATAATTTTAATTACTTATTTTTCTCACTGCTCTATACATAAATTTTGTGTATTTTCAGCCGGCCCCGCCCGCCTCTGTAATACCTTTTTAGGAGTGAGGTTATATTCAAACAACAATCAAATGTCGAAATTTGAATTTTAAAATGTTCGAATTTCGGAGGAGTTGGGTTGCCGTTATTGTCGAATTACAGTTTTATTATACAATATGATACGCCGTAGGTCAAGACATCCAAACAGGGTCGAAATATCATGTGTCGAATTAACGAGGTTATACTGTATATACAAAACTAGAAATTTAGTTTTTAATGAGGTACTTCAAATTAATTCATTACTTTTTTATGTTGTATTTTCTTCAATGTAGATGTGTTGTTTGCAATTTTATTTTCTGATTTGGTAAATTTTTCTTCTTTCTTCATTCAAAATATATATTTTTAAACATTTCACCAATTTCCTATAGTATCTCACCTGAAAGGAAATGTATATATTATTTGTTCACTAATACACTATTTATTATCAATTATTTTATTTTTGGTCTTCTCTTTATTTACCAATTTCCCCACTTCTCTATACATTAGTTTTCTATAATTTTGCACTGTGGTGTCTAATGTGTTGTTAATTATAAGGTTTGTTATGAATGATATGATTCCATTCTCATTTTGATATAGAAATATATAAGATCTGCCTCAATGTATATATTTTACTTAGAAAGTATTTTTTACTCACCCTTATATTTTAAATGCTGCTTCTTGAAAATCGTATTATAGCCATTGCAATTTTTAAGCATCTATTTATGCTCTTAATGTCTTTGTGGGCCCATCCGTTAAACCCGGGGCGTTGCCCGGGCCACTCGGCTAGTTACTATATATAAGTATAATGAAAACGAGTTATCAAAATAATTAAATGTTTCATACAATATCTATTAAGTCTCTATCAAGATCCAGCGGGGCCACTGGAAGGAGCTTCACCTTGGACTTTGGATTCTTCCACCGGAATCCTGGACGGAGTCGACACGTCTTTTCCAGGATGAGTCTCCAGCACTTGACCAGAAGCAATCTGTCCTCCTTGAATAACACGACAGACTTCTTCCATAAATTTGGAGCAATATCCTTCCACTTATTTCGTTGTTGCAAATCGTTGATGAACTCACTTAACCATCTCCTCAACAGGTGCTGCATCAACCGCTTGACTAGTTGCCACTTTGAAAGGAAATTATTATTTTTTGTAGAGGCAATAAGACTGGATATTTTTGCTCTTACGATAGAGTTAGATCCCCCCCCCCCCCCCGATAGAGTTAGAGCCTGAAACCCACTCTGATTATACCTGAATCACATCAGAAAATGGAGCTAACGTATTTTGTTATTTCTGTTTCCCAGGATGCCTGGTTTCATCAAGTTCTACCTTTTTTGGTGAAATTAATGAAGTTGTGTTGCTTGAATAATCAGATCCTGGGATTTATTAAACCCATAGGCATCAGAAGAGTATTGTTTATTTCTGTGACATGTAGGCAATATAATGGGGGGAAATGGAATATCCAATGGAACTCTTCTTAAAAGATGCATTTTCATGCTAGAAATAGTCTCTTCTTTTAGATCGACTGCATGCAATTTTCTCATTGCTAACTTCCCCTCGTTAGGTCAAGAGGGTTTGCATAAACCCGCTATTATATTTAGAGAGCCGCTTTAATTCATGACGCAACGCTAGATTCACATACTACTTTATTTTTAAAACAATTAGCTTTTTATACAAAATAAGAATACAAAATATGATGATAAGAAATTAAAAGAATATCAACATCATACATAACACCCGCCCTCACATGGGCAAGACGTTCTGCACTTCCACTCACTTCCATCCTTGAGAACTTCATAGGCAATTCTAATCTATTTTAACAGATTGAGGCAAGACCAAGATTACCTCATTATACCCATACACAGAGCTCCTCTGCCATATCTTGAAGAACTCATAAGGTAGACTGGATTCTATCAAAGGGTAGAGGAAAGTCGCGTTTTAATAGTATTAATACCCAATGATTACAAAGATCGGAGGTCAGACTCTAACTGATCATAAGACAATCTAGTTACATCGATCTTTTTCATGGGTTGTTAATAACTAAGTATAAAATCTGACGTACACACATGTTTTCTAGTTTTTAAATTAATTTACACTTTGAAATCATCAGAAATTAGTAATTTGGACTTTTCATACCAAAAACCTTTCGAAACCTCAGCTATATTAACTCAATTATTAGTATTTTCCGTTTTAACTTCACGAATTGCTCTTTCGCAATACAATATACAAGGGTCACTCCAAAGGTTTTTGCAATCAATATTAAATAATTAAAATATTGAAAAATAAATTATACACGTGTTTTATTGAGAAACGAAACATTCTCGATAAAGAGAGGCGAGTTGCCCCTCGAAATATCGGGATAATAAATATATTTATTGTCGTGTTCTACGAGCAAGAATGAACAAGAGAAGATCCTAAGCAATAGAAACTCTGACTTTATTACTTTCTTGACCTATATATACACATCGTGCTTCTCGCAGACATGCAAATATAACAACCTTTCATAAGAAACATAATGTAAAAATATATAAAACAAAACAATGCTATGCAAATATGTCGAGGTATGCGACAGACTCCCCCTCCATGACCTCTCATCACTCCTGTGATGGGACTCCTGGTGGTCTATGATGAAATTGTCCTCCGGCCCCTTGGTGATGGTTATATCCTGCATGGATGTCTCCTCAATGAATTCAGTATGTATTTCACAAGCAGAGCTGAATTCTCGCATTTCATTATGGGTCCAAATTAGCTGAGAAACCTTCTCGTAAAAAACATTCGGATTAGGATCATCTTCTTTATCTCCGTCTTTAGAATTCACTTTATCAGGTTTCTGAAGAGGCTCCATAGTGTAAGGGATGCAATTGTCCTTTTTTGCTGCGTCATTGGAAAAGTCTACGCCATTGATATCGTGGCTATGTATCTCATTCAACTCCAAGCGTTTTAGCGCTTCTCTAGTCTGGTTACACCACATCATAATACGATCGTGCTTGAAAACATGCTGGTAAAAAACAGAAGGTTCGTCTTCAGTGCCAACGAATAACATGGGATTAGTCCACTTAGGAATCATGTCACATAAATGTCCTATAGATGCTGGTTTACCTACGTCTTTAAGATATGCCAGAACAGGCTCGTCATAGGGTGGGATGCAATACACTTCCAGGCAATTTACGAGTAATTCCATCTTCGGTCTAGTTGGTCTGCCTATTTTGACACACCACTTCTGAGTTCGAAGTAGCTGCAGGTAACGATAGAACCTCGTGGCCTCTAAAGTAAAGGATAAAACATCCTCCCCAATCATGGCAATGTCACGTAGTCCTTTCTTTGTCCAATTCGCTTTCACAACTTCCTCGTATATATCTACAGGAGATCCTCTTTGTTCAACAGATTCCGGTTCATGGAATTCAAGAATTGCCAAATATTTTAAGATTTGAATTAAACCCTCATACAGTTGTAGAGATGTAGTTACTCTTGGCAGTTCAGGTAGTGCTGCACGAAGTTCCAAACTCATATTTATCATTTCAAAATAGAGTCCACTCAGCATAAATAGACTCCTTCTTGAATACTCAATTGGACATGGTCTCTTTCCATATTTACTAATTATCCTTTGTATCTATATCCTTAATACACCTGGCATTCCCAAAATCGATTACTTTAGCAATATATCCAAGAGTTGGGATTTTAATCTTTTTTGAAGCTACTTCATATTTGATTAGTTTCTCTTCTGTTTCTGCAACTAGAACATTGTTAATATGAAGATCATCATGTAAAAGTTCAATTTCCTCTTCACCAATTGCAAAAACTATACAAATCTGGCGAAATAATACTAATAAATTTTCATATGAAAGTCTCGATTTGATAACCGTTTCGAGTTATTCCTCCATATTCCATTAGGAAAACAAAATGATTTTTCCGTTCTCCTTCACAATAGTAAGGCCATGGTTTTCCTTTTTCAAAGATATTTATGAGAAGCCTAAACGTCTTTTCAGTATCTATAACAAGCATAAAGGAATATGGATAACATAAATTGACCTGACCATTTTTTAGGGTTCTTAAGGAATTGTAGATGGCCAATTCATTTCGTAAAACATCAATGTCATATTCCTCAAATTCTTCAGCTTCTCCTCTGAATCCACTTTCTATCTCTGAAATTTGCATCATTCCAATGTCGTATTTATCAAGCATGCTTTTTTGCATCTGGCTTAAATCTTTAGCATAAATCCAAACTTTTTGGCAGCGTGTTAATTTCTTTAATATTAACAAACGACGTCTTGCGGGATTGCATTTATCGAAATCACCTATTCCATGGCAGATAATAGCATCACATATTCCTAATTTCATATTTCTTTTTTCACCGCTTGTTTGAAACGAATAGATTCCTTTCTTGAGAGTTTCCAACAGAGTATCGTAACAGGGTAGCTCTCTCAAATCTCTTCTCAATAACTTCATGTCTTTGGTGATGGTGTTTCTATTATTCCAGGTGGTGGGGAAGCTCAACTCCTTTGGAGGTGCTTCTTCGCCGGTACCAGGCTTTGGTTCTTTTTTGCCAGTACCAGACTCCTTAGTAGGTTATTTTTCTCCAGCATGGGTGTCAGGGTCATCAATAATGCAATCAGAAAGTTTTTCTGTATTCTCTGAATCTTTGTCAATTTCCCCAGCTTGAGTGTTAGGAACATCAATAATGCAATCAGAAATTTCTTCTGTATTCTCTGTATCTGTATCAATTTCCCCAGCTTGAGTGTTAGGAACATCAATAATGCAATCAGAAATTTCTTCTGTATTCCCTGTATTATTGTCAATATCCCCAGCTTGAGTGGTAGGAACATCAATAATGTAATCAGAAATTTCTTCTGTATTCTCTGAATCTTTGTCAATTTCCCCAGCTTGAGTAAAAGTGGCATCATCATGATCACAAAGTTCTGCATTATCTGCATCAATACCAGCAATAACATCTACCTATTTCGTAATAGGCTCTGCACTTTCAGTTCCTATAACTGACTTTTTCTCAACTTGAGCTTTTTCACTCTCTTCAACTTCAACAGAAATTATTTTCAACTTCAGCCTTTTCACTTTCATCTGCTTCAACAGATTTTTTCTCAATTTCGGCTTTTTCACTTTCTTCCGTTTCTACAACTGAATTTTTCTCAACTTGAGATTTTCACTTTCATCTGCTTCAACGGTTTTTTTCTCAACTTCAGCCTTATGACTTTCTTCCGTTTCTACAACTGAATTTTTCTCAACTTGAGATTTTTCACTTTCTTCAACTTCAACAGACGTTTCAAGACTTTCTAGAGACTTCATACTTTCCAGAGACTCAAGGCTCTCTTCTTCTTCCTCATCATCTACATCTCCTACATCTTCTACATCTTCTACATCTTCCACATCCTTTACATCTTCTACATCTTCTACAACTGAATATTTGAAATATTCCTTTTGTTCATAGTAATCCTCTTCGCTGAAATATTATTCTTTCGTATTTCCACAAAGAATGCTCATCATTAAGCGTTGCTGATCAGCCATCGCCCTGATGAGGGTTTACAGGGAAGGTCTTGAGGATCCTGTGCGGGGCTGCGCCATATTGTCGTGTTCTACGAGCAAGAATGAAAAAGAGAAGAGCCTAAGCAATAGAAACTCTGACTTTATTATTTTCTTGACCTATATATACACATCGTGCTTCTCGCAGACATGCAAATATAACAACCTTTCATAAGAAACATAATGTAAAAATATATAAAACAAAACAATGCTATGCAAATATGTCGAGGTATGCGACATTTATAAATCCAATATATGCATATTTTCTTAATATATATATATGTTATTATAAAAATATTATTTTATTTACATTTATATTTCATATTATGGTAGCTAGAAACCTTTTAAAAGGGCAATGTCGTGGTACTGACAAATAATTTGAATTGGGACGTTTAAATAAAATTTGGAATATGACAACTATTTTTGAAAAATGTTAGGTATTTGATTGAGAGATTGGTATTTTGGTATGAAAATAAGATATTGAGAAAAACACATAAATCAATTTAGAATGATGATATAAGAGAAATTAAAATAATAATAATTATTATTTTTTTAAGTTGTAGATTTGGATAATGCCATTTTAAGTTAATTTAGGAAAGACATGTAAAATTAGTAAATAGATAAAAATGTGTGATTGGCGAATTTTTTTTGTTTGTTTAGTATTAAAAATTGAAAGTAATGAATTAAAATTAATAATTTGATTAAAAATAAAGAAGAAATTGATGAATGAGAGTATAAAGATATAAAAATTGAATTTAAAATAATATAAAAAGCTAAAACTGAATGAAAATGATTAAAGTGAAAATAAACACAAAAAAATATGGGCAATCAAGTTGTGTGAGCATGAGGAGAAAGTTATATTGGTTTTTAAAAACTCACAGTTTTGATGAAAATTTAGTCAGGAAACTTGGTCTTAGATTGTCGTCCTGCTGACGTGGAAGGCGCTCCATGTAGGGCTTGTAGAAGCTTGTAGCTTCTGTAAAGTTGATTGCTGCTTGTCGCCTTGAGCATTATCTCGATGTCAGGCTGAAGGTGGGCAACTTCTTACCGGGTTTGCGCTATTTCGTTCTTCGGTTTTCATTTCTTGCGGGATTTTCGGCTGTGTCGTTGGGGTGGTCAGTTTGTTCCTGAGGTTGGCGATCTGTGTTAGCGGGTCTGCCGAGGTCCCTTGGGACGGCGTTTCCTCCTTCTCAAATATCGTCTCTTGTTTGGGGAAAGATTTCTCGTCGTTTCGTTGGAATATCAGACTTGTTCCTCCAATATCGTTTCTTGTTTGGGGTAGATTGCTCAGTCGTATCGTTGAAATGGTCGATTTTTTCCCTCATCTTTGCTCTTTCTCGTTTCTATCTGGATAGGCTTCTTATCTTCTTCGTTGTGGTCATCCTTCGCTGTGGTTCATCCTTCGTTTTGGTCATCCTATCGACTCTTGTAGAATCCTCTCGTTGTGGAATCTAGTCGACTTATTCTATGGTGTGAGTTCCTGTCAACTCTCGCTATACTGTGTTACCCGAGAGGAACAGTCAGGATGTGGAGAGTTTTCCAGTACCTCTCTGCACCTTGGAAGACCTTTAACAGTTCTCACAGAGTACAGGCAGTCATGGTTGAGGCAGAGTGGAAAGCTTGGGAATGACCATACACAAAAAACGAAAAGATACAGTTGTACTAGGAAAGTTCCTTGGACAGATAGGAGTCGAGCTAAGAGCGAAAGAATGAGATTTGAGAGGAATCTTTCTGGTCTACATGGTCGATGGTGCGGACCTTGAACACAACTGACTAGGGCTCCCGCTGATGCTGAAGTGACTATTTATTTCCGCTAATCGACAGCTTTATATATCTTTAGTGAGAGGAAGTATTGGGTTTCAGCGAAAGCAAAAAGGGCGTGGATAGGAAGAAGGGTCATTATACACTGGCAACGCCCTGACATCTTCTAGGCCTCGTTGGACTTCTATCTCAATCTCTTGCTTTAGCTCAACTCTTAATCTATAGCAGGGTTTTTTAATTTATACTCAGTTTGTACAAAGTACATTACATATAATGATGTAATTGACACATGTCAATCATGCGTATAATTATGTATTCCATTCGTACAACACTAGCGGAAGTTCCCGTCTTCGCCCGGGTTTTCCCCGAGTAAAGGTTTGTCTAATAAACATTTGTTAAAACAATTCTCAATAAACTTAAAAAAAAAAAGAATAGATATATTTTGATAATTTGAAACTCGTAAATTTGAATCTCTCGATAAAGTGAACATTTTTTCCCGGTCCCTTGAAAAATACTCGATAAGTTGAATAAAATCAATATTATTTGGTTCCCTCGGTAATTGGAAGTTAAAGGAATAGTATCTTGCCTTGGAATTGTATCATTATTCTTGTCTCAAATAAATTGCCGTGTCATCCTGAATTTTGTCTTTCCTAATTTTCTATATTACAAAATCATCGTTTTATCTAGTGAACATTTTTCCCGGTCCCTTGAAAAATACTCGATAACTAACGTTGACTTGTGCGAAATTAATAGGTAGAAAATCTTACTTTGATAAATAATCTTTAAGATAATAAACTTAGTGATAATAAAACTTATATATAAAAAAACTTGTTATCATCGTCGCAATGGAGGCGCAATTAAATCTACAAATCTGCAAAAACTAAGGATATTCAAGATATTCAAGAAATTATTTTTCAGAAACCTTCCCAGTACTATACTGAAAAACTCCCCAAAGTTTCATGGCGTTCCATGAGTGGTTTAGTCAGGCATAAAGGACAGACACACACACATACATTCATTTATATATATATATATATATATATAGATGAAAATATTTTTATATTAAATACTATATGATGTTTTTGGTTTATTTAATTTATATATATATATATATATATATATATATATATATATATATATATATATATATTTGAAGTTAAAAAAAAAACTATAAATAGGTTTTAAACCTCAAAAAAGTATTTATATCTTATATAAAGAAAAATATGATTTGATTTTCTGCTTGAATTTTAGATCATGTTGAGGATTATGGTAATGCAGTTATTTGCTGGTTCTTTTTAGTACTATAAGGTATTGGTGATGCAGTCGTGGTTAAATTATTGTTAGAATAATAATAAAAATGGTTTTGCTCTCAGTAATTGCTTTTATTGTGCTAAAGGAATATATAAAAACATAATTTGGTAAAAGGTAATGCCTGGCTTAAGGCGAGTGAACAAAGAAAACAAAAGAATATTTACATAATGTACAAAGATTTGAGCCGACCATTGGGGAACAACAACAATAGGTATTTATAGAGAAAGCGTGACCTCTGGCGGTCGATTTAAACAGAGTATTTGAATCGATGAAATATAATTTTAAATAAAATAACACCCTCTCTCTCTCTAATATAACAATTCTAAATAAAATATTTTAAATAATACCTTTATATAACATTTCCCCCCTGTGAAGAAAATAATATGGGTAGAAAGAAAGGCGATAAAAATATAGTTTAAAAAAAAGATAAAAGGATTGATGGAACGAAAATAACGTGAGGTGATATTCACTTATCATATTGGTTTTTTATATGGTAACCAATAGACAGGAAAGTACAAAGTAATACATAATGTGAATAATGATAAAAATGTGGTAAAGAATGAAAATGTAAAGAGAGAAAAAAAATTGGTGTTCCATCATCGTATTGGCTTATTGTGAACCAATAGATAGGGAAGATAAATGAAAAAATTGACACATTATAAGAATGAAGAAATAAAATAAAATGCATGATTATTAAAGGTTAGAAATAATAGGATGGTATTCCTTGGTCATATTGGCTTGTTGTGAACCAATATATTGGAAATGGCAAAGAGATACATAATGTAGTGAGTGTTAAAGAGAGAAAAAAAAATTCCATAATCGTATCGGTTTATTGTGAACCAATATATTGGAAATTGACAAAAAATACACATATAATATTAAAAATGAGGAAGAAAAATAAAATGAATTATAATTACAGAAGTGAAATTAAAAGGTGGTTTTCCATAATCGTATTGGCTTGTTGTGAACCAATAGATTGGAAATTGAAAAGAAAGGTGAGAGGTGATGAGAAAATAAGGCATTTGTGAAAAAGCAATAAACAGTAGGCAAAAGGTAATATTATGTACAAAAAGAAAAATGTGCAAATAAGGAATGAACATGTTAAGATTCAAAAAAGGTAATGGTAGGAATAAAGAATGGGTATTGAAAAAAAGAATCAAGGTGAACAAAACAAAATTTAAAATTTACATATGTTGGTATCGCTAAATTTACATATTAGTTAGGTACGCTTTCGGATATTTATATAGGAAATAAGCAATGGGGGTAAAAATGCGAATTTTTAAAACGATAACATATTAAGAAATGAGATTTAACAAGAAAATATTAGAATATTAAAAGTTTGGGAATTTCAAATATATATGGAAATGTGAATCTATAAGGCATAGTATTATTAACGAAAAAATATATAGTGGGAATATGATAAACAAAAGTATTAATTTTTACTAAAGATTGAAGATGTGAGAGAAATAGATATAATATTTTGTTGTTGTTGTGTTCCCGGCCGACTGTTTTACATTTGGAATTATAAAAAATGGTGAAAATGGTCTAACTTGATTGAAAATATTTAAAGGTAATATGGAACGAAAAAATATAGTGGGAATATGATAAACAAGGATTAATTTTTATTAAAGATTGAAGATGTGAGAGAAATAGATATAATATTTTGTTGTTGTTGTTGTGTTCCCGGCCGACTGTTTTACATTTGGAATTATAAAAAATGGTGAAAATGATCTAACTTGATTGAAAATATTTAAAGGTAATATGGAATGTGGGATATATTATATTTAGGTACAAATTATGCAAATCAAAATAAGGCGTAAAAGGATTAAGAGGTGTTGTGCAATTTAAAAGGCAAAACAACTATAGTAAAATTGATACATAAAATTAATTTGACAAAAAGGGTATATTTAAACAAAAAAGCGATCGAAAACTATTTTGAAGCAAGGGTGAAAATTATAAGTTAAAATTAGGTAAACTGCGCAAAATGTTTGATACAAAGTACCTTGAAATGGATGATTCCGGCTGGAGATGAATTCTCGGGTAATGGCTGGTGTTGGGCGGAAGATGTGATCGCTGGAGATGGAAGGGAGAAGGCTGCTTGGAACTTCTTGAGATGGCTATGTTTGATTGGAGATGGCTATTTTTGATTGTAGTGGCTATGTTTGATTGTAGTGGCTATGTTTTCTTGAGGAGAAGTCTATGTTTGCTTGTGGAGATGGATATGTTTGCTTGCGGAGAAGGCTATGTTTGCTTGGAGAAGGCTATGTTTGCTTGTAGATGATTATTTTTCGTTGGAGAAGGTTATTTTTGATTGAAAAAGTTATGTTTGGATGGATATTGAATTGGGCTATGTCTTGTTAAAGTAGTTTATTTTTGGTTGAAACGAGCTATTTTTGTAGGTGAAAATGTCTATTTTTGATTGGAGAGGATTATGTTTGATTGAAGAAGAATTTACATATCAGTAAATGAACTATTTTTAGGTGAAGGATTTGCATAGTTGAATTTGAAAATTTTGCTTTTGTCATTTTGAAAAATAAACAGGTAAATATCCTGTCGACTATTCTTATATAAAGAAAAAGATGATTTGATTTTCTGCTTGAATTTTAGATCATGTTGAGGATTATGGTAATGCTGTTATTCGCTGGTTCATTTCAGTACTATATGGTATTGGTGATGCAGTCGTGGTTAAATTCTTGATAGAATAATAATAAAAATGGTTTTGACCAGTAATTGCTTTTATTGTGCTAAAGGAAAATATAAAAACATAATTTGTTAAAAAGTAATGCCTGGCTTAATGCGAGTGAACAAAGAAAACAAAAGATTATTTACATAATGTACAAAGTTTTGAGCCAACCAATGGGGAACAACAACAATAGGTATTTATAGAGAAAGCGTGACCTCTGGCGGTCGATTTAAACAGAGTATTTGAATCGATGAAATATATTTTAAATAAAATAAAAACACCCTCTCTCTCTAATATAACAATTCTAAATAAAATATTTTAAATAATAATAGGTTTTTAATATCAAATTATTTTTTTAATATTCAAATTAAAGATTTCTCAATTTCAAATTATTATTTTTAAATTCAAATTAAAGATTTTTAATTTCAAATTGGTTTTTCATTTCAAATTATTGTTTTTTTAATTTCAAATTAAATATTTTTAATTCCAAATTGAGTGTTTATTAATGTTATATTGAATATTTACAATAAAAAATGAATACTTACAAGAATAAGAATAAAAAAAAGTTAAATAAAGGAATTTGGACGAAGCATTTAATGCAACGGTTGTTCTGCTACAGTCAGCGGTAGTTTCCTAGACATATCAACGTAAAAAGGTCAAAATGACCACAATAACAGTATTTAATGCATTAAAGCTTTGAAAATAAAATTAAAAACTGTAGAGGCCACTCCTGGGGGCCTCCACAAAATCACCCACAGTATCAATGGAAAGCTGGTGGTCAAGGAAGACTGTAGAGGCCACTCCTGGGGCCTCCACAAAGTTCACCCACAGTATCAATGGAAAGCTGGTGGACAATGAAGAAGCTGCCTCGACAAGAAAGAAGTGGACTTCGAGCATTCTTCATTGTAAAACCAGCCCATCTCTTCACCTCCTTTTTATTTCTAATTTTTGTATATAAATTATAATAAATTTCATTTTTCTTTTAAATAAGCAGCTATTTGTTTTTTTTATATTTAAAAAAAATATTTCGAATGATAATTTTTATTATAATTTTATTTTTTTATTTTTCATTTTTTTTATCACAGAGGATGACCAGATAAAGATTTTTTTTTTTTTTTCGGTCACCCTGGGGAGAAAAAAGTTATTTAGAGCCACTTCTTCTTAGAGCAGAGAGATATAGGATAGAAAAGTTTCATGAAAATTCAACCAAAAATGTAGTTCTACAAGATTTGAGTGGAAGGAATTTCCCCCGGCCTTCCAACTGAAGCACTAAGTTAAGTATTTTTTTAATAATGATTTTTTTAACAGGTATATTCAAGTAAATTTTCTCACAACCTATCTTCATTGCATATTTTATTTATTTTATTTCTTATCTTTGTGTTTTTTTTTTGTCTTAAGAGATAAATAAAAATTTTATAGTCTTAATCCAAACATAATTTTGTCTGTCCTTTTTTTTTTAACCCCAGTGCGCGCAGGATACATGCAAATTATACCTTTTATATAGCAGGATGTAAACTTTTCGTGAACTCCCTGAGAATGAAAGAGCCTCATGGATTTCAGGACGATAGCGCCGAAATAGGCTCATCAATGACGCCTTCAACGTGGGACGACCAATTCCAAATAAGGCCACGAAAAGTTCACGGTAAAATAACACCCTGCTGTTTAAAACATGTAACTTGTAAAATCCTGTCTAAAGCATAAACTAATAGATAAATGTGTGCTAGTTGGAGGCTACGGAAAATCCAGTCAAGAATGGTAAAGACCACGAGGCGGCCAACCACGTGGAGAACGCCATTTTTGAAGGTAAGATTTGGTACATCTGTGGTGGTGCTTTCTTAATATTTCTTAATTAAGCCAAACAATATGCTAGAAGGCCGCAGTTGTCCACTTACATTTTAGTTTTATTAGTTATTATTTTGTTTATTATTTGTTTCTTAAATGAAATTAGGCTTATATTGTTTAATTAAAAAGGCATATTTTAGATCAAAATATCATTATTTTCCAATATTTTAGTTGGCTGAACGCCAATCTTTATTAAGGTATTATGAACATTCTGAAAATTAACAGTAACGCCAATTTTATATTTAAAAGTAGTTAAGTAGTTAGTTAAACTACAATTTTTTTAAACTAAAAACACAGAGCGCAAATAAGCATTAATGTAAAATTGTGAAATTTAAAATAAAACATAAGTAAAATTTGAACATATCCACAATTTGGATAATTGCGTGTATATTTTTTAAATTATATACAATTAATACAATTGAACATTGGAAATCATTAAAATTAAACGTTCGATATCAAATTTTACATATAGCAATTATAAGTAGTAGCTTGAAATATGTACAGTCAACACATTCGCCTCAAAATATACATCCTGCAGAATCTATTAAACTTGATGTATTGGTCTTTATTGCAAGCAGCTTATTTTGTATTGGTCAGGTAAAGTTGGTTTTCTTCCCTTGGATCAGAAGTTAATGGACATTTTATCAGAAGGTGTTCAGGGTTTTGTTGTTCGTTTCCACGAGTGCATGCAGGTGAACCAATTTTGCCAATTCCAAACAAATATGTGTTGAAGTCACCATGTCCAGTAAAAAAATTGAACGCTATAGAAGTTGGGTTGAACATAGAACATAGAATTATAAATCTAGTATTACCCATACTTTTAAAAAGGACCATAATTGAAAACAATGCATCATTTTGTAATCTATTTTTTTAAATAATATATTGTCAACACCAGTATTTCCTTTTTTTAGCAAGGTACACCAGTTTAGAGTATTTGAGATCTCAATTTTTTTTTTATTTGTTTTTATTAGTTAATAATCTTAAAAACTTCATATATTAGCTGGTAGATAGAAATTTACAAGGAAAACTTTTTAGCGGGAAAACGCTAAGAATCTGAGAAACCATGGGAAAGCAAATAAAGATATCAATCAATGTCAAATTCTAGACTTCCCCCCCGCAAGTTTGATTGACAAGTCGGCGAGACCCTAAGGGTTTCAAGAGAACCGCTTTCCCGCCTACAAGGAAACCTTTAACAAAGGACAGTCTAGACCGAGCGCTTGGTGTGAAAAGTACGTTTTGCAAAGGCTTGGCTTTTAGGCCTGGCTCTATGCCTGCCACATATTCCTTCCATTTCTTTTATTTATCTATTCATTTTTAATTTAGTATAATATTCTAATAGCGTCGAATATAATTTAAAAAAACATGTTTTTGTACAAGTCATTATGACAAGATATATTTATGGGTGCCAGTATGGCCAATTTTATGGTAAAAGTCTATCGCAACGCAATTCTCTTGTGTCGAATGTTTTATAACCATTTAGACTACAGTTTTGTATAATATTTATTTTCTCCATTATTTATTTTAATTTACTTTATTATTTATTTTTTTAAGTTACTTTAGTTTATGTAAACAAGACGTTTATTCAATTATACAGTTTTAGATAAAACGCGTTCCAATAAACAACTAGATAATACATTTTTTATTTTAACAGTGTAAATGATCTCTTAAACTGGTCTTGTAATTTTATTTTAATGCATGAGAGTCTTAAACTGATATTGCAATTTTTCTTTTATTGACAAACATAGTAGCGAGTGCGCAAAACAGTATTTTATGATCCTGTAGAATGTTATATTCTCATTTGTAACTCTTCGTGGAGGGAAATGCGTGACAACAGTATAGCGTTTATTGACAGAAAAACCTTCTTTGTATAGATTATTAGCCTTTTTTTTTTCTCCAGTCACCTTTGATTATATTTTTTGCATGTGTCACGCACATTACAAATAGTTACTGCACATACTTTTATCTCTCCCATTTATAGGTGTATTTATATTTTATTATTTAGTTATTATCGTATTCAATCTAATAGGGATTTTATAGTATGATAATCCATATTACAGAATTTGGTGGGGAAGGTTTTCCTTTTTTTTATGAAAGTAGTGAAAATTGTTGTTTATTTTCTTTAACTCCAGCCAAAGAACGAAATCATTTTTATAACCTGCGTCCTTTGGATATTAATGACTCTATTTCGAAATAAGAACTTAGCAGTTTACCAGATATATGTAGTTAAAGGTAACCTAGATAAACAGCGATAAAAAACTTTGCACCTCGTGTGTGTTTGCACTTGACTGGTTTTGATAAGCCTTTCCAGAAAACCTTATCTTCAGATTGTTTGGCAGCAGAGGCCTGTAACAAAAGAAAAGCTTATAGTATCATAGCAGACTTAAAAACTCGTTTCGACATCGGCTTTCGTAGTTTTATGAAATGTGGCATTAGACATTGGTAACCAGTAGCAAAGGCTACATTTCTGGGAGGTCGGGAGTAGGCCTTGAAGATTAAGGAGGATATCTTGCGTAGTCTTAAACTATGGATGTTGGAGAATGTAATTTTGCCTACAAAATTGTACATTATTTTAATAAGGACTAAGATGCTCACGAAGATGGACGTGAACTGGAAAACGATATACAACAATATCCCAATGGGCGCCACCGCGCGCAAAACCACATGACATGAACCCGTTGAAGAGAGGGTCATTGTGGTAGTATGTGAAGAAATCACCTGAAATATATGCATCATTTATAAAATATAGAGATTTATTCTATATATATCTATCTGCCAGGCTGATGCACCTGATTCGCTCAGATCTTCCAAAATTGACTAACCGGCATGCCAAGTTAATCTACCCGAGATATAGTTGTGCCAACCTGTACCTTCTCAGATGTGTCTAGGCCCGGTTCACCTCTGTCATTCCACGAGAAACCACTGCGATAGCCATGTCTTAACGAGATAAATGTTTAGCACCACAACGAGATATATATATTTTAGCATTCAATTCCGTATTTTAGTGAGACCTCAATGGGAAAGTGTGCTGTGTCAAACCAGGTCAAGTCAATACACATAATATCATCAAAGGCGTAAGAGAGATTAGCCTGCAATCGACAGTATTTCCTTTTTTTTACGAACCACCGTGTAATGAACAAGAGTTCAGGCTGGAATAAGGAAAAGAACAATATGATAGAAACAGTCATTTCGTAAATTTTTAATATGTATTAAATAGGAGAGACCAAATTAAGCAGAATTTTTCTTTTATAGAATTTTTTTTTCATGAAACCTTAAATTTTGAAATTTTAAGTGCAGTGTGCATATTGTAAAAGTAGACAATCAGTCTTGTTTAATATTGACAATTAGGTGTAACCAATTTGGCACAAATATTCAAGTTTAGGGTAATTTTTTTATTAAGATTAGATTTAAATAGAATAAGATATTATTTGATCAAGCAGCGACTGGAAACCAGACGCTCTTGAGTGGCCATTAGGTGGTAACTTTCCAGTTATGAACAACGACTTAGTACTTCAGTATGGTGCATACTTTACAGTAGGATCGGTGGCGCAAGCAGCTAAAGAGATGTATAGGTATAGCTGGGCGACATCAAGTTTACTCCAGAGTCACACAACAACTCCAGGAAAGGATGTACTGCCGAGGTCGGAGTAGTGTTTGGCGGCGAGCTGTTTGTGTTCTTAGTGACGTCCAAGGTTGGGTATACGAGCCATCGTATGACGCTCAATAATCCCTTGAATTGAGATTAAGTAGACATAGACAATCAGAAGCCAGGTAGTTGAGAGCAGTGGTGTAGCAGAGTGTAGGTTTCCACATTAGTACAGATATCGGTTGGGTATATATAGACGCCCTTTAATTCCATATTCTAGAACTATTGCGTGTTACCTACAGTCAACAGGTAGGATGAAGTTGTTGCACTGGTGGTGTAGAGTGGTTGCTATGACTGGAGCGTGTTTGAGGAGGGAAGGTCAGTCAATAGGATCTTACCAGTGGAGGAAGCGTCTCCAATTGTCTGTGGCCTTCATGAGTTGAATGTCCTATTCTTTGTCGCTCTAATTAGTAAATTGTCCTATTAAATTATCTTTGCAGTGGTACTAGGTGTTGAAGCAAGGACAATTTAGGGACTTTGATATTTACAATTATTTTTTAAGTTAGGTTAGCTTACAGTTGAGACTGATATCAGTCATTGAATGTAAATAGTTAGTAAGAGATTGTATGAGGCATAGGTTAATTTATATTGAAGGGCATTTAGTTCCCAAGTTTTATTAAATATTTTCTTTGATTTCATGATGTCCTTGAAGTTAGTTATTGTTAGGGTAAATTAAGCAATGATAATTGAGGTATTTTGGCGTTTATAGCAATTTTTAACTTTAGTCTGTTTGCATTCCGCGAATGATAGGGGGAGGGTGTATGAAAGGATTGGAATAATGAATGTGTAAAAGGGTTAAAAACTTATATTGTTAGACCAAACTACGTATTCAGAATAGTTTTAGGGAATTTTAATAGGATCGATTTTATTTTGATTTCAAATTTGGTAGGATTATAAGCCTCTCAGGACAATGCAATTCTCATATTAGAAAATAATCGCTCCTTTAGTTAGGCTTCCTTCGGGAATATGAGGTTTTTTTTGTTGTTAACTTTTGATATGTGAGACTTTGGTGGACTTAGCGGGTTTTCACCGGCGCACCAGATGGCTACATACAATGCAATTAAATCAATGTAGGGTTTGATAACTGGGTGGTATCTGGTTTCAAACCCCAGTAGGGGAAGTATGTGCTATAGGTATGCCTCCTTCCATACGGATAACATTAGTGGTAAAAGACTGAGTTAGGGTGGGTTTTGCAAGTCGGGGACTTGATCGGTTCTATACACTGACCCATTTGTTGGGTCTGATACCATTAATAGGGACGCGCGAGGTTTCGTAGTGTCTTCAGACGACTGACACGAGGACTCTTCGGCGAGGGTATCAATAAGTGCAGAATAGGCAAGTTAATCACGCCACGGGCTTTGTGCTGGACGTGAGGTCTTTGGCATTTCGGGCTTTGTGCTGAATGTCGTATTTACTCATACACTGGCTATGGACCATGATGAGTTGGATGATGTGTTCATCCTGGAGAACCAACCCAGCCCAGTCAGTCTTTATAAAGGACTCCCTACCAGACGTACTATGGTAGTACATTGATAAAATACTATTTTATTTTATTAGGTATTAAGCAAGTTTAGAGCTTGATCATGTTAGTTTAAATTAGTTAGTAGCAAACCCATATAGAATTGGACATGTTTCAACGAAAAAGGCATGGAACTGATAGAGATAAATTTTGACTGAGGCACCGGGTCAAGTCGGATGTGAAGTCACCAGGTTTGAATTCATTATTGGCCTTTAATTTATTTATTTTTGTTTGAATGCACTATTGGCTCTTTTATTATTATTATTTTTTGGTTTGAATTCATTATAGTTCTGGTTTGGATTCATTATTGGCTTTCTTATCTATTTAATTTTTGTTTGAATTCATTATTGGCCTTTTATTTATTAATTTTTGTTTATATTCACTATTGGCTCTTTTATTATTATTATTTTTTGGTTTGAATTCATTATAGTTCAAGTTTGAATTCATTTTGGCTCTCTTATTTATTTTTTTGTTTGAATTCATTATAGTTCAGATCATTATTATTATTGGCTCTTTTACTTTTTTTTTCTCCAGATTGAATTCATTTCAGTTCAGGTTTGAATTCATTATTATTATTTTTTTATTTAATTTTTGTTTGAATTCATTATTGGCCTTTTATTTATTTATTTTTGTTTGAATTCACTATTGGCTCTTTTATTATTATTATTTTTTGGTTTGAATTCATTATGGTTCAGGTTTGGATTCATTATTGGCTTTCTTATCTATTTAATTTTTGTTTGAATTCATTATTGGCCTTTTATTTATTTATTTTTGTTTGAATTCATTATTGGCTCTTTTATTATTATTATTTTTAGTTTGAATTCATTATAGTGTAGGTTTGAATTCATTATTGGTTTTCTTATTTATTTAATTTTTGTTTGAATTCATTATTGGCCCTTTTACTTTTTTTTTCAGATTGAATTCATTTAGTTCAGGTTTGAATCCATTTTGGCTCTTTTATTCATTTAATTTTTAGTTTTGAATCCATTATTGGCTCTTTTATTATTATTATTTTTAGTTTGAATTCATTATAGTTCAGGTTTGAATTCATTATTGGCTTTCTTATTTATTTTTTTGTTTGAATTCATTATTGGCTCTTTTATTATTATTATTTTTTTGGCTTGAATTCATTATAATTCAGATTATTATTCATTATTGACTCTTTTATTATTATTTTTGTTACTAAGCATTATTTACAAACTAGTAGGTATGTACCTTCCCACAAATGTGTCAAATCTTACATATAAATAGATGTATTTATGTGTTTATAACCCTTGTGTTCCAGGCACCCTGAGACTCCGGATATACTTATCACAATACTATCCCTGTCACAGAGTGGAATTAAAAAGCCAGTCTTGCATTCAACTGGCGAATAAATAGAATGCATGGCGCCCTTTGTCTTGACATTTTTTTTTATTTTAGACAGTGCTATTGTTTCCGCTAATCCAGAGCATCCCCCGACCTCCACTTTTGACCCCGGAGATTTGTCCTTCTCCCTCGCAAGCCCAAATCCCGTGGTCTTGGCGGGGAAGGACTGTAGAGGCCACTCCTGGGGGCCTCCACAAAGTCACCCACAGTATCAATGGAAAGCTGGTGGTCAATGAAGACTGTAGAGGCCACTCCTGGGGGCCTCCACAAAGTTCACCCACAGTATCAATGGAAAGCTGGTGGACAATGAAGAAACTGCCTCGACAAGAAAGAAGTGGACTTCGAGCATTCTTCATTGTAAAACCAGCCCATCTCTTCACCTCCTTTTTATTTCTAATTTTTGTATATAAATTATCATAAATTTTATTTTTCTTTTAAATAAGCAGCTATTTGTTTTTTTTTTATATATTTAAAAAAAATATTTCGAATGATAATTTTTATTATAATTTTATTTTTTCATTTTTCTCAATTTTTTTTTATCACAGAGGATGACCAGATAAAGATTATTAATTTTTTTTATTTTTTTTTCGGTCACCCTGGGGAGAAAAAAGTTAGTTAGAGCCACTTCTTCTTAGAGCAGAGAGATATAGGATAGAAAAGTTTCATGAAAATTCAGCCAAAAATGTAGTTCTACAAGATTTGAGTGGAAGGAATTTCCCCCGGCCTTCCAACTGAAGCACTAAGTTAAGAATTTTTTTAATAATGATTTTTTTAACAGGTATATTCATGTAAATTTTCCCACAACCTATCCTCATTGCATATTTTATTTATTTTATTTCTTATCTTTGTGTTGTTTTTTTTTTGTCTTAAGAGATAAATAAATATATTATAGTCTTAATCCAAACATAATTTTGTCTGTCCTTTTTTTTTTAACCCCAGTGCGCGCAGGATACATGCAAATTATACCTTTTATATAGCAGGATGTAAACTTTTCGTGAACTCCCTGAGAATGAAAGAGCCTCATGGATTTCGGGACGATAGCGCCGAAATAGGCTCATCAAAACTGTCACAATTAACCTGGACCGTTTAAACTCCAAATCAATAATTGAACAAAGCAAAAATTATGCAGTAAATATTTTTACAAAATGCTCCACAAACACATGAAAAAATATTTTTTATTGATGAATCCGGTTTCAACTATCATCTTCCTAGAAATAAAGCTCAAACGAGGATAAATACCTTAGCCCATGTAATAGTTCCAACAACGAGAGGAAGAAATGTTTCATTAATTTTAGTCATGAATATAAATGGTATTATACATTCTCAAGTAATTTCTAACTCAACACTAAATTGAAATGTTTTACATTTGCTTTGAATTATTTAATAAACTTGCTGAAAGTAATATCGTAGAAGCATGGTTGGTTCTGGACAATGCCAGAATCCATAAAACTCGGTAGTGCGTGAAAAGATTAGTGAGACTAATCATATGTTAATTTTTTTATCACCATATTCCCCCATGTTAAATCCTATAGAAAATGTATTTTCAAAAATAAAATTGTCTGCACAAAATTTGCTGGCCGATCTACAAAATAATCAAAAATTTGGTACAGATTATTGATAAATCAGTGACCACTGTTTCTTCTACTGATTGCAACAATTATTACGTTGACGTGTCTAGGAAACTACTGCTGGCTGTAGCAGAATGCTTTGTTCAAATAGCTTTATTTGACGTTTTTTGATTCTTATTCTTGTTAGTATTCATTTTTTATTGTAAATATTCAATATTACATTAATAAACTTTAATTTGAAATAAAAAACCTTTAATTTGAAATTTTAAAAAAATTAATTTGAAGTTAAATATATATATATATATATATATATATATATAGTGTAGAAACTATATAACAAAATTATAACAGTGATTCTAATTTTAAAAACTTAAGGAGCAAACTGATAATAATGATAACTTATATCAGTTAGATTTGATTAGATTAGCAAGCTAAATCTAAATTAATTATAACAATAAATAGTTATTTAATTTTATAGTCCAGTTTTGTATTAAGATTATCTTCACTATTATGATCATTTAAATACAAATTATAAAATTTGTAAAATGTTATTAATTTGTAGATAGAGAGAGAAAAAAAAAAAATCCTTTACTTCTATTACATCCTCAAGTTAATTATATAATTATATATAATTATATATAATTTTTATATATAATTATATATAATTAACTTGAGGATGTAATAGAAGTAAAGGATTTTTTTTTTTCTCTCTCTATCTACAAATTAATAACATTTTACAAATTTTATAATTTGTATTTAAATGATCATAATAGTGAAGATAATCTTAATACAAAACTGGACTATAAAATTAAATAACTATTTATTGTTATATATATATATATATATATATATTTAAAAATAGTCTTACTCTTTCAATTTTTACATCATTTTTATTAGTAAAATGTGTAGCCAACCTCTTGGAAAGTGTTTTAACTACCACAATTTTATGATAGATAGGACCAATCAAGAACTACAAAGTAATAACTATCCTAAATAATTGATCAAAAAGCAATTATATATACCAAATATTCCATCCACGAACAATAAACAGGTCTCAACCCCGAACATATTTTGTTCCTTACCTTACAGCCATGGCTGTGAAAGAATAGCCAGAAAGTTAAAGAAACATAATATAGCAACAAGATATCAACCCAACCAAAATTTAAGAAGCATCTTCCGTCCCCCTGACACAAAACAAATTTATAAGCCAGAAGATATAACCAATGTAATTTATAAAATATCATGCCTATTCTGTCAGGCAATATATATAGGAGAAACCAGCAAATATTTATCTGAAAGAATTAACAAACACAAATCTGCACCAAAGCACCATAGCCCGACATCCTTACTGGTAGATCACGCATTCAACAATAGTCACACTATAGACTTCGATCACGCATCTATAATATATTAAAATATCAAAGAAAAACATTGCCGATTATTTTCAGAAAGCTGGAGTTAATTAAAAAATAAAAATAGTATTAATAGAAAAATTGACTTACCAGATGTACGAGTATATACTCAGTTTAGAACCTCTTAGATGATTATATTATTTATATGTTTATTTTATTTTATTTCATTTTTAAATCAGATATTTATTACTATTATTTATTTATTTATTTCAGAGTTATTTCAATTTTATGGTATTTTTATTTTTGATTGATTCGAATTCTCTTAATTATCAATATTTATTTATATATATTACACTGTTTTTCTTTTGATTATATTTACTTTGTTTAAAATATTTATATTAGATGGTTTATCGCCCAATAAGCTTGTTAGACGTCCGTGGCTCTCCTGAAGAACGCGACCTGCTGCTTGCTTCATAACAAAATACCTCGTAAAAGATGGACCATTGGTCCATCGAAATATCGGATTGATAAATAATCTTATTACAATCCAAAATAAGCCTTATTTTTAATATATATATATATATGGTAATTTAAACCAACAACCCTATATTGTATAATACTTATAACAAGATTTTCATTTTGTATATAGAACCACATTTATAAATAATTATACGCATGATTGACATGCGTCATCGTATCACCATATGTAATGTACTTTGTACAAACTGAGGATGAATAAATAAAACTATGTAATAGATTAAGAGCTAAGTTAAAGTAAGATTAAGAAGTTCAAAAACATCTAAAATCGGGAGAGAAATCCAACAACCCTGGCAAGTCGTTGCCATGGAGGTCAAAGGGTGCAGAATGCCGCAGACGATCAAAGTCCGACTCCCCCCCTCGGGAATGGTATATAAAAAACCTCAGTTTTAGCCCTACCTAGTCATAGTCAGTCCCTTCCCCGCCCTCCTTTTGGACAGTCAGGCCGCTCTCCTGCTCTTGCCATGAACCCTGCCAAGAAAAAAAAAGAAGAATGCCCAGAACCCCATCGTGGACGTCGCTGCCCTGGATAAGGAGGACGAAATGGTGCTCTCCCGCGACCTCCAGGTCCTGATCGGCATTGGCCATCCCGCCCTCAAGCCCCTGCACGAAGACATGATTGGGTACATCGCAACGCGGAATAAGCAGATTAAGGCCCTTTGCGCTGAAGTGGAGAGCCTTACTGACACGCTCAGTGCCTTCGCGGAGCTGGACGTCATCACCCCAACTGCCAGTCACAGCACCCAAACCAGCCCAGCTTCTTCTTGCATGGAAGCCAGTTTCCAAACCGACCCAATCAAGCCCACCACCCCTGTTCCTGCTGCTCTTCCAATTAAGAAGCCGGCCCCCATCGTGCCCGCTCCTGCTCCCTCAAAGAGGAAGCAGCCTGAGGCTCCCAACCCGCCCGCAAAGAGGACTAACCTGAAAGGTCCCGTAAAATCTGCGCAATCCCGCGTCTCCAAGCCTGCGGCGGCCCAAATGGTCCTCCATGGAGAAAAATCGGCGGCCCACACAGTGGTCATCTCTGATGACCCACAGGCTGACCCAAGGGAAATGCTTAAAGCTGTCCGCGCTGCCCACACTCTACCCCAAGGCGTTTGGGCCTCCCTGCGAACCAAAGGGAAGCTTGTCCTCCACTCCAGCAACCCCGATACCATCCCAGCTGTTACCACCTCCCTGGCCAACAAGCTGGATGGCATGAAAGTCCGCCAACAGAAGGAGATCCTGCCTCGCATCTGCCTCTTCAAAGTGGATGAGGAATTGAAGAGACGCTCCTGGAAACCCCTGCTGTCAGCCAACTCCCTGGGGACATGGTGGTGGGCGTGGCGCACCGTTCTGTACCCAGAAACGGGACCTGCACCGCCTTCATCGAGGTGGACCTAAAGACCTTCAGAGCCCTGGGCAATCGCGGAAGGATCGTGGTGGATGGAGTAATCCTCAACTTCGAAGAGTCCTACGCGCCCGAGTCTGCTTCCGCTGTTGTGGCTTCGGCCACAACTCTGCCCAATGCACCAGAGCTCCTAAGTGCATCCACTGCGGTGAAGGCGGCCATGAACGCCGCGCCTGCCCCTCCGTTGCCGACCAGCGCACTTCCAAGTGCGCCAACTGCTGTTCCAAGGGTCTCACAGACAAGCACGAGGCGAGAGCCTCAAGCTGCCCCATTTCTAGGCTGCCAGGACCTCCTGACTCCTAAACTGGCCTCCATCAAGGCTTCTCACCGCATCAAGGCGCTGTTTCCCTGACCTCTCCAGCTTCCTCCACCCCTGCGATGACACCTCCACTGCCAGATCCTAGGATCCCTTGCCACCAGTTCGCGTTCTGCAGCCATAGTAGGGCTTGAATACCACATTTGATAAGCCAATTAGCCCGGAATCTCAATAACCGAGCCCTACCTAGTTAGACAGTCACTTCAGCGTCGGCGTGAGCCCTTGTTGGTTGCAGGAAGGACCACCTCATCGCTATGTAAAACAGTAAGAACTTCTTCTAACTCCATCTTGCTCTTAGATCGACTTTTATCTGTTCATGGAACTTGCCTACTACAACTGTGTCTCTTCGTTTTTTGTGTGTGGACATTCCCAAGCTTTCCACTCTGCATCGACCACGACTGCCTGTACTCTGTGAGAACTGTTGAAGGTCCTCCAAGGTGCAGAGAGGTACTGGAAAACTCTCCACGCCCTGACTGTCCCTCTCGGTTACTACTGGTTTGACCCTCGATTACCACAGCTATAGCGAGAGTCGACAGGATCCCTCATCACAGATAAGTCGAAAGGACCTTATCAAATATATCTAGTAATTTATCCCTCTTCTGGGTTCTTCTTTATGGGGTTGGAGCAAGCCGACACTTGTTGGATGGTATTTTTGTGCAGTCGCGACTGGTGAGTGGTAGGAGGACCGTTGTGTGGGATAGATGGTGATGTTTTTCCCCGCACTAGGCAATGATGAGAATAACTACTCTTTTAAAAATAAAACCATTCCAGAAGTGTCCACAGAAGTCGGGGAAAAATGGTGGATCAATCGAGGTTGTGGCAGAGATTCGATAGGATCTCGGCTCGGTAATCAGACGACGTTAGGGTTGGTCGTCAATCTTTTGGTCGTTTAGTTTTGTTGATAAAAATTGATAAAAAATGGTGCCGCGTCGATCCAGGTGTGCTGGTGGATGACTTGAGTGAGCTGGGATAATTATTGCGACTTTTAAAAATTTAAAATAATTGTTCTTTTTCTGTAACCGACCGACCGAGCTCCTTCCTGTTTGATTACCCGCGGCCCGACTGCCGATTTTTGCCGACATCTAAAATGGCGCTCTCCTATTGGCTCGCTACGATCACGCCATACTTCAACCCTGCCCTTTGTGGAAACTTCGAGAAGGATCTTTCCTTTATTTCACCATTTGAATAAATTCGATTATTTTAATCAATTAAAAACAATTAAAATATTTATGGTACAATTAAATAAATGGTGGATTGACATAACATGAAGATTATATTTTTATGTGATATAATTTAAATGATAAAATATAAAGTATATAATTAATTATAAAAAAAATATTAAATGCGAAATATTGTTTTGATTTTATTATTATTAATGCTTTAATTGGTTATATGGCTATATATAACTGTGAGTTTATTGAATAATAAAACGATTATTAAATTAAAAACATGTAAACAAATTAGATATTAAAAGTGAATTAGGCGTTTTAAAATAAAGATTTAAAATTATATTCGATTATATTTGAAATTATAAATATTGAATCGTGTGCTTTGGGTTTTTATTTTTTATTTTTTTAAATATAAATATTTTAATATGCGTGTAGTTGTTTATTTAAAAATTGATTACTGTATTAGGAAAATATATAAATAAACTAGCCGAATGACCCGGGCAACGCCCCGGGTTTACTCGAAGGGCCCGCAGGTGAGAAACTATAGGCATTGGTTCCTATGCCTAAAAATTTATTTAAAATGAAAAAAGAAGAAAAATATTAACAAATCAGAAAATAAAATTGCAAACAACACATCTACACTACTTCAAGAACATGAGAGCACATGCACTGTGTCACCATACGTGTACCATTTGCAAAGACCCTGCTTAGGATTAAAATTTCTCATAAGCATAACAATACAACCAACTCGTGTTTGGTAAGCAATCTCAGAAAAGAAACTATAGGCATTAGTTGAAGATTTTAAATAAATATATTTAGAGTGAAAAAATGACACAAATCAGCAAATAAAATTGCAAACAATGCTACTATATCGCAGATAAGACAACATATAAAAGGAATGAAATTATTTAAAGGACCTCATCAAAACTACATTTCTAGTTTTATATATACAATATAACCTCGATAATTCGACCATTTTTTGTTGTCCTGACCTAAAGCCTATCATATAACAAACTGTAATTCAACACTATCGATAATTTGAACATTTTAAATTTCAACAATTGATTGTTGCTTAAATATAACTTCACTGCTAAAAAGGTATTACAGAGAAAACGGCTGACATTGTAAATGTACAAAATGTATGTATAGAGCAGGGGAATAATAAATAAAGACCAAAATCAAATTAATTGATAATAAATAGATTATTGCCAAAAAAAAAATACAAAAAATATTTTCTTCTCCTTTCTTATCTTCACTCAATCATATTAGAGTGTCAAGCTTGTAAAGCTTGAAATTAACAACCATCATTATTGGGTGAAGTAGAATGCGTCTGCCTTTGTCATCAAGACTGGGAGCACTACTCAGTGGCAGGCCACTGACTTAGCTCCAAAAGAAATGCCGCCTCTGACATGAGGAACAGACTCATGTGCAGCCGCCCCTAACATGGAGTACAAACGCTGCTCATCCTGTATCCCTAGATTAGGAGCCCTTACAAGGTACTATCAGCCGGGCCAGCTGAGCCCAGGTTTTTTTAGTGAGCTTGTTACTGCTCCCCCTCCTCCTTTTTCATCCTGGCTTGTGACCGGCAAAGGCGGAGTTTTTTTTCTTTCAGGTGAGAAACTTTAGGCATTGGTGAAAAGTGTAAATATATATTTTGGAAATGAAAAAAAAAGGATAAAATAAATCAGAATATAAATTTACAAACTATATTTCAGAGGAGACGATTTATAATAGGAATTAATTTAAATGACCTCATTAAAAACTACATTTTATATATACTTGGGTTCAACTTTACATGTATGCTATCCAAAGTTCACACACTTGAAAAAGTCACATAAAGTCGTCTGTGCGTAAACACAGGCTCTTGTAGCAAAGGTTTGTCCTTGAGCCCTCTTTATAGTCATAGAAAAAGCCAACCTTAGTGAAACATAAAGCCTCTCTAGAATGAAGCGAAAGTTGGTATCTGAAGGGGACAAAGATATTTCAGACATTATACCGTGTGTTCAACTTTGGGCACTGTCAGTATATGTGCTTCAAGGACATGAGAGATATAAGAAAATAAATAAGAATATAAATTTACAAACTATATTTCAGAGGAGACAAATATATTTGAAAGGGAAAAAAGCAAATTGCAAACAACACAACTATATTGCAGACATGACAACATATTAAAGGAATAAATTCATTTAAAAGACCTCATTAAAAACAACAATTCTATATTTTTATATATACAATATAATCTAATTAATTCAACACACGAAATTTCGACCATCTTTGATGTCTCGACCTACGGCCTATCATATGACAAACTAATTCGACACCTTCGATAATTCAACTATTTTGAAATTCAAATTTCAACAGTTGATATTTGTCTAAAACCCCTATTATTAACAACATATTAGACTGCAGAGTGCAAAAATGTAGAAAATTGTATGTATATAATTGTTTGCATATATTTGTATGTATATAATTGTATGCAAATAATTGTATGTATAGATTAATGAGTAAAATATTTTTTTTTTTGCTTATCCCTAGTACACGTGGTACAGGCCTTGATAATCATGGTGGGTAGAGTAGGCGACTGCTTTTACTGTAAGTACACCACATGTCTAAACATGTGAAAAGCAGTTAGACTTTGCATTTACAAATGTGCCAGAGCGTAGCGGTCGAAAACCAACGGCTTAGACCATCCTTCCACCAACCCCCAGTAAAATAAGTAAATAAAAAGAAGACCAAAAATAATTGATAATAGTTTATTGAATAACAAATAAAATCTTTCAGGTGAAAAATTATAGGCATTGGTAAAAAAGTAAACAAGAGAAATAGCAATTGGGGTTTTGTTCCTGCGGCGAGTCATATTAGCACGCCTAGCGGTTAAGGGAGTGAGTCTTCCACGGCCTTTTCGAGGCATGACAGAAGACGCTGAAAAAAAAAGGTAAAATAAGACCAAGCAGAGGAAAACTATAAAATTGAATGCCAGGACAGGCATAAAAAGAAAATTCCAAGCATGTGAGGAAACAATTGATGAAAAAAAAAAGGATTCCAAAAAAATACTGCAAAAAAGAAACCAGACACAAAAAGCAACAATTGATTACACAAATACAGCATCAGCCTATTTATGAGAAGAAAAAAAATGACAGACACAAAAATGGAGCTAAATTCAAATGAAAAACTATGAAAGATCAAGTAATCAAATCAGGCATTATGAAAGATACTGCAAAAAAGAAAATCAGACACAAAAATGGAGCTAAATTCAAATGAAAACTATAACAGATCAAGTAATCAAATCAGGCATTATGAAAGATACTGCAAAAAAGAAAATCAGACACAAAAATGGAGCTAAATTCAAATGAAAACTATAACAGATCAAGTAATCAAATCAGGCATTATGAAAGATACTGCAAAAAAAAAAAAAAGAAAATCAGACACAAAAATGGAGCTAAATCAAATGAAAACTATAACAGATCAAGTAATCAAATCAGGCATTATGAAAGATACTGCAAAAAAGTAAATCAGACACAAAAATGGAGCTAAATTCAAATGAAAAACTATAACAAATTAATACAAGAAAATAAGACCTAATCAAAATAATTCAATAGTGTGTGATGTTTTGGCAACAGCAATGTCACCATCATCAGACAAAAGAATAAATGAGATTTTATTCTTTAGTTCATTTATTCTTTTGTCTGATGCTGTTGCTGAAACGTCACACACTATTAAATTATTTCGATTAGGTCTTATTAATGAGAAAAAAAAAGATGCCAAAGAGAGATGAAAAGATGCCAAAAAAGATAACCAGATACAAAAATTGTGCTAAATTCAAATGAAAAACTATAACAAACACTTACAAAATATAATTATTATAGAATAAAAGTAATAATTCAATCTACAATTCGAAAAATAATATAACCTCAGCCTATTTATGAAAAAAAAAAATGTTGCCAAAGACATTAGAAAAGATACTGCAAATAGAAAACATACACAAAAATTGAGCTATATTTAAATGAAAAACTTTCCAAAAAAATACTGCAAAGAAGAAACCAGACACAAAAAGCAACAATTGATTACACAAATACAGCATCAGCCTATTTATGAGAAGAAAAAAAATGACAGACACAAAAATGGAGCTAAATTCAAATGAAAAACTATAACCGATCAAGTAATCAAATCAGGCATTATGAAAGATACTGCAAAAAAGAAAATCAGACACAAAAATAGAGCTAAATTCAAATGAAAACTATAACAGATCAAGTAATCAAATCAGGCATTATGAAAGATACTGCAAAAAAGAAAATCAGACACAAAAATGGAGCTAAATTCAAATGAAAACTATAACAGATCAAGTAATCAAATCAGGCATTATGAAAGATACTGCAAAAAAGAAAATCAGACACAAAAATGGAGCTAAATTCAAATGAAAACTATAACAGATCAAGTAATCAAATCAGGCATTATGAAAGACACTGCCAAAAAGTAAATCAGACACAAAAATGGAGCTAAATTCAAATGAAAAACTATAACAAATTAATACAAGAAAATACGTCCTAATCCAAATAATTTAATAGTGTGTGATGTTTTGGCAACAGCAATGTCACCATCATCAGACAAAAGAATAAATGAACTAAAGAATAAAATCTCATTTATTCTTTTGTCTGATGATGGTGACATTGCTGTTGCTAAAACATTACACACTATTAAATTATTTGGATTGGGTCTTATTAATGAGAAACAAAAGATGCCAAAGAGAGATGAAAAGATGCCAAAAAAGATAACCAGATACAAATATTGTGCTAAATTCAAATGAAAAACTATAACAAACACTTACAAAATATAATTATCTATATATATAAAATTGAATGTCTGTCTGTCTGTTTGTCTGTCTGTTTGTTTGTACTCTATAGATTCAAAAACCATACATCCAATCGCCGTGAAATTTTGGGATATTATTAGGTATATCACCGGGAAGGCTTTAGAAAAATAATTTCATGAATATCTTGAATATCCTTAGAGTTATTTGCAGATTTGTAGATTTAACTCGCAAGCAGCGCCCCCATTGTGACGATGATAACAAGTTTTCTTATCACTAAGTTTGTTATCTTAAATATTATTTATCAAAAGTAAGATTATCTCAGGATGACACGGCAATGTGACACGGGAAAAAATGTTCACTAGATAAAACTATGATTTTCTATATGATATAAAAAGCCAACAATGAAGAGTGAATGTAATATAAAAAGCCAACAATGAAGAATGAATGTAAGATAAAAAGCCAACAATGAAGAGTGAATGTAAGATAAAAAGCCAACAATGAAGAATGAATGTAAGATAAAAAGCCAACAATAAAGAGTGAATGTAAGATAAAAAGCCAACAATGAATAGTAAATGTAATATAAAAAGCCAACAATGAAGAATGAATGTAAGATAAAAAGCCAACAATGAAGAGTAAATATAATATAAAAAGCCAACAATGAAGAATGAATGTAAGATAAAAAGCCAACAATGAAGAGTAAATATAATATAAAAAGCCTACAATGAAGAGTGAATGTAAGATAAAAAGCCAACAATGAAGAGTGAATGTAATATAAAAAGCCAACAATGAAGAATGAATGTAAGATAAAAAGCCAACAATGAAGAATGAATGTAAGCTAAAAAGCCAACAATGAAGAGTGAATGTAATATAAAAAGCCAACAATGAAGAATGAATGTAAGATAAAAAGCCAACAATGAAGAGTAAATATAATATAGAAAGCCAACAATGAAGCGTGAATGTAAGATAAAAAGCCAACAATGAAGAATAAATGTAATATAAAAAGCCAACAATGAATAGTGAATGTAATATAAAAAGCCAACAATGAAGAATGAATGTAATATAAAAAGCCAACAATGAAGAATGAATGTAAGATAAAAAGCCAACAATGAAGAGTAAATATAATATAGAAAGCCAACAATGAAGCGTGAATGTAAGATAAAAAGCCAACAATGAAGAATGAATGTAAGCTAAAAAGCCAACAATGAAGAGTGAATGTAATATAAAAAGCCAACAATGAAGAATGAATGTAAGATAAAAAGCCAACAATGAAGAGTAAATATAATATAGAAAGCCAACAATGAAGCGTGAATGTAAGATAAAAAGCCAACAATGAAGAATAAATGTAATATAAAAAGCCAACAATGAATAGTGAATGTAATATAAAAAGCCAACAATGAAGAATGAATGTAATATAAAAAGCCAACAATGAAGAATGAATGTAAGATAAAAAGCCAACAATGAAGAGTAAATATAATATAGAAAGCCAACAATGAAGCGTGAATGTAAGATAAAAAGCCAACAATGAAGAATAAATGTAATATAAAAAGCCAACAGAGTGAATGTAAGATAAAAAGCCAACAATGAATAGTGAATGTAATATAAAAAGCCAACAATGAAGAATGAATGTAAGTTAAAAAGCCAACAATGAATAGTGAATGTAATATAAAAAGCCAACAATGAAGAATGAATGTAAGTTAAAAAGCCAACAATGAAGAGTAAATCTCTATATATCTCTCTATATATATATAAAAGTCAATTTCTGTCTGTCTGTCTGTCTCACGATGAACTCAAAAACTACTGAACCAAATGGTACCATATTTTGCATGTCGCTTTTTATAAACCTGAGGAAAATTTTCGGCTGCATTTTGATTAGTATTTTTGGCTATTTCTTTTTTTTTTTTCATTTGAAGACCTTTTTTTTTTACGCGGAATAATCCGGAATGGAATGAATACCTAAATATGGCCATTTTTTTAAGCATCGGTGATTCAGTGGTAGAATGCTCGCCTGCCACGCGGGCGGCCCGGGTTCGATTCCCGACCGATGCATTTTTTTTTTTTACAATTTTTAAAACTCTTTTATATTATCTTATATATATAAAATTGAATGTCTGTCTGTCTATACTCTATAGATTCAAAAACCATACATCCAATCGCCGTGAAATTTTGGGATATTATTAGGTATATCACCGGGAAGGTTTTTGAAAAATAATTTCATGAATATCTTGAATATCCTTAGAGTTATTTGCAGATTTAACTCGCAAGCAGCGCCCCCATTGTGACGATGTTAACAAGTTTTCTTATCACTAAGTTTGTTATCTTAAATATTATTTATCAAAAGTAAGATTATCTCAGGATGACACGGCAATTTATTTGCGACAAGAATGATGATACAATTCCAAGGCGAAGATACTATTCCTTTAACTTCCAATTACCGAGGGAACCAATTAATTTTGATTTTATTCAACTTATCGAGTATTTCTCAAGGGACCGGGAAAAAATGTTCACTAGATAAAACTATGATTTTCTAATGTAGAAAATTAGGAAAGACAAAATTCAGGATGACAAGGCACACAGGGACCGGGAAAAAATATTCACTTTATCGAGAGATTCAAATTTACGAGTTTCAAATTATCAAAATATATCTTTTTATTTTTTAATAAGTTTTTAGAGAATTGTTTTAACAAATTTTCGCTAGACAAACCTTTACTCGGGTAAAACCCCGGGCGAAGCCGAGTACGTTTTATAATTTTAAAGAGAATTGTTTTAACAAATGTTCGTTAGACAAACATTCACTCGGGTAAAACCCGGGCGAAGCCGGGCGGGTCCGCTAGTTATAGAATAAAAGTAATAATTCAATCTACAATTCGAAAAATAATATAACCTCAGCCTATTTATGAAAAAAAATGTTGCCAAAGACATTAGGAAAGATACTGCAAATAGAAAACATACACAAAAATTGAGCTATATTTAAATGAAAAACTTTCCAAAAAAATACCCGAAAAAAAGAAACCAGACACAAAAAGCAACAATTGATTACACAAATACAGCATCAGCCTATTTATGAGAAGAAAAAAAATGACAGACACAAAAATGGAGCTAAATTCAAATGAAAAACTATAACAGATCAAGTAATCAAATCAGGCATTATGAAAGATACTGCAAAAAAGAAAATCAGACACAAAAATGGAGCTAAATTCAAATGAAAACTATAAAAGATCAAGTAATCAAATCAGGCATTATGAAAGATACTGCAAAAAAAAAATCAGACACAAAAATGGAGCTAAATTCAAATGAAAACTATAACAGATCAAGTAATCAAATCAGGCAATATGAAAGATACTGCAAAAAAGAAAATCAGACACAAAAATGGAGCTAAATTCCAATGAAAACTATAACAGATCAAGTAATCAAATCAGGCATTATGAAAGATACTGCCAAAAAGTAAATCAGACACAAAAATGGAGCTAAATTCAAATGAAAAACTATAACAAATTAATACAAGAAAATACGACCTAATCCAAAAAATTTAATAGTGTGTGATGTTTTGGCAACAGCAATGTCACCATCATCAGACAAAAGAATAAATGAGAGTTTATTCTTTAGTTTATTTATTGTTTTGTCTGATGCTGTTGCTGAAACGTCACACACTATTAAATTATTTGGATTAGGTCTTATTAATGAGAAAAAAAAGATGCCAAAGAGAGATGAAAAGATGCCAAAAAAGATAACCAGATACAAAAATTGTGCTAAATTCAAATGAAAAACTATAACAAACACTTACAAAATATAATTATTATAGAATAAAAGTAATAATTCAATCTACAATTCGAAAAATAATATAACCTCAGCCTATTTATGAAAAAAAATGTTGCAAAAGACATTAGGAAAGATACTGCAAATAGAAAACATACACAAAAATTGAGCTATATTTAAATGAAAAACTTTCCAAAAAAATACCCGAAAAAAAGAAACCAGACACAAAAAGCAACAATTGATTACACAAATACAGCATCAGCCTATTTATGAGAAGAAAAAAAATGACAGACACAAAAATGGAGCTAAATTCAAATGAAAAACTATAACAGATCAAGTAATCAAATCAGGCATTATGAAAGATACTGCAAAAAAGAAAATCAGACACAAAAATGGAGCTAAATTCAAATTAAAACTATAACAGATCAAGTAATCAAATCAGGCATTATGAAAGATACTGCAAAAAAAAAATCAGACACAAAAATGGAGCTAAATTCAAATGAAAACTATAACAGATCAAGTAATCAAATCAGGCAATATGAAAGATACTGCAAAAAAGAAAATCAGACACAAAAATGGAGCTAAATTCCAATGAAAACTATAACAGATCAAGTAATCAAATCAGGCATTATGAAAGATACTGCCAAAAAGTGAATCAGACACAAAAATGGAGCTAAATTCAAATGAAAAACTATAACAAATTAATACAAGAAAATACGACCTAATCCAAAAAATTAAATAGTGTGTGATGTTTTGGCAACTGCAATGTCACCATCATCAGACAAAAGAATAAATGAGAGTTTATTCTTTAGTTCATTTATTGTTTTGTCTGATGCTGTTGCTGAAACGTCACACACTATTAAATTATTTGGATTAGGTCTTATTAATGAGAAAAAAAAGATGCCAAAGAGAGATGAAAAGATGCCAAAAAAGATAACCAGATACAAAAATTGTGCTAAATTCAAATGAAAAACTATAACAAACACTTACAAAATATAATTATTATAGAATAAAAGTAATAATTCAATCTACAATTCGAAAAATAATATAACCTCAGCCTATTTATGAAAAAAAATGTTGCCAAAGACATTAGGAAAGATACTGCAAATAGAAAACATACACAAAAATTGAGCTATATTTAAATGAAAAACTTTCCAAAAAATACTGCAAAAAAGAAACCAGACACAAAAAGCAACAATTGATCACACAAATACAGCATCAGCCTATTTATGAGAAGAAAAAAAATGACAGACACAAAAATGGAGCTAAATTCAAATGAAAAACTATAACAGATCAAGTAATCAAATCAGGCATTATGAAAGATACTGCAAAAAAGAAAATCAGACACAAAAATTGAGCTAAATTCAAATGAAAACTATAACAGATCAAGTAATCAAATCAGGCATTATGAAAGATACTGCAAAAAAGAAAATCAGACACAAAAATGGAGCTAAATTCAAATGAAAACTATAACAGATCAAGTAATCAAATCAGGCAATATGAAAGATACTGCAAAAAAGAAAATCAGACACAAAAATGGAGCTAAATTCCAATGAAAACTATAACAGATCAAGTAATCAAATCAGGAATTATGAAAGATACTGCCAAAAAGTAAATCCGACACAAAAATGGAGCTAAATTCAAATGAAAAACTATAACGAATTAATACAAGAAAATACGACCTAATCCAAATAATTTAATAGTGTGTGATGTTTTGGCAACAGCAATGTCACCATCATCAGACAAAAGAATAAATGAGATTTTATTCTTTAT
This sequence comes from Cordylochernes scorpioides, assembly GCA_030710605.1. Classification (NCBI taxonomy): domain Eukaryota; kingdom Metazoa; phylum Arthropoda; class Arachnida; order Pseudoscorpiones; family Chernetidae; genus Cordylochernes; species Cordylochernes scorpioides. Next base: position 94,278,506 of record CP092886.1, on the reverse strand, counting down.
TTCATTTATTATTTTGTCTGATGCTGTTGCTGAAACGTCACACACTATTAAATTATTTGGATTAGGTCTTATTAATGAGAAAAAAAGATGCCAAAGAGAGATGAAAAGATGCCAAAAAAGATAACCAGATACAAAAATTGTGCTAAATTCAAATGAAAAACTATAACAAACACTTACAAAATATAATTATTATAGAATAAAAGTAATAATTCAATCTACAATTCGAAAAATAATATAACCTTAGCCTATTTATGAAAAAAAAAATGTTGCCAAAGACATTTGGAAAGATACTGCAAATAGAAAACATACACAAAAATTGAGCTATATTTAAATGAAAAACTTTCCAAAAAAATACTGCAAAAAAGAAACCAGACACAAAAAGCAACAATTGATCACACAAATACAGCATCAGCCTATTTATGAGAAGAAAAAAAATGACAGACACAAAAATGGAGCTAAATTCAAATGAAAAACTATAACAGATCAAGTAATCAAATCAGGCATTATGAAAGATACTGCAAAAAAGAAAATCAGACACAAAAATGGAGCTAAATTCAAATGAAAACTATAACAGATCAAGTAATCAAATCAGGCATTATGAAAGATACTGCAAAAAAAGAAAATCAGACACAAAAATGGAGCTAAATTCAAATGAAAACTATAACAAATCAAGTAATCAAATCAGGCATTATGAAAGATACTGCAAAAAAGAAAATCAGACACAAAAATGGAGCTAAATTCAAATGAAAACTATAACGGATCAAGTAATCAAATCAGGCATTATGAAAGATACTGCCAAAAAGTAAATCAGACACAAAAATGGAGCTAAATTCAAATGAAAAACTATAACAAATTAATACAAGAAAATACGACCTAATCCAAATAATTTAATAGTGTGTGATGTTTTGGCAACAGCAATGTCACCATCATCAGACAAAAGAATAAATGAGATTTTATTCTTTAGTTCATTCATTATTTTGTCTGATGCTGTTGCTGAAACGTCACACACTATTAAATTATTTGGATTAGGTCTTATTAATGAGAAAAAAAGATGCCAAAGAGAGATGAAAAGATGCCAAAAAAGATAACCAGATACAAAAATGGTGCTAAATTCAAATGAAAAATTATAACAAACACTTACAAAATATAATTATTATAGAATAAAAGTAATAATTCAATCTACAATTCGAAAAATAATATAACCTCAGCCTATTTATGAGAAAAAAAAATGTTGCCAAAGACATAAGGAAAGATACTGCAAATAGAAAACATACACAAAAATTGAGCTATATTTAAATGAAAAACTATAACAAAGTACTTACAAATTATAATTATAATCAAATGAATCAGAAATACGAAATATATATTATAAATTAGTAAAAGGTAATAAGACAAAAGAACGCATTTCAAAACAAAGGAATTGATGATGATAAATGCAAAAAATCTACGATTGTAAAATAGATTAAATTAAAAAATAAAAATAACTGTTAACATTAGGAAAATAAAAACAGAACTAACATATGAAGAAAAAAATAACGAAAATTTTGGTATATAGATCGTTATGTGTAGTTCAGAATCTTCGGAGGAGATAGCTTAGGACTTTACAATGGAAAACTCTGTTACGGTATTATCTATATAGATAAGTCATCAAAATGTAATTATGGCATATTTTAGTGTTTTAAAAACAAAGCTTTATATGATAAACTAATATAAATTAAATTAAAATTTTACACAAATAAATTTACTGGCAATGCGTTTTTTTTTTAAATATAATTCTTTATATTTCTAAATATAATTCTTTTATAAATCAATATAATTATTATATTGATATGCATGGCGTTATGTTTTGGATTAATGTTTTAAAAAAAGATTTTTACTAAACCGATAATAACTGAAGTTTTAAAGTATTAAATTGTATGTGTTATTCAATCTTAATTTTAAAAATTACTATATTTATTGGCCGGGTGATGGAAGGTTGATTATGACTGAAAGGAATGTAATGATTGAAGGCGTAAACAGCCTAGAAAATAAAAATAAGTTGTATACAAATTAGTTACTTTTGCGATTGGCACTTTACAAACTTGAAAATGAAAAAGAGATGATGTGTGTGTGTTCAAGATAAAAATAAAAATTAGTATCTTAAAATTGCTTTATTAATAATTTAGGTTTAATTTGGACAGTGGAAGTTGAGTTGTAAAGGAAGAGGTAGAGGAAAGGTCTGAAAATCTTCTTTCAGGGGAGCACCTCTCTGGATTCTGCAATGCAGTGCGACGCCTGATGGTCGTAGGCACTGTTTCATTGACAGAAATTTAAAAGTACTCCATCTGAATCATTAGGTCAGACAGGGGGAAGGAATGAAAGGAGGTTGTAAAAAAAATAAATAAAAAGGACAGGTGAAGTGAATTATAGGAGATGAGATGCTCTACTGCTAACAGGTTGTTTGATTTGAGCCCATTGGTGTGATGCTGAAAAATAAGTGAGAAAAAAATAAAAATATAACTAGATTGCCGAACCCGACGTTGGGATGAGTACGAAGGGGAGGTTTTTGCTAGTCAAATGAAACATACATAAAAAGAAAAAAAAATGTTAGCAGATAGAAACATTTGGTGAGAATATAGAAAGGGAGGTGATATAAATGAAGTAAAAATGCAAAATGATAATGTTATAATGAGGATGTTGTTGAGGATGCAAAGAAAAAATATAAAACTGAAGAGTGCTCATTAAATATATGATGTGTTTTGAAATATAAGTTATACTAAGTTGTACAATGAAAAATGAAAATATAAATTAAAAAGATTATATATTTTAAAATTGTTTGAAAATAAAAAGGTGAATAATGATGGTTGATACAATGTAATGTTTACAAATGATTGGTTTGACAACAAAATATAAATAATGATTGTTTATAAATTGTATTATATATGGTTTGTTATGGTAAAAATAGTTGATCGAAAATAAAATGATAAATGAATGTAAAAATGATAAGGAATAAAATTTGTTTAAAAATAATTGTTTATATATAAAATTTGCAAAGTTCAAAGTGATGCAAAAATGTGATACAATTAATAATATAAGAATAATAAAATTTGATGGTGAAATAAAAAGGGAAAAATATTTTGTTTAGTTATCGTGAGTTTTTGTTGATTTGGAAGATATTATATGGAAAAGAATCCTCGGAGTGGGACGTTGATGAGGACTGTGTGTTTTTGAACAACATTTATGATGTCTTCACTTGTGGGGCTTATAGTGATGTCTTCTACATGTTGCGGACCTTTGTTGTGAGGGTTGTCCTAGGTGTGATGGGTGGTGTAGGACATGGTGTTTGGAGGAGAGAGATCTCTGTTGTGCGTCCTTGTAGGTGATTGCCAATTTGTTAGCTAAGATGATGGTAGTAAAGATGCTGGTGGCATTACAATGGTTGTGTTTACAAATGGGGGTAACCAAAATGAAAAGGTGTATTTTTATTTTAATGAAAGAGGTTTTACTATCCGTTTTAAACTGGCATTTTTCTCTTTTTTGTGTTAGTGAATCATTTAGATACAAGTGATTTTAGATTATTGTAATTATATATGTGAATCAAGATAATAAGAAAACATGTTTCTTTGTTCCTATATACAGAATGTGTAATGAATTTCCTTTGTTGCGCTGCAACAGTCCAAACAACATAAGGAAATTTTGGTAGATAAATGATTGGTTGTGTAAAATGATTTTAAAATGACTTCATATATTTGACGTTTTGGATTAAAGATAATTATAGATTGATTAATAAATAAAATTAAATGATTGGAAGAAAATTATCTGAGGATTTGCCAGATTTTAATTGTTGAAATTAACCGGTATTATTTAATAATTGGGGATGTAAGTGAGAAAAGGGTTCTTGTTTGCGTTTCTTGCGCTTGTTGGGTGTACACGCGTGTGATGGTGGTGTGGTGATGTGTGGTCACTTGTGTACTTAGTGTGAGAGTTGTCCTTTTGGATGGACAATGTTTGGGCATTTTTTGGTGAGTTTGGGCCATTGTGGCCTTTTGCATAGAGGGCATATAATAAGAACAATTGGCCCTAGTGAAAAAATTGTGGGTGTTCGCGTGACGTGATCTAGATTGGCATTGTGACAAATGTTTTTTGACCAATGGATGCGCGCATTGGGTGCCGTGTGCGGAAGGCTTGTGTGCCATGTTACCCTTTGTGACTCCGCTTGGCACTCCCAATAGGCGCATTCATTGCGTATATGAGCAAAATGGTAGGTGTTAGGGGGCAATGGGGCGGCGATTTGGAACATAGTGCCTTGGTTAAAATCTATTGTTATATTTAAATTTCGGAGGGCAATTATTCCGAGAATTCCAAATGGGAGAGGTGCTTCCACCACATGGAAATTCTCGTTTTTGGTTATTTTACCTATGGTTAGGAGGAGGGTTATTTGACCTAAGGTCGGTACAAGACCGTTTATGGCCTGTAGGTCTATGGGTTGTTTTTAAGTTTTAGTTAATGGAGGTTAATTTTTAACTTTTTATAGAGGTTATGGGGCACTATGTTCAGACTTGCGCCTGTGTCAATGAGGAAAGGGGGTGAGAGTTCATGGGTGATGGACAGTTTTATCGTCAGCTGGCTGACGAAAGGTCGATGCCTCCCTACCTGGTTGGCGAAAGGCTGGGGCGTCTCGGGCGGCTTGTCCTTGGTCTTGTGGTGGAGGTTGGGCAGGTTGTGGATGTTGGGCTGGTTGTGGATGTTGGGCTGGTTGCACTGCCCGCGCGCTCGCGTGTTGAGCTGGTTTGTATCTGCATTCATTGTGCCAGTGATGGGCGCCGCAGAATTTGCAGTTCGACGGCGGTGCAGGTGCGGTCCACGCACCTGTTCTTGGTGTGCTGGTGTATGGGCTCGATATGTTGGGCGGTTGTTCCTCGTGGTGACGCGAAGTCGGTTCGCTGGGTCCGTGGATCCGTTGCACCAGTTGGAACCACTCTCCCAGGCTCTCAGGAGGTACCACGCGGACCAGGCGCTGGTCGGGGAGCGGCAATTTCTCCGTCAGCGTCTCGAGGATTACCTCCTGTGGGATACCTAGTTGCATTCCCAGCGCTGTCTTTCCTCGGTAATACTCCTCCAGGCCTGCCTACCCAGAAAGATTCATGGCTAAGTACTTGGCGAAGGACGCCTTGTTGGATACCGGGTAGAGATCCATGAGGGTTTGCCTCACCTGGAAGTAGGTCTGGGTGGCCAACCAGAGTTTCCTGAAGAGCTCCAGTGGTTGGCGCGTCAGGTAGCTAGGCAACCTGAGCAACTTATCGGAGGTGGTTAAGAGGGCTTCGTCCATCTTCCGGTCGTAGGCCTGGAAGAATTGGCGGGCGGCGTAGGTTCCATCGAAGGTTGCGTCAGGGCGGCGGTCAGCTGAAGGAGGATCTCCGCCAGGGTGCGTGTCTGTTCTAATTCGGGCACGGGGGTGGTCGCTCCACTCTCTTCTTTCGCGCCTTGCTCTCGCTCGTTTTCGATTATATATCCTGTCGACTTACTATAATAATATTTCGATGTTGATCCTGTGTAAGATCCTGTTGACTCCTGTCAACTTACTTTGGGATTGGTGACTTGTGGTGAATGGTGGAGGTTGGTGATTGATGGCGCAGTCATTGGTCGAATGGTGGGTTTCCACAGGGGAAATAACGAGACAACCTGGATGGGATAGAACATGAATTTCGCGATAAGGGAGAGTGTTGTGACTCGAGGAGGTACCTTGCCTTTCACATGATAGAAGAGAATTTTACCTTGGTTGGAGCCTGAGTTGAGCACACCTTGCTTCTAGCCCGGTCGCCTACCTTCTCTACCAACTTCCTAGCCGAGATCTTCCTCGTTAACTCTCTCGGTGTCTCATTGGTTAAGAACGTTCTACGTGCCTACTTCTGATAGGCTATTAGTTGTTCATGCTTAACTGTGATTTGTGTTGGTACCTCCTTTGTCGTCATGATTTCCCTCTTCTAGGAAGAAGAAGGTCTTTGAACTCTAGTGTTATTGGGTCCTGGGCAGTGACCTTTACTTGCTGGATGATGCAATCCTGTTAATGGTTTTTTCCCTCCTTTCGCGAAGCCTACTTTTATTAAATCTTGACGATACATTGCATAGGTTGTGGTGGGGTTGCATATTGCTATATACAAATTATTACATATATATATAAATGTAATATTGTTACAAATGTGATTCTGCCGAAGTATGGATGAACTGGCAGTCGTGTACGTGAGGCGAGTGTTGATGTTCTTCCCACACGCGGACAACAAGAAGCAGAGGCAGGGCTAGATGTTAGCACAAAGAGTGATGGGAACAGCCCACGGGACAGAGGTAGAGGCCATGACACAAAACTTGGATGTTTATCACCGAGACATGGAGAGAGAGACTGCCGCAACCTGCCGTGAAACACACTCTAGCACCATTTGCTGCTGACCCCCTGCCAAAACCTGTCCTGTTTTCAGGGGTCGTCCATAAAGAGTCCCTGGGGCCCCACATGGGCTTTGGCATTTTCCTCCTCGTTCCCGAGCTGTCCCCATTGACCGCTCTTTGGATTTTTATTTTGAGGTCAACATTTTTAGTGTTACATACAAATAGGGATTTACAGGTATTATTAATAAAGATATAGCATATATACTGAATATGGGGGTGGTAGCAAATAGAAACGGTGTACATTTTAAAAGAAGGGTAGAATCTTTTAAGGTAATGGCTCTAATTGGAAGATATGTGTGTGGCATATACTAAAAGTGTCATACAGTTTAAAATATACGATATATATATATATATAGTCATGAATTTACAAAATTTAGAATCAAAAGTTCCCTGAAGGATTAGGCCTTAAATAGACGGAAGCTTTTTCGCGGTGGATTGGTCAATTCTTTGTAAGGGGCGTAACATAAGACTTCATTCCTGGCCATTCCGACCATCCAGAATGTATTGTTCAATTTTCTGAGTGAGTGTTAAAAGTTTCACACTTCTATGTGATCTGGAAGTATATCAAAATTAATTTACAAAATTTGAAAGGGAATATGGAAATTAGTCCATATTCGGCCACACTGAGAACCCAGAAGTTGAGAAATTTCCATCTTGCATTGTCATCGGGTTCTGAAAAATATACCAAATTTCAGATTCCTAAGAGCTCTAAAAGCATATTAAAAATCGATTTCAATATTTGTGGACGGATAGACAGGGAAGCGAGTTAAATAAAAAATTATAAAAACCGGGAACCTTGTTCAGTTCCCGCCAGCAGCTGAATTGGGTCACCGCCCGCCAAACTTCTTAACACCGTTATATTTCGAGCATAGATACACTCTCTCGTCCCTAGCTTTTATGTTCATAATTGATCTTCAACACATTTTTTCAATAAACCTTTTAACACCCTCACACATATTTAACTTGCTCCACATGACATTTCTTAACGTGCGACTCACAAACAAACTTCACGAGCCACACAAGCTCTACTTTTAGACAAATCGTCGTTACTGAACGCGCAATAATAATTTTCTAATGAAGGGGCCACATCCACTAACTTTCTAAAATTTCTCGTTCTATGTTCGTACAACCATCACCCATGACTCCAGTAAGCTTGTTCTTAAGGATGTAAACAGGTTATATTTTGCCCCAAAATAACGACTTCTTGTGACACCTTTTCATTTGCAATTTTTATCATACATGTCACAGCGACTCAGCAATTATTTCTCACTTTTAAAAAGGCACACAGTGGCTTCCTTTTTCCAGTGACACAATTTTTTTTTCTTACTCGATAGTTTGTCCGCGTTGCAAGTTTTATCTATTACAACATACCTAACCTAACATCATTATAGACAATAAATACCTTTACTGTGTCAAAACCAACGTCGAAATACATTGACCTACGACCACCGAGAAACTGTATTTCTCATTCCATTAACTTATCGCACCCCACAGTACCAATTCTCGCATAACTGCCACCACTTGCCCTAAGTCAATCGCCTGACACCAGATATCTTTGGGACGCAACTATTCCGAATTATACCGCCTACAACCTCAGAGCCATTTTTGTTTTTAAATTCCGATATATTTTCGAGTAAAGACAACATCATTCGAATAAACCAGAAATATCCCAACCTTAACAATATAAGAGATAAAAAGGCAGCTCCAATTAAATTCAATCTTCAACCTAAAAGGCTAAGGGCTATAAAAACTGAAAACAAGCCATCTTCCTTCTTCCAATTGAATGACAAATCTAACAACGCCTACAAGGAAGTTTGACCAATGCTGAAAGTGTATCCCCATTTAGAGCCCCCCTCTGATTTCAGGGAGGGACAGGAAGTGACCACCCTTCTCCCTGTCCCCTATCTATTAAAGGTATACTTCAACCATCTTTGTGGCGTCACTCCCTAAGTCTTTATTTAACTTCTTTCTCCCAGGTTATACCATCTTCCTCTCAGTGCAATTGATTTTACAATCACATCCTCCACTCCACTGTGATCATAAAAACCAGCGTCTAACCGACTTTTATTATTCAAAACTAAAATATACCAAACAGGTATAGGTCAAAGTTATTCGATTACCAACGTGACCTTATTAATTATAAAAAGGTTGACTAACCTCCATCACATTTCAAGGAATATAATTCATCTCTATATTGATTCACACTTTTCACAAACACGAATTCTCCACTAAAATACACTACATTATCCAACGAACCCAACATACACAACCAACACTTTACATAAATTGGACAAGGTAAATATGAACCAAAATCACGTACATTACTACTCTAAATGCTAAGCAGACCAAATTTTCTTTAAATCCCTTTATTTTCAAAAGGAAAATAACACCCATTTAAAAAGTCGAGAAGTAAAACCTCTCGCACCCCCTTAAAAGATATCGACTTAAGTCGTGACCACCTGTAGATACAGAGTAGGCTACAGGCGAGCAATCACTTTGTTACACGAAGGACTGGCATAAAACCCATCGAACGCACTAAGGTTCGAGAAATATTAACCTACTATTTTCGATCCTGATTCATAAACAAAGATTTCCACAATAAAAACACACACACTACAAGAACACACCTTAATTTTCAACCCCTACAGTTACAAGATTACCCTTTGTCCTGTTCACATAATATTACTATTCAGGTCTTATTAATAGAAAGCGAAAAGACCCATCCGCCTTATACAGATGAGGTCTGCTTCCTAATTAATTAAACAATTACCAATTAAAGAAATTTGGCTAAATCTAACCCAGACCTTATAGACTTTAACATCCTTTTTCTCTATATATCCGCATTTTGGACAAACGAAAATATAATTTCACACACCCCCGTTTCAGAAAATCGTAAACTACGATGTTTGCCAAGATATAACCTAGTTACACCCTGCAGTTTAACTTCTCTCTAGAATTTTTTTTGTCAAATTCCACTGCTAAGCATTTATCTAATCACTATAGTAATATTTAATTATATTGTAAATTGCATGAAGTCTTGAATTTTACGTTTTCTTATTTTGGCCTTTTAACTATGTAATCAATATATATAATCCAAAATTATTTTTTAAAAACTTTAATCAATATTTTTTAAATATATTTATATATATTAAAAATGGCATATCCTGACCAGGAGCACATGTGCTTTACAGAACGCAGAGCGCCATCTGGTGGAGCAGAAATCTACCAAACATTGATTTAGCCTGTTCCCTGATATTTGGCCAACCCAATTTCTTGATAAATCAAGAAAAGCCATCCACGAAAGCGTTTCGCGCTTTTGGCGCTCGTCAGCATAGAGTAGGCTGAACCATTGCGACCAAAAAATATTTTTTGATCCCAATGGCTTCCTGAAAAAACAAGAAATGGGTATTTAAGGCCAAACTTGCGTAAATACGCTTAGCACATTAAAAAACGAAATAAAAGATAAAAAGATCAGGTGTTGAAATCAATATTAAAAATGGGATATCCTGACCAGGAGCACATGTGCTTACAGAAGACAGAGCGCCACCTGGTGGAGCAAAAATCAACTAAACATTAATTTAGCCTGTTCCCTGATATTTGGCCAACCCGATTTCTTGATAAATCAAGAAAAGCCATCCACGAACGCGTTTCGCGCTTTTGGCGCTCGTCAGCGTGGAGTAGGCTGAACCATTGCGACCAAAAAATATTTTTTGATCCCAATGGCTTCCTGAAAAACCAAGAAATGGGTATTTAAGGCCAAACTTGCGTAAATACGCTTAGCACATTAAAAAACGAAATAAAAAAATAAAAGATAAAAAGATCAGGTGTTGAAATCAATATTAAAAATGGCTTATCCTGACCAGAAGCACATGTGCTTTACAGAAGGCAGAGCGCCACCTGGTGGAACAGAAATCAACTAAACATTGATTTAGCCTGTTCCCTGATATTTGGCCACCCCAATATCAGGTTGTCCCATAAATAATGGCCGTTTGGAAGCGACCAATTAAATAGGTTTATCAGCCTTTTTCCATGATAAAATTTTTTCAGGTGCTTGAATAAAATGGAAATCGGTGGGGGACAGTTCTGGTGAATAACGAGGGTGAGCTAAAACTTCATAACCTAATTGAGCAATTTTTTGTTGGGTCGTAAATGTATAGCGTTATCGTGAAGTAGAATAACGCCTTTCCTATTGACGAAACTGGGCATTTTTCTGACAATTTCAGATGCATAGCTTGCAAATCTTGACAATTGAATACACTTCTGAATTTATCGTTCCGTCAATAATCAAAAATCTGAAATGCAATAATCCAGCATACAATGAGCAATATCCTCTTTGGAAGCAAGTTTGGTTTTGGGAAGGGTTTTGGGTCCTCATCTTTGTCTAACCACTACCTTGATCTCTTCCTGTTTTCAAAAATAACCCACCTTCATAACACATAACAATATGTTTTAAAAAAATAGTCAAATTGTATCGAGCCAACAAAGAACTGCATTTTACAGACGTGGCTGACGTTGAGCATCACTCAAATCGAGCGTGTCCCATTGTGGCATTTTTTTTGTTTTGCCAATTTGGTAAAGAGGTCTAGCAAATGGTTGATTTTGAAGCATTAAACTCTGCACTTACCTCACACACTGTTTGGGTAATATTGGATTCAATATGAGATTTTGGATCTTCAATTTTGAAGGTTGACCGACGACCACGACCATCTTGATTTTAACGTCCGAAATCGAACTTTAAATTTCTGAAACCATCTTTTTATGGTTCTTTCGGAAGAAGATAATTCTCCTCAGGCCTCAATAATATTTTTGGTAGCCTGAGCGGCCGTAGGTCCAAATTTAAATTCGAGAAGCAAAATAATGCGCAGATTCCTAGTTTCCATTGCTCAATATTTTAAATTATATATACACATACACACAAGCCTTTTTATTGGGGCATCCAGCCCTATACATGATTCCCCTCTACAGGATTTAGCAAAGGAAGATATTTCAAAAGTAAAAAACAGAATACAAGAAGTAATAAGGAAAAAGAAAAGAGAGAAGAAAGAATAAACAAACAAAAATAAATATACCCATTTATACAAAAAATAAACATACAGATCTAAAGGAACCATACATGATTAAATATTTAAATTAAAGTACCAATGTTTAGAATATGTCAAGGTTAGGATATCATTGAGAGGGCTAGTGTGGAATCAGCCGCATTCGATCTTCGCTTTCTTCCTCCAAGCAAACCACGACATTCGGCGAATCCATTATTCTCCAACGGACATTGACTGCGGCCTTGTAGAATTTATATAAACCGAGGGAGAGACCCTGATCAACCATCAGTGTGTTCATCCAGCTGCAAATTTGTTGGCAGTCAGGTTGAGACCAGGGTAAGTCACCCAAAATTTCTTTCCTCTGTTTCTCTAAGCAAGAGCATCCAAATATTATATGCATAATTTCGTCTTGGATTCTGTTTTTACACAGATCGAAAGTTAGAGTCAAATCAATCTTTCAGCGCTTTGAACGATATTCTGGGAAGATCGTCCATAGGAGTCTCAGTTGTGCAAAAAATCTCCTTATTGCTAGAGGAATAGTTGTGAATAAATATCGTTCTGCTGTTATTGAATTTTTTAGGTATTTGAAGTGACTGTAATGTGAAGTATTTAGGATTTTCGCCATGTTGTTTCGTATGCTTTGTTCGGTTGCTATTCGAATAATAGAAGGGATTTCAGTCAGTATTGCAGTGTAATCCGGACAACCCTTCAGGAACGAAAAACCGTTTGAGTCTAAAATGGTTGACAGGTTTTCGACAAAGGTTAAACCAGCCCATTGATTGCTGTGTAATGTCCAGAGGTGTGACAAACATGCCCGGGGCAACCTACTCTCTTCCATTTTCATAATCCTCACCCAAAATCTCAGGACCTGTTTAGTTATGATAACTTCCTGTGATACTCGTCCACACTCCATTCTTATCATAAAGCCCGGAGTATACTTTGGTAAATTTAGGTAGCGTCTTAGGAAAATATTTTGAACCTGGTCAACTACCTTTACTTGGTTGAGTGCCCAGCAGGGTGCGGCGTATAGCATGTGAGGCAAGACCGTCGAATCAAGTAATCTCATTACCGCATTTAGGGAGTTCATCTTGGATTTTGTCAGAACCTGCCACACAGCGCCAATTGCTGCCAGGGCTTTGCCCTTGTAGTGTGACGCTACCTTGTTTAGTATATTTGCACTTGTAAGCGGATATCCCAAGTATAGATATTTCGTAGTAACAGACAGTTGCCGCTCACCCCAAAACCATTTGTCATTTTGTGCTAATCGACCGCCATTTCTGAAAACTACAATTTTTGACTTATTTTCATTCAGGGTTAATAAATTTGTTTCAAAATATTTTCTTAGCATATTGATTTTTATTTGAAGGTTATTTTTGGATTCTCCAATCAAGAAAATATCGTCTGCGTATAGTAGAATATGAACATATCCATAATTCGGGAGATATATTCCCGGTAAATCTGAATTATTGTAGAGACCGATTAAATCATTTATAAAAAGTATAAATAAATAAGGTGACATCGGCTCCCCTTGTAAAACTCCCGAACGCACCTTTATTGGCGCAGTGAATGAATTGTTCCATCGCACTACCGCTGTCATATTTGTGTAATAATCTTTAATTAAGTTAACAAAACGGTGGTTGAGACCTGCATCTACCAGTTTTCTCAATAATAATGAGTGGGGCACTGTGTCGAAGGCTTTTTCAAATCCACGAAGAACATGTAGCATTTTCTTCTCTTTCGGCTTAGAGTCATTTGAATCAGGGATGATAGAGTGAATATATGGTCTTGACAAGAGTGGCCGGCCCTGAATCCCGCCTGGTTCTCAGGAACTATATTTCTCCTTTCGATCCAACTGCCTAGACGAGATTTAAGTATTGATGTAAATAATTTTGCTATATTGCTTAAGAGCGCTATGCCTCGATAGTTAGAGGGGTCGTCTGGATCACCATTCTTAAAAATTGGTTGAATAACTGATTTCAACCATGTTGTCGGAAATTCAGACGTTCTCAAAATTCTATTGAATATATCCTTTAAGGAAGTTAGATAACCTTTTGGGAGGGCCTTTATTGCTTCATTCATTATGTCGTCAAAACCAGTCGCCTTGCCATGCCTTATTTGAGAAATTTCTTTGCTTATTTCATTAAGAGTTTTGCATTTAGTTAGCTCATTATCTGTATTTAAGAAGGTCATAGTAACGGGTTCGTAATCTGGTATTGATTCTGTATCCAGGAGTTTATTGTAAAATTTCTGCCAGTCCGATATATTGAGATATTGCCCTGTGTATAGTTTCCTTTTGTGAAGCGAGCTATTGTTTTCCAGAATTCACTTGAATCGTATGTATTATTTAATTTTTCTTGTATTTCACAAAAATATATTTTCTTTTTATTGTTAATAATCGATGTATATTTGTTCCTTGTTTTAACATATTCCAAACGATCTAGAGCCTTATTTGATTTAATATATTTTGTCAGAGTTGCTTTCATAATCTTTTTCGCTATGTAGCACTCATGATCAAACCAAGGCTTCGACAGTAAGTTATTCGCTTTTATTTCAATTTGCATACCATTTTGTACCATTGCGCTTTTGATCTGCTTAACCATGTTGTTCATTATATTCTCAATCCAGTTATTCCAAAATCCATAAACTCCTCCTAAGTCCTCTACAAATAGCGTTACTCTTTCAGGTAACCATATATATTTTTTCTTTACCCGTGAAGTCGGGCTCGTCACTTGTTTCGGTCCCCAACTCATATCCATTTTTATAATTAGAGGTTAGTGATCTGAGTGTGGTAATCCCTCAATGTATAGGTCATGTACGTAACCTAACAGCCCATGGGAGACAATACAGTAGTCTACCACCGAGGATCCCCGTGCTGATATATATGTGTAGTTACCACTTCTGTCACCCCTTGTTCTGCCGTTCAAAATTGTAAGAGTATTATTATCCAATCTATCTATGAATTGTTCTGAATGCGTAGATATTACAGGATCTTTAGAAGTGCGTCTAGTAGTTAAGTAGCAAGGAAGGTATAATGTATTATGAAGAATTCCCATTGCACCCGTTCGTGTATTCAAGTCACCAGCCAGTAAAACTTCTTATCCTTCAACTATTTTCCCTTCTATTTGGTCGAGTAAATTTTTGCAGTTGGTCAAATAATGTTCGTTTGGTGGCAAGTAAGCAAAGATCATACACACTCGCATTTCACCGTCCAACCTCAGACAGATCATAATCCATTGTTTTTCAATTCCAGTCCTTTCAATCATGTCTTTTATAGCTTCTCGAATCCCAACAATAATTCTCCCCGATGAACTACCCTTCTTGTGGTCTCTCTGAGCAAGTGATTCATACAGATGAAATCCTGTTGGTTTGTTCTTCAGATGTTGATCCTTCCATGTTTCTGTGAGTGCAAAAATGCTGCACTTTTCTAAATGTGTGATTAGGTCGAATTGCAGCAACATCCTTTCCAATCCATTAACATTCCAACACAGCACTTGTGTGTCGTCTTTAAACGAAAAACCAGATTGTTTATTTACAGTAGTTTGCCCATAAGTATTTTTATTTACAGATGTTTGGAATTTGTCAGTGGCTATAAAGCATTGTCGCCACTTTGGCTCATTATTCTACCATTTGTAACGTAATAGTCAATCCCACCAACTATGAGCTTGTTATCCCGTAGTTTCGTGGCAATACCGTTTCCCATTAGTTCTTTCCTTTTTGTGATAAGTAGTTTCCGTTGATCTCTAATATTTACCGAATAATCTTTATTCAAATAGATCCTGGTGTTTTTTAGTCAAAACATGTTTTTAAAGAGCATGATACGCTCGTTGTGTTCCGGCACTTCAATCAGAATCGGCGAGTTTGCGTTTTTTGTCAATCTGCGACATTGCTGGATCGTGATGTTTTCCTGAATTTGCATTTTCTCAGAAATCAGGTTCATGATTATTGCACGAGTATCCGTTGGAGCCTCGCCCTCCTTTCCCTCAATTCCGTAGAAAATCTAATTATTTTCTCTTTGCTTCATCTCGCAAAGATCTAGTCTTCTTTCAAAACCGTCTATCCTCTCCGAATTAATACTCACTGCTTTAGCAGTTTTCTCAAGGGATATCTCAATATGTTGGAAACGTTGATTTAATTTCTCCATCCCGCTTTCCAGCGAAGATAGTCGGGTTTCTAATCTCTGATCTAGATCGTCTATTTTAGTTGTTAAAGTTGCTATCATTCCAGCTAGATCTTTCTCTCTGTAAGATTCCATTGTCATTTGTTTAGCTGACCTAGGGCCAGGGTTTTGCTCTATTCCTGAAATTATCAATAACATAAGAATAATAGATATTCGATTAGTTTTTGCAACAAAAGCAAGGTCTTTCATATTAGGAATTTTTGCCGGGAGAATTTGCGTCTTGAAATCTGCATAACTAACAATGAAACTACTTTCTTTTGTCTTCAAAACTATGCAAATTATGGCTACCAAAAATAAAAATTTCATTTTAAGCAGTTTTACCAGAACCTATCTGATATAATCCAAAAAGTTAGAAATAAATTCCAATATTAAAGAGATAAAGAGTAATAAGAAGAGAAAGAATTTACTTATCTGGAAAATAATTGTAGCACGGAGACGATGTTGTTTGCGACTTAACTCGTTGGCCACCTGGCGGAGAATCTATTTTAAATTATATATTTTTTATAATTAGTGGAATTTTCGAAAGAATGACTGCACGTGAATGCGCATTCTGTAAGCTTTGAAACAATATATAATATGCATATGTTTTGAAATTATTCATGTTTTTTTTTTTTTTTTTTTTTCATTTCAAAAAATGTGTTTCCAAAAACGGTCATTATTTATGGGACAACCTGTTAAAACATTTATTTTATGATGCATTAGCGCGCCATCTGTTATCAAAATTCGAAACTATTATAGACGCATATGATTCTTTTTGAGTTCTTTTAACAATTTCTACTGCCCTTACTGCAATGGAAAAATTAATGGGAGTGCCTGGCTCATCAGTGGTGAACCCTCCCAGCGGTTTTGCCAGTTTAATCTACCATACCGCTGTTATATTTCATTTTTAGATCTTCCTTTTATAGTGATACTGATCCTAGACTCTTGGAATGGGTATTTTAGGTGAACTATTTTAATTATAAATATATAATTCTGCTGTACTCAAAGCTTATGTCTATAGTTCATCTAAAAACAATCAAATCATTTTAAAAAATCATTTTAATATTGTATTATTATATTTTATATTAATGTTTGATTTTGTTAATTTAAATTCATTTACCCAATCATATTTCTATCTTTTTATTCATTTTATAATTTTTATACGTTATTATATGATAAAGTTTGAAATTTTAACTATCGAGCATACATCAATCGAATTCTCTAACCCCTTATCTTTATTACTTTCTTTTCAGCCACTGATTCACCTATCGTAAAAAAATAACTACACTGCTTGAGACACAAAATTTTGATTTCGCAATTTCAAAGACTCCTTGAACATAGTTCCTCAGATTTAAATTCCAACGTGTGGCCTTGAACACGCTTCAAAAGATAATTTCAATTTTCCGTAGAGAAACCACCAACGTGGAGGCATTCCTGTGGGAGTAAGGCTAATGAAAAATTCAGTAGGGCAGTTATTTTGATCTGCCAAATTTTCACACTCCACACTTTCAACACTGAGAAAATTCTAACTCCTGTGAGCTTTCCAGAAAAGAGATGAGGCCCTGTTGTTCTGTAGGTAGATTACCATCGCCAACTTAGAACAACCATTCAGAGAAGCTTGCATAAAGAAGCATCTGCTTGCATATTCTGAGTGAGGCGCAAAAACAGAATGGCCATAGCGTGCTGCGTTTAATACAAGTAGCAAGAAACTAGAAGTACCACAAGGAGCACTTGGAGAAAGGCATCTCCAAGAACAAAAATCTTTCCGCCATAATAATTGCTCTGTTTGTTTTGTTTTAATATAATATATCAGTAATATATTTAATTATTTCTTTACTCTGTTTTAATTTGAGATAATAGAAGGTATGTTAATTATTAAAGACTTTGTTATAATGTGTATGAGTGCAATAATTGTGAAATAATAAAATAATTATAGTAGCATAATTTTTCTTTTAAAGATATCTATATATAAAGTGCAATTTCTTATAAAATATAAAATAACTTCTATAGTAGCATAAAATTTCGAATATTTTATTTTTCTTTTAAAGATATCTATATATAAAGTGCAATTTCTTATAAAATACAAAATAACTTCGTCTATTAATCTTCACCCTATAATAGTAACTTATAAAATGGCGACGAATAATTAATATAAGTATGACCACCACTAATTTAAATTTTTCTAAAGTTTCGTGAAGGTGAGATCTAAATTCTTACTTGAAACAAATAGAAGAATTTTTAAATTGAATAAAACATTAGAAGCAGACAAAGTATCTGTGTTCTTAACGTCTATTGATGTTAATTTTTAAGAGACTTTGCGCGATTTGTTGATACCCAGTAGGCCAAGTGACCTTAAATATAAAGATTTGGTAGAAGTTTTAACCAACCATTTATATCCGAAACAAAATAAGCACTATGAAAGATATTTATTTCACAAGATTGTACAAAAAGAAAATGACTCTATGGGAAAATTTGCTTCGAGGTTTAAATCTCAGGCAGACAAGTGCAAATTTACTGACGTAAACTAAAATTTGTGTGACCAATTTATAAGTGGTTGCTACGATAAAGCTTTGCTTAAAAGGCTGCTAAGTGAACCTTTTTAACGTTTGATATTGCAATAAATATTGCAAAATCTTTAGAGGGAGCGAAGTCACAAGTAAATATGACGAAAAATTCTGGTCGTGATATTAATAAGTTGAGGCTAGATCTAATAATTTTGGATTCCCATGTAAATACAATAATCATTGCAAAATATGTGGAAAGTCTAACCACGGTGCAGACGTGTGTGTGTCTGTGGTTTCAAAGACAATTTTTCTTATAAATCTCAAAAATGTTACTCTAGAGTAATACAGTTATAATTTGAAAGGTTTTCGGGAAATTTGATTCCAGTTTTTGGAAAATGCTTGGTTAATGTTAGTTACAAAATCTATCAGGAAAACCTACCTCTAGTTGTGACGGGCCAGTTTAATAACCAATCGCCGGTACTGGGTAGAATTGGATAAGAATTTTAAAAGATGATTGGCCTAATTGCGTTTATGATATCTGTAATAATATAAATGTAATATCAAATTTATAACTGTTTTTAGAAACGTATAAAGAATTATTTATAAATTGAAATTTACTAATTCAGGGCATCAAAGGTTTAATATCATTGAGGCCAAATTCAAAGCCCAATTTCATTTATTTGGACCAGTACCCTTTTCCATCAAAGAGAAGTTTGACAAAGAACTAGACAGACTTGAAAAAAGTCAATTACTTGAAAAGGTCAATGCGAGTGATTAGTCTACGCCTTTAGTAACGGTAATAAAGTCAAATGGAGAACTACGTTTGTGTGGTGATTTTAAAAATACTTTGAATAATTGCATCGAAAATGAGAAATATCCATTACCTACCATAGAAACTATGTTGGAAAATCTAGGAGGAAACAAGATTTTTACAAAATTGGATCTCTCCTCCGGATATCATCATATTGAAATAGATGAAGCATCTAAAAATCTGCTAGTGGTATCTACTCATAGAGGATTTTTCCGATATAATAGATTGCCTTTTGGTATCAGTCCAGCTTCAACCATTTTCCAGAGGTATATATGGACATCCTTTTTCATGATGTTCTCAACACGTTGATATACTTAGATGATATTTTCATTGGTTCTAAAGATGAACAAGAACATGTCAGAATTTTAAAAATGATCTTCGATAAATTAAAAGAGCTAAATTTCACCTTTAATAAAGAAAAATGCTTATTTTTCAAAAAATATATTTGTTTTCTAGGCCATATTATAAATGAAGATGGTGTTAGACCAAATTCAAAGAAATTGGAAGCATTGGAAAGGTGTAAAAAGCCTTTCGATAAAACATCATTGAAGAGTTTTCTAGGTATGTTGAGCTTCCTACTCAAAATACATACCTAATGTGTCAAATTTTGCTGGTTCCCTTTATCAACTCTTATTTGAATTTGAAGTTAACTCTATTAAATTCCTAGGCGCTTATTCACTATTCAATGAAGCTTCCATTGACTTTAACCTGCGATGCATCTGCCTATGGCATAAGTGGGTCTTGTGTCATATTGTGGAAGGGGAAGAGAAGCCAATTACCTTTGTTTTCAGAACATCGTCAAGTGCAGAAGCTAAATACTCTCAGACTGAGAAGGAAGCACTTGCTATTGTGTTTGCAACTTCCAAACTGAGACAATTCTTGTTTGGGAGAAAATTTGCGTTAAAGAGTGATCACAAAGCTTTAACAACTGTTTTTGGAAACAAAAGACTTCTTCCGCCATTAATTGCTAATCGCTTGTATAGGTGGGCTTTAGAGTTGTCAAATTTCGATTTCGATATTTAATATACATATAAAGATACCATGTTCTGCGCGGATGCATTTTCAAGACTTCCACTTAAGGAAATAAATTCGAGGGAAGGCAACATTGATTTAGTGACACATGTTATTTCACTTTTAAATGTGACTCCATTGGACCACTTCATTATTGAAGAAGAAACCAATAAAGATCCGGTTTTAAATAAGTTCAAAGGATGTAACAATGAAACCTTTCCTTTCAAAATTTGAAAATGTTTTTATACTACTTGTTGATTCTACGGAAGTGATTCAAAGAACCTGTCAAGATCAAATGTTGAAGTTACTTCATCAAGGTCATATTGGAGTCGCATTAAATCTCTAGCCATATCTTCGGTTTGGTGGCCAAAATGGATAGTCAAATTGAAAAGTTTGTGAAGGAATGTTCTTCCTGTATGCATCATCAGGCAGCTCCTCCTGCTGAGAACACACCTTGGCCAAGGACTAACCAACCGTGGCAGCGAGTTCATGTTGAACATTTTTATTTCAGAGGTGATTGTTACTTATTGGTAGTAGATGCAAATACAAATTGAAGTAATTCCAGTTAGAGGTACTACTTCGCAAGAAAATATTAAGCTTTTACGGGAGTGTTTCGCCAGTTACGGAATACCGCAATGTCTAGTGTCTGACAACGGTCACCCTTTAATTCGTTTGAATTTAAGGAGTTCTTACGGAAAAATAATGTATACCACTCAAACTCGCCAGAATATAATTCATCGTCCAACGTAATTGCTGAATTTTCGGTAAGAATAATAAAAAAAAAGCTCTGGAAAAGTCGTTAGAAGAATCTCCAAACTCAAATATGGACTGTATTTTACAAAATACTATATTTAATTATAAAAATAGCCCCACCTCTTCAGTTAAGCCTCCTGCAGAACGTCCCTAAGTTATGTGCCTAGGACATTTGAAAATTGTTTGAACTCTGAATTTTCCCAGAGGACATTTGAAAGATATGAGCGTGGAAACCACATTTTCAATTTGGAGATAAAGTGCTGTTTGCAAGAGTAATACAAAATAGGCGCAAATGCTTCAAGACCCAAGTGAACGACGACTAGGTTACAATGTTTATCTAGTAAAGAACCTAAAAGGCATATTTAAGGTGCATGTCAATCAGATGAGGATAGATTCAGACTCCAAATATGCTGAAAATTCTGATTGGACTTTGAACAACGCTGGATCAGGACCTCACCGAATGAAACAAGACCTTCAAGTTTCCACGTCACCTCCGCCTAGGAGATCTACTTGACCTCGATACCCTCCTTGCCGTTTTTCTTCAAATATGTACGAAATAAAGAAGGCGGAATGATCTGATCTGTTTGTTTTGGTTAAAGATAATATATCAGTGATATTAATTATATTATTACTTTACTCTTTTTTGATTTGAGATAATAGAAGGTATTTTAATTATTAAATACTTTGTTTATAATGTGTATGAGTGTAAGAATTGTGAAATAATAAAATAATTTTAGTAGCATAAAATTTCGCATCTTTTATTTTTCTTTTAAAAATATCTAAATATAAAGTGCGATTTCTTATAAAATATAAAATAACTTTCACTATTAATCTTCACCCTATAATAGATATGTATCAATAATAATGTCCCTTACGATGTGATCCACAATTTCAAGAGCTCTATATTGAACCATAGGGGCAAATCCCAAATAATTAAGGATGATCTCCGAAAGGCTCAGACTCAGAACAGAGATTGCAGCCACAGAACTCTCAAGAAATAAAATCGGCAGTTGGCCACCTTTCAAATGGGTAACTGCTTTTCCTGTGTAGGCCAGCGGACTGACAATTTTGCCAACTGCTCTAACACAATGAATTAGGTTGTTGTAAACATAAGTATTGCCCGTACTACCCCATCAATGAAAAAGCAACTTGCGTTTAAGAATCAACAATTGTGTATAAACGTATATATTTGTGTTCCAATTTGCATCTCCTCAAGACCATCAATAATATCTTCAGTTGAATTAAAAATTGAGCTCAGGGGCGCATGAGTCCATAATGATGGCAGCTGAGGCAAATTGATTGCAGATGAAATTAAAGATCTTTGAGAGACGTCACAAACACAATGCGCAAATACATACGTCAAATTCACAAAGCCCCACCCCGAACTCTAGTGCCCAATTGGTTTTGCATTAAAACATGGGTGGAAGGTATGCCCCCATATAAATGTGTTCGTGTAGATACATCAACACACCTAAGCTGAAACCACGCAGTCAGAATTTCCATCTGCGCGAAGCATTTTCATTAGCCTGTTCTTCGCTACCTTCAACAGAGTATACAGACTCAATATTTTAGGTAGATGATCAGATAAGCGACATATGGTATGCGAATGTGCATGTAAGCAATATTAAAACAATCGCAACATGGCCTCAGGAGCATTTACACACCAAGCGTCAAAAAAGCTTTTGATTTCATCATAGGCCCTTCTTTCCCAGTCTAATTCTCCAACAGTCGCTTCTACCTCAGCCCTATTGTGTCCATTATATACACAATTGGAAAGATATTTGATATTTTTCACACACACAGACCTCCACAATAATGTAAACATAGAACATAATTAGAAGATTGGGGTTATAGAGAACAACACAGTGGTTTTCCACCTGATCTGATCCATTATTTTTGGCCTCAATCAATTGCAGGAATTATTTTAGAAAGTCTCTAGTACACTTCTCATTAGACATACATGGTGAGCGGAGATTAAAATTCCCACAAGGACCATGAATTATATGTTTAAGAACCACGTCGTGCAGCTGAACCTGCATAGTAAACCTAGGAATTTCAGTACAAGCCAATCTGTCAATTGTCTCTCTGTATCTAGGCTTATCTTCTTTTCTAAGCTAAACAGCATGTGGAAAACCGCGTTTTTGGAACTCGATAACATGAGCGCGAGCAATGACCACTTCTAAAACATATTGACTAACAATCTCGTGCAGAAACTGCTGCAGCTTGAGACTGAATACTCTATCCATCAGATCCGGTCTATGAGAGAGACTATGCTTATAAGGAAGATTTTCAACAATAATAGTACAATGTGGACTTTAGGGAAATGTTACGAAATGGTTAGGTCTTTTTAACTTTCGGACAATTGCCAACGCATCCTAATAGATGTTTTGCATGGCTCGGGAAATCCCAGGAAAGGAAGAGGAATAATAAAAATACGGCCTAAACGTAACCCCGGTATTGTTCCTTTTAATGGGTATAATCCATCAGACCTTGATATAACTCCACCTTGAGCAAGGACTGATTTTGACCGTTCAACCGATTGTCCTCTGTTTTAACATAGGCCTTAGCAACATATTTCTGAAATAGACTTTTGCCATAGTGAATGGGCGAAAACCCAGGTTTGATGGCCAACCTGTAACTATAGAACTTAAGTATGATAACATGGTATTTAGTTCTTGTGAGAATGCTTTCTTCACGCGAGAGCCCTATTGTCCAACCAGAATGACCGGTAGAAAATAACATAGGGTTAAATGGAGAAACGCAAACAAATCCGCGATAAGTTGGAAAAAACAACATTGTCTCTGACAGAAGGAACATGATAATCTTCATCAACAAAAATGGTCGCAACTTCACTTACGCATGATACATTATATCGGCAAATATCCTACAAAGATTTGGCGGAGGATGAGCATCTGAACCTGATACATTTGCCGGTTCTCAATACAAGCCAGTGTTCCTAATATATTTCCACCTGACTCATCTGCCTCTAAAGCAAAGGTATATAGATTCAAGCGCCTATATAATTAATATGTCCATGGATTCAATATAAAAAGGCCCTTGTCGAGAAAAAAATCAACAAAGAGCTTTTGTAGCTCCGAGTGTTGGTCTGGAAGTATTTAGTCTTCACACTGTTTGCACTCATTCATTTTTGGATTTCTTATGTAAAAGAAGACAAAACCGGAAGAGAAATCTCCCCTGGTAGCAGTAGGAGCTGCCAACAGTCTTCCCAGGGAAATATCGGGCTGAGCAAGTAAGGACAGACTATATTTACAGACCCAATAATATATTCAGTGAGAAAAGAAAAAAAGAGGATTAGGGGCGTTGTTCCTGCGGCAAGTCATATAAGCCCGCCTAGCGGTCAAGAGAGTGAGTCTTAAACTGCGCCTCCGAGGCATGACACAGAAGACGCTGGAGAAAAAAGGTGAAAGGGAACAAAGCAAAGAAAAACTATAAAAATAAATGCCAGAAAAGACGTAAAAGTAAATCCCATTCATGAAAAAAAAGCATTTGCCAAAGACATGAACAAAGTTGCGGCAATGGAGAGAAGAATGATACCGAACAAAATATTAGGCTGAAAAAACATATCCTTTATTGATTAAATTGACAAATACAACAACTCAAGCTGATATTTAAATGTGAAAAAAACCTAAATGGAGAGCTGTATCAAAACTATGCTTACACTTATAATAAGGTAATTAATAAATAGAGAGAAATCACATGGTAATAAGACCAAATCCAAATGAATAGTATTTGTCAGTATAATCTAACTGTTTATTATTTTAATTGTAACTATAGTTTTGTTACAGTTTTTAATTTATATTTGGTTCACATTTAGATAACAGCTAGTTGTTGCACTTAATAATATGTAATAATAAATATGTTTTTGCCCTATTTTTATTTCTATTTTTACCTTTTGAACTATATTTGCTTATGTCTTCTACATCTGCTTTTTTCTCATAAATGAGCCGATGAGAATTGTTGTATTTGTCAGTATAATCAATTATCGATTAATGATAAGGCTCAAATTGATTATATATTTTGAACAGAACGTAGTTAATGTATATAGTTGTTTATTTGTTTTGTATTATTTTCATTTTTTAAAATAATTTAATCTCATAATTTAGTCTGTGAAAATATAAATATTGGACCGGGGACGAAAAACAAAACTAAAAATGGTAGCCTTAATGTTAGGTAGTTATAATATATAATTGATTGTGATGGTATATAATTATTTGTGATGTTTATGCAATTGTGATCTTGACTGAATAAAATATATAAAGTTTAAATGTGTTTTGAACTTTAATAACAAGCACAAAACAACTGGCGGCGAGAAAAGCGATTTTTTTTTTAAGAACAAAGAAATTGATCTGGCAGAAGAAATTATACTTCAAATATGTCTTCAGGTACGTTTGAGAAATTTGCTAAGAATTTAGAAAATGTGGAAAATTATATTTATCGCTTAAAACAATTTATGTTAATTTCTAAAACAAAGGAAGATTTTAAGACGCCATTTCTTATTTCAAGTATAGGCCCTAAATATTTTAGTATCTTGTGAAATTTAGTTTTTCCAGAGGAAGTTGCTCAAGTTCCTTTTGATAAATTATGTTTGATCCTTTTAAAACATTTTAATCCAATAACTAATATAATATAAGATTCATATTTCAGAAAATGGATCAAAAGTCTGGAGAAAATATTTCTAAATATATGATACGCCTAAAAGACCAAGCTCAAAAGTCTTCTTTTGTAGATTTTTTTACAAAGATCCTTTCGTGACAGATTCGCGTTGCTGGCATCATAGATTCATCTACCCAAAAGAAACTCCTACAAGAAGAAAACCTAACTTTTGATGATGCAGTCAACATAGCACTGTCTGCGGAATCAGCGGATAATGAACTTCATAATATCAAAGGATCCGGAAATGTCCATCAGTCCCTACAGTATCTTCACGCCATTAATAATACCTGTAAACACTGTGGTAATATTAACCATATTCATTATAATTGCTTCTTTAAATCTGCTACTTGTAAATTTTGTGGTAAAATTAGGTCATATTACCACAATATGTTATAAAAAGGCATTAGGTGTGACCATAATTTGCCTATAAATTCTAAAAAAGAATTTCAAAAGATTTAAATCGCAATCTAATTTTAATAATCCTTCAATATCTCAAAATAGTTTATCATTGTATAATATACATTTACATACTCCTTTAACTGAAACTGTGTATGTAAATGAGATTTAACTTTTAGCTGAAATTGATACTGGTGCTGCCATTACTACTTTAACTAAATGTGTATGTGTGATATTTTTAATATATTGAGGTAAACAAATGTGAGAGAGAGAGAGAGAGAGAGAGAGAGAGAGAGATACCATCTTAACAGGCTATAGTCGCTCTAAAATACTTATTTTAGGTAAGGCTAAATTTGAAATAAAATTTAGAAATATTTCTAGGGAGAGATTGATATACTCATAACTGATTTAAATTTCTATAAATTTCTTTTGGGAAGAGATTTCCTTAGTTCTTCTGATATTTATTTCAATTCTTTACATATATTAAACTCTTTTAATGTGGAGTCACCTGAAATTTATTTTTGAATACAAATCTGGCCCTATTAAAGGTATCACATGCCATCTTGATGTAAAAGCTGACTTTATTCCAAAGTTTTACTAATTCAGACAAGTTCCTTTTGCCTTAAAACAACTAGTGGAAGATGAAATTGATAAATAAGGTTATTGTGCTTCCCCACTTGTTTGTGTTGCCGAACCAGATGGTCAAATTAGACTTTGTGCTGATTTTAAAAAGAGCTTAAATCTTTACTTAGAGGATGTTAAATATCCTATCCCTAACATTGATTCAGTCTTAAGTAATTTTCAAGGAAATAAATTATTCACTAAATTAGATTTGTCAAAGGCTTACCATCAAATTGAGATGGATGATAATTCAAAAAAGTATTTGGTTGTCTCCACTCGCAAAGTTTTATATAAATATAATCGCTTGGCTTTTGGTATAAAAACTGCTTCTGAAATATTTCAGAAAACATTGGAATCCTTTTTCTCGGGAATCAATGATGTTTACATTTATTTTGATGATATTCTTATTGCATCAGATGATTTGGAAACCCATTTAGATATTCTCAAAAGAACGCTTAATATTCTAAAAATAATATTAATAATTTTACAATAAACAAAAATAAGTGCTTATTTGTTAAAAATGAGATTGAATATCTTGGACATAAAATTAATGGATTTGGTATATACCCTTTGAAAGACAAGCTAGTTTGCATAAAGAATTGTCCACTTCCTAAGAATATAAATGAATTAAAAATATTCCTTGGATTTCTTTTATTTTATAGGAAATTTCTGCCAAATCATTCAGATTTCGCATGTCCTTTATACAACCTATTGAAAAAGAATGTGGAATGGTCTCGGAATGTTGAGACAGATGGATCTTTCGGTTCCTGTAAAAATGCATTAGAAGAGACAAAATGTTTATCGCATTATTCCCTAAATTTTCCTTCGATTATTTCTTGTGATGCAAGTCAGGTTGGAATAGGAGCAACCCTTTCACATTTGAAGGATGGGGAGGAAAGGCCTATGTGTTACATTTCCAGAACTTTAAATGTTCATGAAAAAAAAAATTATCAAGTTGAAAGAGAAGGACTTGCAATTGTTTTTGCAGTAAATACATTTTAAAATTACCCTTATGGTAGAAAATTCACCATTTATACTGATCACAAGCCCTTTATAACTATTTTTGG
The DNA here is from genome assembly GCA_030710605.1 of Cordylochernes scorpioides. Classification (NCBI taxonomy): domain Eukaryota; kingdom Metazoa; phylum Arthropoda; class Arachnida; order Pseudoscorpiones; family Chernetidae; genus Cordylochernes; species Cordylochernes scorpioides. The sequence goes on along the minus strand of CP092886.1, from coordinate 94,251,054 downwards.
AGATAAAATAAATTTGCCTCCACTCATCGCAAATAGACTTCATATATGGGCTCTAACTCTTCCAAATTTTAATTTTGAAATTAAGTATAAAAATGGAAAAAATAATATCATTTCAGATGTCCTTTCTAGATTTCCAGAGTTTCAAAGGAATAGTTTGGAATATAATGATGGGAGTGGTGAAATTTTACTCTCAAATACTTCCATCGTTGACCATGTTCTTGTGGCTCATGAAACACATTTAGACAGAACTTTATTCAAATTGTATAAAATTATTGAGACAGGGGAGTTACCCTCAAGTTCCAATGATTATCTCATTCCATATTTAAAAAGGATTGATGACTTTACCATTCTCCAAAAATGTATTTTTCTTGAGAATAGAATGATTATTCAAAAAAGTCTACATGAAAGGGTACTTCAATTATTGCATGAGAGCCATGCAAGGACTAATAAAATGATGATGATGGCTCGTTCATCTATATGGTGGCCCGGCATGAACTCTTAATAGGAATAATTACAAAAATTGTAGAACTTGCCTTTCTAATGAAAGTTTGCCTCATCAAAGGACTGAGAGTTGGCCTAAATATGCAGGATCATGGAGGAGGGTTCACATGGACTATTTAAATTTCAAAAATAGACTTTTTTTACTAGCAGTAGTTTCATTCTCTTCATGGGTTGAAGTTTCTGAAGTACCATCTACCAGTGCATATTTTTGTATAAATTTTATGAGAAATTGTATTGCTCGTTACGGATTTCCACAAGTAGTGGTTTCCGATAATGGTCCTCCTTTCTTTAGTAGTGACTTTGGTGATTTTTTGCCTAAGAATGGCATATTCCATGTGACATCTCCCCCATATCACCCAAAATCAAATGGACAGGCAGAAGTATCTGTAAGAGAGGTAAATAAATTTCTAAAAAAGCTATTAATGAAAACGAGCAGGTGGAACTAGATTTGGCTCTGCCCAGGGCTTTGTTCTTTATAAGGACAGATGTAAAAATTAGAAAAGGGACATCATCTGTGGAACTGTTTCTTGGAAGAAAGATCAAATCAAGACTTTCTGTGTTGTCAAAAGAAGAAGTAAAAGTCTCAAAAATCAATGGTCAATATGTTAACAGTAAATTTGAAGTGGATGAGACTGTGAAATTTAGATGGATCACTAATAATTATCCCTCTTAGTATACGGGAAAGATAATTAAAATACTAGGGAGGAATGTTTATTTAATGAAACAAGGTGACAGTGAGAGAAAGTTCATCAAAACTACATTTAAAAAATGTTGCCTGGTAAATCACATCCCACTAATATGGATGATGATGAATGTGTACCAACTCCAATTTCAGAGGAAAAAAGTGTTACAACCCCCAGGTACACTCAGAGAGAGCGCAGATGTCCACAGAGATATAACAAATAAATGAATTAGAGGGGCCAAGCCTAAGAAGGGGAAATTGATGTATATAGTTGTTTTTTTTTTGTTTTGCATATTTTTCATTTATAAATAAATTTCATAATTTAGTCTGTGAAAATAAAAATATTGGACCGGGGACGAAAAACAAAACTAAAAATGGTTGGCTTAATGTTAGGTAGTTATGATATATAATTGATTGTGATGATATATAATTATTTGTGATGTTTATGTAATTCTGATTTTAATTGAATAAAATATATAAAGTTTAAATGTGTTTTAAACTTTAATAACTAGCATAAAACAGTAAAAACCTAATCAAAATAAATAAAGTGTGCGTGGAGTTTCGGGAACAGCGATTGTTACCATCTTCAAGCAAAAAAAAACTGAATGTAAGAATAAATCACAGCATGTTTTAAATATTTACTGGTATCGAAACGTCAAACACTATTTATTTGGATTTTGTCTTATTACCTTGTAGTACCTTAGTAACTATTTAAAACATGCTGTGATATATTTTCTCTCAATCAGTGATGAATCAGATAATCCAAATTGTCTTTTCATTAATCACAATTGATTGAACTGACAAATACAACAATTTCCAACAGTCCATTTATGAGAAAAAAGTATATGTTTAAGACATAAGCAAATATAATTCAAAGGGGAAAAAAGAATAGCAAACACGAAAATGGAGTTGAAAAACATAAAGTATACTGACAAATACAACAAATCTTGCTGTTATCTAAATGTGAATAAAAAATATAAATGAAAAACTAAAAACTATACTTACAATTAAAATAAAGTAATCAAAAGTTGAGAATATACTGACAAATAAAATAATTTTTAAGCAGCAAACATAAAATTCCGAGGATAAGTTTCTTTTATTTCAAAAATAATAATACTTCGAGCTTTCGGGCGTAAACAGCCCTTCTTCAAGAATATAGGAAATAATTTCAAATAGAATTTCAAATAGAAATGTTTGTATACAATAAGATGGTATTTTCCTTTGGTCCTGCATAGCGTGAGTGAATCTCGTATCCACGTGATTTAGTTTAAATCTAAAAACTTTTATAAAGAGAGGTGTTTTGCCCCTAGAAATATTGGCCGATTACATTGAATATATTGAAAGGATTACTTGTCCCAAAATGAATATTCTAATATTTCTAGGGGCAAAACACCTCTCTTTATAAAAGTTTTTAGATTTAAACTAAATCACGTGGATACGAGATTCACTCACGCTATGCAGGACCAAAGAAAAATACCATCTAATTGAATACAAAAATTTCTATTTGAAATTCTATTTGAAATTATTTCCTATATTCTTGAAGAAGGGCTGTTTACGCCCGAAAGCTCGAGTATTATTATTTTTGAAATAAAAGAAACTTATCCTCGGAATTTTATGTTTGCTGATTATTATACACCAGAGGATTCCACCTTACGAAAAATAATTTTTATCAGCCCATTTATGTGAAAATAAAAAGCAGATTCCATAGACATGGGCAAAGATAATGCAAAGGGGAAAAATAATAGCAGACACAAAAATGGAGCAAAAAAAAACACATTCTATAATGATTATACTGATAATACAACTCTTGCTATTATCTGAATGTTAAAAAAATTTCTAAATAAAAACTGCTTAGAAACTATACTTACACAATTATAATAAAGTAATCAACGATAGAGAGAAGATTGGATTAACACTTAATTTTGCCTCGATCTAAATTTCAAAATTGTAAGAAAACTATGTCAACAATTAAGATAAAAGTATTTCACAATTAAATCAGAGATACGAAAAATTAATGTTCAAAATTAATTAAAAGCAATAATACAAAATAACGTGCTTTAAAAAAAGAAAAGTTATAATGATAAATAAAAAAATTACGATTGGAAAAAATGAAAAATATCAAAAAATAAAAATAACTATTAATATTTAGAAAAAAAATAGGATTGATACACACGAAGTATAAAATAACGAAATTTTGGTTTATAGATTGTTATGTATTTTTTGGTATTAAAATAAAAAGAGCAGAATATGAATTTTATCTATCTCAGACTTATTATATTGATACAATTCTCAACAGATTTGAACTGAAAGAATGCAACAGTGTGCAGACATTAGGAGATCAAAATCAAAATTTGGATGACTATTAGTATAAGACTGTATATCAGGGAATGATTGGATCACGTATGTACCTTTCTATGGGTACTCGACCGGATATATCTTTCAACGTCAGCAATTTATATCAGTATAGTAATGATCCGAAAAATCCACTTAAGTGGTAAAAAAGAACTATAGATATCTGAAGGAACAATAAATAAAATGTTGGCATATATGATGCAAGCTGGTGAACAAACCGAGACGCAAAATCCTACTCAGGATATACAGTCAAACTTGGCGACAACTTAATAAACTGTAGAAGTAGAAAGCAAAATTTAGTAACCTTGTCTACATGAGAGGCAGAACTTATTTCAATATGTGGAGGAATTTCTGAAGTATTATGGTTAAAGGGATTACTAGAAAAAAACTTTGTGAAAAAATGTAACTTTCCCAATTACCTTGAAATTTGACAGAGAGGCTGCAATAAACTGGATACAATCTGACAAAATTACTTCACGTACAAAGCACATAAACCGAAAGTATTATTTTATGAAAGATAAAATACAAAAAAATATCAAAGTGACTTTACACTAAAAGTGGAGGCATGGAGTCGGATATACTAAAGAAGAGTCTTTCTAAGGACAAACTACGAAAATGTGCAGATAGCCTTGGACTTGCTGATTAGGGCTTACACACTTTCGATTTTTCGCCAGGTAATTCTAATAAATACAAAAATGCAGGCAAAAGACTTTTGAAATTATTAATACGAGAATAAATACAAATATTATTGATTTTTATCTGAAGAAAATAATTGAAAATACTTTTATTTAACTCCACAATTATGCCATCAAAGCGAAATACAATTTGTCGATATAAAAATCAAGCAAAAAGAAGAAGAGAAGAACGAGCTTCAGAAACAAATGAACAGAGAAAAACTAGATAAGAAATAGATCGAGTTCGCACTGCTTTTGCTCGATCATTAGAAACGAGTGAACAGAGGCAAGCAAAGCAGAAAAGGATTCGAATTCACAGGACACAGAAAAGACGAACGATTCATACTAATTCGAATTTATGTGGTTTCATACAGTCTTCATCCAAGTGTAATTATCGAAAAATAGATAAAAGATGTACGTATATTGAGGTGCTCGAAAATTTATAAATGAACACCAGGTATGTGCTGTGCAGGTGGAAAAATAAAGTTACCAGTTCATGCTTCCAAATGACATCGTCCGGAGCAACGAATATCGTTAGCGCAAATTATATGCCAACATTTAAAGTACAAGATCAAATTTATCACCATGCTGGATCACTACTACCCTGCCAAATGCTGATCACAAATATCTTCAGATATATTTTATGGAAAATACTGACGAACAAATCAACAGACGGTGTCAACTGAATATGAGTACTAAACGTTAGATTGTCGCCGAATTACAAAACTTTCTTGGATAACATAATGCATCAAAAAAGTATTCAAAACCGCCATTGAAAAAATGCCATCTGACGATTACGAGGTAATAATAAAGGCAGATAAAACACCTATTGGTCAACATCGAAGACAATTCAACGCCTCAACGATCGATGAAGTGACAATTGTCATAGTTGGTGAAGAATTTGATTCTCACGATATAACTCTTCATCGTAGAAATGGTGACGTCCAGCAAGTATCATAAAAGCATCGTTCATTTGAGCATTACAATATCCCATTCTATTTTGGCAAGGAGAGGAAGGATATCATTTTAATATTAATATGAGAAATCCAACAACTAATGTGGACATTAACAAAAAGGTCAGTGCTATTAATTTTAATGCATATCGAACGATGATTCGTGAGAATGCTGATAATCATATATTGAAATGTAGACAATTATTTCATTAATACATTGTTGACCTGTATACAAAAATAGAAAGTGAAAGACTCCTCTACATACGACTAAATCAAGTTAAATTGCGTTCTCAAGAGTATATCCATTTACGTGATGCAGTTGTAAATGATGGTAATCTCAGTGAATTGAGGAAGTGGTCATTTTATCATCTAAATTTACCTGCAGCCCAAGACATGCATGAATAAGCACAAGTTGCAATGAATTATGTTCGTGATATGGTCGTCCAGAATTTTTCATCACATTTACATTCAACCCAGCATGGGATGAAATAAAGGAGCTTTTATTAACTGGACAATCACCATCAGATCGTCATGATATTTATGCACGTGTATTTAAACAAAAATTGATTCTTTAATAAATTTTATTGTCAAAGACCCTGTATTTGGAGGGACGCGCTGTTGGATGTATTCCATTGAATGGCAAAAAAAGAGGTTTAACACATGCGCATATTTTAATATGGATGATGGAGAAGATAGCACCAAGCGAAATTGATGAAATCATTTCTGCAGAAATACCAGACATCGAAATTGATAAAGACTTGCACGATATTGCCTCAAAAAGTATGATTCATGGTTCATGTGGCTCACTGAATATATGTCAGATGGAAAGTGCACAAGGCGGTATCCTAGAGACTCGCTGAAACTATTACAGGCAATGATAGATATCCACTCTATCGACGACGATCCACCGAAGATGGTGGAAAATGGAAAATTGATGTTGATAATCGTTGGGTAGTACCATATTCTCTATTATTACTAAAAATATATAACGCACACATAAATATTGAGTACCGCAATTCAGTGAAAGCTCTAAAATATATTAGCAAATATGTGAACAAAGGAAGCGATGTGGCAGTGTTTGGAGTGGAAAATACAACTGCATCTAACGTTGGGAAGCTATGGGACGCTACATAAGTATCAATGAGGCTGTATGGCGTATTTTATCATTTTTATTCATGAGCGATATCCAACGGTTGTTCAATTAGCAGTACATCTTGAAAATGGACAGTGTGTGTATTTTAAATCAGAATATATACGTGCAAGAGCAATGTCACCACCGCCAACAACAATAACTGAAATTTTCACATTATGTAGAAATTATACCTTTGCAAGGACACAACTGTACTCTGAATAACCCACTTATTTTACGTGGAATACATCAACAATAAAATTTCAGCGACGTAAACAAGGTAGAGCAGTACAAGGACACCTACATTTATATTCCACAGATGCATTGGGTTGTCTGTAGAATGTACATCCAAATAACGCAGAATGCTTTTACATAATATAATTATTAATCAATGTTCGTCTACCAACATCTTTACAAGAAATAAAAGCAGTCAATGGCCATCTATGTGCTACATTTCGTGAGGCTTCCCAGAAATTAAATCTCTTAGAAAACGATGTTCATTGGGATATTTCACTCGTTAATGCTTCTAATACATATCAATCACAGCTGATACGTGCACTATTTTCCATCATACTAACTACATGTTTTTCGGCTAATCCAAAGGATCTTTGGGGAATATAAAGATTATATGGGTGAAGACATTTTAACATCGCATGCGTAGAATAAATGCTAATCTCAATATTCAATTTACATAAAATATATACAATCAAGCATTGATTTTAATTGAAGATTATGTTTTACAATAGCCAACAAATCACTCACAGAATTGGGAATGATTGCTCCAAATAGATTTGGTATTGACATTTTCGATCGGGATATACAACGAGAAAGCACTTTAATGTTAATTGGATCTTTAATTTGATAAATCTATGCTTCCCACACACATGGACATCTGTACGTTGGGTGTGCATAAGTTGGAAAACCATCAAATTTATTTGTTCTTGCACCAGATAGGAAAACAAAAATCGTTGTATATTTACAAGCACTACGAAGATAAAGTTCACCATCAATCACCAAACATCATTTATTTCATGATGACATTTTATAACTACAGAATTATTGTTCAATTGAAATCGTTTGCAAAATTGATTAATATCACAAGTGAAGAAGCATGTTTATTCTACCATCAACTATGTATATCTATGTTATATTCAAATGACATATATGTAGGGATAATTATATTGTTGATTTTCATTTTGATGTATTGTTTAAGGTATCAAAACTGCATTTTTTCAAACACAGCAACGTGTGTACGGTACAGCTAGGTGGAGCAGAGTATCAAACATAAAGTTATCTTGACAAGTATAGATTCAGTAGGGATTGGATGTTTGCTAGAATCGTTTTAACAAATTTTCGGTAGACAAAACTTTTACTCGGGTAAAACCGGGCGAAGCCGGGTACATTCGCTAGTCTCTATATATATAAAAGTCAATGTCTGTCTGTTTCGCGATAAACTCAAAAACTACTGAACCAATTGGTACCAAATTTTGCATGTCGCTTTTTATAAACCTGAGGAAAATTTTCGGCTACATTTTGATTAGTATTTTTGGCTATTTCTTTTTTTCATTTGGAGAACTTTTTTTTACGCGGGGTAATCCGGAATGGAATGAATACCCAAATATGGCCATTTTTTATAAGCATCAGTGGTTCAGTGGTAGAATGCTCGCCTGCCACGCTAGCGGCCCGGGTTCGATTCCCGGCCGATGCATTTTTTCTACAATTTTTAAAACTCATCTATATTATATATAATATAAATATATATTATTATATCAACTATATTAATTAAATCAAATACCTAAACACTAATATAATACAATTTTTACCATCACACACACTATTTTCCTGTAGTTTATGTGTTACTTCTTTATTTCTATTCTATGGCACTTCTAATATTTATTATTGATGTACTTTCAGTATGAAGGAAATTGAAATCGGGGGAATTCTCGGGCGAAGCCGGGTCATAGGTCTAGTATATATATAAAATTGAATGTCTGTCTGTATGTTTTTACTCTATAGATTCAAAAACCATACATCCAATCGCCGTGAAATTTTGGGATATTATTAGGTATATCCCCGGGAAGGTTTTTGAAAAATAATTTCTTGAATATCTTGAATATCCTTAGAGTTATTTGCAGATTTGTAGATTTAACTAAATGATGATGATTATTTATCAAAAGTAAAATTTTCTACCTATTAATTGCGCACAAGTCAAAGTTAGTTTCATCATTTATCTACAACATATATGTTGGGTGAATAGATAAAATGATGATTTTGTAATGTAGAAAATTAGGAAATACAAAATTCAGGATGACACGGCAATTTATTTGAGACAAGAATAATGATACAATTCCAAGGCAAGATACTATTCCTTTAACTTCCAATTACCGAGGGAACCAATTAATATTGATTTTATTTAACTTATCGAGTATTTTTCAAGGGACCGGGAAAAAAATGTTCACTTTATCGAGAGATTCAAATTTCGAGTTTCAAATTATCAAAATATATCTTTTTTTTTGTAAGTTTATAGAGAATTGTTTTAAAAAATGTTCGTTAGACAAACCTTCACTCGGGTAAAACCCGGGCGAAGCCGAGTACATCCGCTAGTATTCATATAAAATCAAAATACTAAGGTAGAATCAAAAGGTTCCCGAACTTTTTTTAAAATTAATTATTTATTCATAATATAGTAATTTAAACAGCATATTTTAAAAATAGGAGCCTTGGTCATTTCACATTTATTCCAACGTGAAAAAAGTTATTTAAATTCTAGTTTAAAGTAAATTTTTATAAGCTTGTCTAATTCCACCGTCGCATTTTCAATTACTTCTGAAGACGATGAAAAGCGCCCCCCTTTAAGCGTCATTTTAAGTTTTGGAAAGAAGAAGAAATCACATTGGGCTATATCAGGAGAGTAAGGAGGATGCGGCAAGATAGATACAGAGTGTTTGGTAAATAGTCTTGAACAATAATGGCTCCATGAGCAGGGGAATATTCATGTAGCAATTTCAACTGTTTTGATTTAAAGAGTTGGTTTCTTTTTCTTTTTATCGCATCACGAAGGCTCACAAGTATTTCTTTGTATGCCTGTTTATTAATAGTAACCTTATCTTTAATAAATTCATAATAGACAATTCCTTTATGATCGAAAAAATAGTACGAGCAATACTTTTCCTTCGGACTTGTCAAAACGAACTTTCTTCTTGCTAGGAGAACTTGGTGTGTGTGCCATTCGAGTGATTGTTTTTTGGTTTGTGGATAAAAAAGAAAGCACCATGTTTCATCACCAGTTATTATTATTTTTTAAAATCAGAATCATTATTTTTAGCTTCAATTAAATCTTTGCAAATTGATAATCTGGTTTCTCTTTTTCGATCTGTCAAATTTAGTGGGACAAAATAACCACAAAGTTTTTTCATGTTTGAATGTTCACCAATAATTTTTGGCAACTACCATACGAAGTTACAAGTATTTATGATATATTATCAATAGTAGTTTTTCTATCAGCAACAATTAAATAACGTACCTGTCCAATATTGCGGTCCGTTGTTGACGTCAATGGCCGACCTGACCTTGAATCATCTGGTATGATGTGCAGAGGGAGGCTGGTGATCTCACCAAAGCGCACCCCGGCTCACTGCGATGCGACCAAAAGATCTGGATGGCTAAGGAACCTGCAGTCTCCGATGATATGGAACGCTTGGATAGGAGTGTCGGAAGCACCCGGTGATCCAGTGCTAAAATCTCCGAGAACGCCTCCCATAGCTTGAATAGCCTGCGGCGGAGGAGTCAGCCACGTTCTAGTCACAGCGAGTTAAGATTAGGCGTTGAGGCTTCCACGCAGCGCGGCCTGCACTCGCTTCAAGCAAGCTAGTTGAAGCTGCGTGTTGATACCAAGGAACCCGAAGTCTCTCACGGCGGCTGGCCTTGCAAGGACGCCGCGCGGAAGCCAGGCTTTATGTTGAGGTCTCCAGACAAAGTGAACAAGTCGTGCTAGCAGCTTAAGGTTGGTGGAGTCTGTGGGAAGGTATCCGTGAATATGGTGCACCACGGCGGACAACACCAGCGAGTTGCTGGCTCTGGCTCGACCGACTAGAGAGAGGTCGCGGGTGAAGGGGATCCACTTTCAAAATAGGACCCTCAGGCAGTGCGAGATGCTGGTGTTATATTGCAGCCCTGTACCCGTAGCTGCTCCGATGTCCAGGAGATGCCAAGCTGCGCGTCGGTACGGGCCTGTCAGGTGCCTCTCCATAGGCCCCTGAACTTCTTGAAGTTGTTGTTTATTCCCGGAAGTCCTCGAAGATGGTGATCGCCACGTCGAAGAGGAGCCCATCACGTCTGATGATTAGCACGAGGCGCACCAAGAGAGGGACATTGTCATGGCTGAACACAGAGGCGCTGACGGCGCAGCCCTGCCTCACCTCGTTCAGCAGATGGAAGGGCCTTGTGTTAAGGCTTGTAACATCGCGTCCGCCTCAACATGCATGAGGATGAATCACTCGAATAATGCAGGTTGTAACCGCAACGAGATCATCAGAGACACCAGAAGGAAGCGGTCTATGGCGTCGAAGGTCGATTCTAGATCCGTCGAGATGACGACCAGCTTCGACCCGTTCCCTGAGGCCATGTCGACCTCGTCGGCTATTGGCGCCATGTTCCAACTGGGAGACCTCCCCGCAAATGCATAGTCTGGTAGCGAGGCACCCAGACGGGAAGATGGGGTCGCAGACGCTGTAGGAAGATGTTGACCAAGACGCGGTTATCCACCGTGGGGAGCGAGATCGGCCTGTAGCCGCCGAGCCCGGCGCCATCGTTGGATTTGGGGACAAGGCATAAGTTTTCTGCGCCGGGTCAATAAAGGCAAGGCCCCGCGGAGTTGAGAGGCCTCGAATACGCGCTTGAGGGCTTCTCCAAAGAAGTCTTCATAATCGATCAGAAAATAGCAGGGCAAGTCGCCCCACCCGGAAACTCTTCCGAGCGGCAGTAGACGGATGGCCACCGCGATCCGGTGATCTCAGGGCCGAACAGTGGACCGCCCTTTACCAGTTTGAGGGTGGTGGTTGTCCCCCGGATTAACTCAGCGCCGATGGAGTCGTTGGCCAACGGGCAAAGTGTCGCTGGTAGATGGAATATGCTCGTCGTCGCAGATCCCTGACTTAGATGATGTTGCCATCCTCATCGCTGGCCATCGAACGCGAAGCGAGCGCACGAGGTCGGGCAGTGATGAGTAATCGGTGGCTGACAACACTACCTCCAGCCTGGCCACCTAGAAATTCCTGTCGCGCATGATGTGGTCGTCATGGGCAACGCGTGGGACATTGAGGAATCTCACCTCCGCCAGGAGTTCGGTTATGATCTTTGACCAGCTTCTACACAGATCTCTACCGTTCATGGCTTCATATTTTCTCTCTATTGTTGTCCGTAGATGTTCACCCACCAACGCCGAGCGAAGAATGGCAGCCACGCAGGGCTGGCGAGGGGAAGGAGGCGAGCCCAGCTAGATAAGGCCATTCTGGTTTGAAGGTGTGCGGCGTCAAAATCGGTGGTCGCATCGATAAGGGCTGTCAGATCCATTAGCTCCGTGAGGACCTGCATTGAGACGGATGTTTCGTCATTCGTGCTCTGCTCGCCTATGCTGAGGTCGCCCACCGCCAAGGCGTCCTCCTGGTTCGCCTTCGCCGTGATGGAATTCATCTGCTCGACCGACTCGCGAAGAATGTGATAAATGTGACAGTTGATTACGGGCATTTCTGACCTCTGATCTCGATGGAAACGCTGAATACGTTGCCCGGCCACAGGACACGTTGTCGAAAGAGAGCGACCCCGGCGCGAAGACGCAGACGAGGCACGAACCTCTGAGGGCGGCAGGGGGCTAGTTGACATGCTATAGCCCAAGCACAGATCATGAATGGCGTCCAGCGATAAGGCCTTGGTCTACTGGACGAAAATAAAGTACACCCGTTGTTGACACAAGATGTGATAAAGCTCAATGCTCCCTACGCGAGCCTAGAGCCTGCGGGAGTTGATGGATATCAGACGGAAGCTCATTGGGTGTTCCACGTCTGGACAAGGACATCCGTTAGGCACTTGTGAATGGCCGAGTGAGAGTTGAGCAGGGCGTCCAGCAGATTCCGGTAAACCCTGTTGAGCGCGGTCTTCTGCACACTCCCTATCTTCTTTTGCAGGCTCTTCAGACCGCGGATGGAGGTTAGCGCCTCCAAAACTTCGCCTTTTTCGGGCCCTTCAAGCCCAGACTGGTCCAGGATGATGTTAGGGAGAGGCTCAAGGAGATCATTGAGCTGCTGCCCGGTCTTATACGTGGTCCACGAGGAGGTCGAAACCAGGATCTCCTCTTCCCTCTATTCAAGTGCTACAGGGGCCTTTGGAATCTCCAGGTAAACGTCCATTTGACTCTGGGCCATGTTCGGCTTGTCTTGTGAATATGATATATGTGGAGCTGGGTTCATAGCAGCATTAGGTGGGGTTTGTGCAGCAGGAGAAGGTGTTGCATGTGGAGGCTGGTGATGCAGCTGGAGTTGAGGCACGAATTCGATGTTGAACTTGCTGCTGGCGTTGGTACTACAGCCGTCATGGCGTTCGAAGAGGAGGGCTGCCTTCTACTGGTGTTATTTGGACCTGCAGGGAAATCCACTGGTAGAAGTAGGTTAGTATCTTGTACGCCAATCTTCCGGGGGAAGTTGGCGCGCTTGCGCCCATGCTTATAGCATAAGGAGCACTTGATTCCAAATGTCACATACACGTGACTGGCCACCTCTTTGGATTTTATTTCATTTTTTCGTCGAAGCTGATTGCCGACGTCAAAAAGTCCTATGCCTCCTACGAAGATAGGCCGGTGCCGGGAAGACATGAATTTCGATCGAGCCCCCACACGAATCGCACCAATCTTGCCTGCAGTCTTGCGATGGTGGTCTCGCTGGGTAGGTAGAGGCCTGAGGATGATAGAATATGGTCAAGAGCACCGGATATTGGCCGCTTTTGCGCGACCTCCAAGTAATAGACCGCGGACAAAAGGGTAGCAAGGGCCAGCTCTAGTAACTCCTGAAGATTTTGGTCTTGGGTCGAATATTTCATTCCAGGAGTCATTATGGTCGCTAAAATTGTGATTTTCTCCTTTTACAGGAGATGTCCAACGGGGAGCGGTGTGATTCCTCCATCTCCAGCACCAGAGGCCCTGGCTCTTGCCGAAAGTCCTTAAAGTCCTCGGAGTCTTTCTTGACGACCTCCAGCTTCCCATCCTCGCGGATAAGAAGGACGATAGTCGAAAATAGTAGCTGCTCCAGGCGAAGCAGGAGGGGCCGCGTGAAGATGATGAAGAACGTTGCGGTCGTAGTGCAACTTTACCTCACTCCGTTGAGCATTTGGAACAGAAGAGTATTCCCAAATTCTTTAATTCTCGCAGTCGCCTAGCCCCAGCGTAGAGAAGAAGCACCCACCTCACGAATACTGGCGACTGGCTGATGGAGAGAAGATTGGACACCAGAAGGCCTCTACCTAGCGTATCAAACGCTGACACCAAATCGGTGGCGACGACTGCCAGCAGGGTTTCATCTCTGGAGGTAGTAGCAACTTCGTCAGCTACGCGGGCTTGTGTTCCAGGCTGGTGTTCTACCTGGAACGGTCTAACTCTGGTATTCATAGTTTGGATATATTTTCTCTACCTCGAGATGTAGTCCTCACCGTTATTGTGCAGGTCGTGGAGTGACTTGTGGCGGAAGCCAGATGCGCCTTGATATGACCCTACCTCCCCCAAATTTCCCCATTTTATATGTCCTCGATGTTTCCTAAGACCTCGTCAAGAAGTGTTTCCATTGTCCCAACGAGCAACCTAGATCGGGGCATGCTAGCAATTCATGGTGGACGATCTGGGGCCTCACTGATTTGGAGGAGGACCGCACGGTAGTCAGAGTTCTTGTAGTATAGGCTTCAGTATAGGATGACGCGGTTGGGGGTCTTGATGATAAAAGCATTTGATTCAATCTGCTCGCATCCACCCGGCTTACGAAGCTGGAGATCCTTGTTAGTAGGTGCGCGGCGTCGAAAATAGGTGCGGCATCTACGAGATTGGCCCGGTCCAGGAATTCCCCAAGGGCTTTGACGGTTTCGGATGCAATGTGGCTCGCAGACTCCTCGGATATATTTAGGTCTTCAAAGACCCACGCGTCTTCAATGACAGCAGCAGCTGCAATGGGTTGTAGCTTCTGTAGCCGCTCATCAAGAGCATGAGAGAGGTGGAAGTTGAAAAATGTCGCCTTTATTCTCCGGGTAATGACGTCGAAGGCGGCGAATTTGTCAAGGGTACAGAACCCTTTGCCCGATGACCTGAACGCCGGATGAGAATATGTAGGCAAGGACGGAACCTCTGGCGCCAGATGTTGGAACAACCTCTGCCCTTGACTTTTATATATATAGAAATAAAGTGTTTTATTTCAAGCACTATTCGTAGGGCAAAAATATTCACATGGGGGATCCCAGGTGAAGGCGTGCCATATTTGTAACGAATAGTGTTAGAATAAAAACAACATATTTTTAAATACATACTCACTCAGGGAAAAATGCTTTCGGGTAAATCCGGGCGTTGCCTGGTTCATTTGGCTAGTAAAAGATAAACAATTTCACATTTTTAAGAAAGAAAATAGAGAGAGTGAGGCCTATGTTTTTTTTTTTTTAATCATGGAAATTAAACCATTAGGAACTCTGAATAATTGGTTTATACGAATAAAAATAAAAATAAAACGATAAGAGGAGCTTCTCTTATAGTTTTATTTTTATTTTTATTCGTATAAAACATAGAAATGTTGGTCAACTCGAGCCGCATTGATATAGCTGAAATTTGTTTCAAAAGTTGAAGTTTTTGAAAAGTAACACAAGGTATTCTGTTGGAATTGTTCAATCATAAAATTCATATATTAACAAACTTGAAATTGTAATCATGGATATAAAGACGATATTAGAAGTTGAATAGGGTTAGAAATTCTAGGTAGGCTATTAATGTAAATATTGAATCTACTATTTTTTGGGTTAAAATTAATACTAACAAACATAAAGTTTCACGGAAAATGATCAACGTGTGCAGATAAATATATGTTTTCTAGAACCTATTGAGAGGAGGATGATAATTAGCTCGTTGAAAAGTGTCAAAGAGCTATCAAAGAAAAATAAAATAATAAATCGAAATTACATAATTAATTGATAAAATATTGTTTTTCATTTATATATATTATTCTTATAATTTAAACTGAAAGAAGAAACTAAATAAGAATAAGATAAAGCCAGTTTTTTATATTATATATGAACTACACGATTATGTGTGTGATTTATAACTAAATATTGTTACGTCCTACAGATACGCTGTTCGTGTTCTTTGTCTAATCAGGATGCCACAAAGATACACATGTGATTTCGAAGGGATGCAGCAAAAGTTATCGCTTTATTATAGGTGGCAATAAAGGCCTTCGACCTCCACGTCAAAATAATCCTTGGCGCCGTGGATATCACTCTTGTGAAACGTTCCTCGCCACACTATACACGTCCAGCCTGGACTACACCGATTTGCAGACCGTTCCGATGTCAGGCTCTCCTTGCACCGCCTTGCAGGATCATCCACACGCCCAGAGGCAAGTCGCCACGTCTTCTCCTTGCCACAGATGTCACCAGACCCGGTCTTCCCTCATACAGGAATGCTGTTTTTGGCGTCTGCCACATGGCAGCGAGGGCAGCAGGAGTCCACCCTTTTCTCCAACTTTAGTATGGAATCTTGGCCTCGTCATTCATTTTACAATATTAATCATGAACGAATACTGAATATACATTATATTAATCTGTTACATTGTAATATTTTAAAATATTATTGTTTTTCAGAGCGTTCAAAAATGTATTTTGCACATCAGTTACTGCACATCAACACTTAGTAGTAAATACCACTTGATATCCGTCTATTTAAACATCCGATATTTATATACAAAGGTTGTTCATTAAGTACCCCTTTTTAGATAGATGGAGTTGCTAAAGCATTTCTTGTAGCAATTTTATGTGCTGGCATTCCTTAAACACACAAGCGCAAATTTCGCACTATTTCGTGGGATTTTTTTTTTATTATCAGAAAGCCATTTCAGTGAGTCATTTCACATCGTTCATGTTAGAATGCAAATATATATATATTGTATAGTTATGAAAAATTTTAAGATTAATAATTTTTTTTATTTAATTTAAATGTGTGAGGTTTGTTTTTTTTAATTTTTTGTAATAAATAATTAGTTAGAATATATTAAAAAAAAATTTACACCAGCAAAGCATCGGCAGTTACGCGTCATAGGCTGGGTGAAAAAAAAGGAATAAGCGAAGAGAAAGTTTTAAAGAGAAGAGCAAAGACAGAACCATGATAATAATTTCCCCAATATAAAATAAAGCTAATTAGATAGAGAGAACTATTTATTTGCTCTATTTTCTCTCTTGATGAGAGAAGATCGATTTTTGTGAATGTTTTTTTTTTGGGGAATTTTTTTATAAGCTTATTTTAAAAACAATCTAGTGTAAATGTGGATGACACGATATAAGATAATATATTAAATTAGGAAGGATGAAAACCTTAAGGGTTAGACCAGATGAAAACCTTAAAGGTTAGACCAGATGAAAACCTTAAAGGTTAGACCAGATGAAAACCTTAAAGGTTAGACCAGATGAAAACCTTAAAGGTTAGACCAGATGAAAACCTTAAAGGTTAGACCAATGGAAAGAGGATGGTACTCAGGTGGGCCTCTTCAGATGAAGACCTGAGCAGCACTTTCGGCCCTTATTCCATTACTGCCAAACCATGCCTCTTCGACCAAATCGAAAGCAAATTTAGGTTGGAACGGAGATAGGGTAATAGCTGAGCCTTAGATACTACAAAAATCAACTAATGAACTAAGACAGTATCATCTTCTGCACTTTAAAACCTAACTAAAAAAAATGTTTTTTTTTTCAGTTCAGAAGTTAAATTAGTTCAGTTAGTGGTCGCCACCGCAATGGTAGCACGGTGATGGTGGTAGTCGTGTTGTATTTCCGCCACGGGAACTAAACAATGAGGTGTTCCGTGGAGGGTGTTGTTGGGGCCCTTTGCCTTGGAAGGGGGTCTTGGGAGCCGTTGTGTTGTTGTCACGGTCGTGTTGTTGGTCTTGTGCTGCTGGGTAGACGCTTGCGCCTTTCACGCGTGTCATGGTGGTGTACCAGTCCGACAAGGACTGTGGGGACATTGCGCGGATCAGGCGTTGGTCGTTTAATGGCAGGCCTTCGGTGAGGGCTTCCAGGATGATGTGCATGGGGAGGCCCAATTATATGTCCATGGCCACCTTTGTCTTGTAATACTCCTGGAGGGTCGTCAGGGATGTCAGTCTCAGGCCAGTGAATGTGGTGAATGTCGCTTCGTTGCCTCCGGGGTAGAGGTCCAGCAGGACCTGGCAGGTGTGATAGTAGGAATGGGCGGCTAGGCCTAGTTGCCGGTGGAAGTGGAGGGGCTCTCCTATTAAAAGTCCTGGGACCCTTGATCGTCGGGCCTCTGTGCTCTATTGCAAACGGTTAACGGAGTCGTTGAACTGGTTGATGAATTCTTGAGCACTGTAGGTGCCGTCAAATGGAGGGACGTTGAGTTCGGTTGACTGTGGAGTGGTTAGTCCTCTGATGGCTATGGTGAGTCGCTCCACCAGGTCGTCGAGTGGTGGTGGAGGCATGGTGAGTGTGTCCAGGTAATGTTCGTCAGCCTCACTGATTCTGGATCCCGGTCTTACTTCTTCTTCATCATTGCGGTTCATCCTGTCGATTTTTAACCCCCCGCTCTAGTAATTTATCCCTCTTCTGGGTTCTTCTTTATGGGGGTGGAGCAAGCCGACACTTGTTGGATGGTATTTTTGTGCAGTCGCGACTGGTGAGTGGTAGGAGGACCGTTGTGTGGGATAGATGGTTATGTTTTTCCCCGCACTAGGCAATGATGAGAATAACTACTCTTTTAAAAATAAAACCATATCCTGTGTGTGTGTGTGGGTTCCAGAAGTGTCCACAGGAGTCGGGGAAAAATGGTGGATCAATCGAGGTTGTGGCAGAGATTCGATAGGAAAAAAACATTTTTTGAGTTAGGTTTGAAAGTGCAGAAGATGATACTGTCTTAGTTCATTAGTTGATTTTTGTAGTATATCTAAAGCTCAGCTATTACCCTATCTCCGTTCCAACCTAAATTTGCTTTCTATTTGGTCGAAGAGGCATGGTTTGGCAGTAATGGAGTAAGGGCCGAAACTGCTGCTCAAGTCTTCATCTGAAGAGGCCCACCTGAGTACCATCCTCTTTTCCATCTGGTCTAACCTTTAAGGTTTTCATCTGGTCTAACCCTTAAAGTTTTCATCCTTCCTAATTTAATATTTTATCTTATATCGTGTCATCCACATTTACACTATATTGTCTTTAAAATAAGCTTATAAAAAAAAATCCCCCCCCCCAAAAAAAAAACATTCATTAAAATCTATCTTCTCTCATCAAGAGAGAAAATAGAGCAAAAAAATAGTTCCCTCTCTCTCTAATTAGCTTTATTTTATATTTGGAAAATTATTATCATAGTTCAGTCTTTGCTCTTCTCTTTAAAACTTTCTCTTCGCTTATTCCTTTTTTCACCCAGCCTATGACGCGTAACTGCCGATGCTTTGCTGGTGTAACTTTTTAAAAAAAATATAATCTAACTAATTATTTATTACAAAAATAATTTTAAAAAACAAACCTCACACATTTAAATTAAAAATAAAAAAAATTATCAAACTTAAAATTTTTCATAACTATTTACTTTTCTTGATTAATCAAGAATGGGTATTTGGCCAATTCTGGAATAATTAAAAATCAACGATAATAGTTGATATTTATTCCGATAGATGGCGCCAGCCATCAGCAACTTTCAGTTGCACGATAAGGAGATGCCTTTTTCTTAATTTATGCACCTTATCCCAGTACAATGTTACATTTGTACTATTTTTTCACATTGCGTAGCGTCCTTACTCAATTCTGGCCTTAACTACCCGTTTCATGATTTTTCAGGATGCCTTAATGACCAATTTTTTGGTCGTTGAGGTTCAGCTTGCACCACGCTGATGAGGGCCAACAGCCTGAAACGCGTCCGTGGTTAGCTTTTCGTTTAGTGAAATCTTGCATTTTATAACCTATAGTTCATGCATATTGGACCGCTCCAATAGTACCGGCATCAAAAAAGGATGGTAGTGTAAGTATATTTGGTGATTTTAGATGTACAGCTAATAAAGCAATAGAATTAGATAGGTATCACATTCCATCGATCGATGAGATCTACAAGCACCGTACTTTCGACTCTAGACCTATCACAGGCTTACTTACAAGTAATGTTAGCGGAAGAAGCCAAAGCTGTTGTTGATATAAACACAACAAAGAGGTTGTTTTCTTATAAAAGACTACCATATGACGTAGCGGTAGCACCAAATAAATTTCAGAGGATTATGGAAGGCCTATTTTCTGATTTGCCAGGTGTGGCCTGCTACATAGATGATATTTTGGTTGCAGGAAAATACTTTAAAGAACATGAACAAAAGTTGGATCTAGTGTTTAGATGATTGCTAGAAAAAGGTTTAAAATTAAACAGATATAAATGTAAATTTAAAAAGAAATCGGTGGAATATTTAGGGTTTAAAATGGATAAATATGGACTGCATCCCTTAGAAAATAAAATTAAAGCAGTGATAGAGGCGCCTGAACCTAAAGAATGTTTCGCAATTGAGATCTTTCATAGGACTCTTAATTTATTATTATACAAGGTGGGATCAATAAATAAGGTGAATTATAATTTATTTTAAAAAAATAAGAACGATATTAAAAATTAGGACTTGATTTATTCAAAATAATCACCTTGGCTTTCTATACATCGTCTCCATCGTTCTGGCAACTTCTAAATACCCTCTTTATAGGCACTTTTAGGAAGCGTGTGAAAAAAATCTTGCACCACTTTATGGACATCTTCATCCAAGTCAAATCGCTTTCCCTTTAACTCCTTCTTTAGTAGTCCAAAAAAGAAATAGTCAGAGGGGGCTAGGTCTGGACTATATGCAGGATGTTCTAAATCTTCAAAACCTAATTTAATGATTGTAGATACAGTTTTACATGATGTATGCGGCCTTGCATTATCATGAAGGAAGAGAACACCTTTACTAAGCTTCCCTCTTCTTTTGTTTCTCATACCGGGCTTTAGCTTATTTACAAGAATGTCACAATAAAGGTCGCTGTTCATACGTTGCCTTGAGGATAAAAAATCAAGACAGATTGGTCCATCAACATCCCAAAAAATTGTTAACAAAACTTTACCGGCCGAACGTTGAGACCTGAGGAACATGTAATTCGTCCATTTTTGAACTTGTTAACCCATTTATAAATGTTTTCTTGAGACAAACAAGACTCACCATAAATAATTTTCATTTTTTGGCATATTTGAGATGTTTGAATACCTTCTGCATTCAAGAAACGAATAACTGCACATTGTTCAAGGGTGGTGCAATCCTTCAAGGGAGCTTCCATTTTAGTTTATTTATAAGTCTCGCGCCGCGCGTGGGAAAAAAGAACAGAACACCTTAAATAGTTTCTCGATGTTATAATTTAATATTCTGTGGTTTAAATTATTTTTGCTTTTTTAATTTTTAGGAAATAAGATAATTCACCTAATTTATTGATCCTTCTTTGTAGATTCATAAAGAATATAGCAAACATTTTAGCGCTATTCAATCAACTTTTGAATAAAAATTGTAGATGAAATTGAACGAAAAATATCGAATGTTATTTAAAAATGTAAATCATTATTAATGGACTATGGACTAGACTTAATTCTGAGTCATAGAAATGATAGAAAGGAAGAATGCCCTATAGCTTTTGCTTCTAGAACATTAACTGAAGCGGAAAAAACGGTACTCTCAACTAGAAAAGGAAGCGTTGAGCATAACTTATGGCGATGAGAAATCAAGACAATACTTACTGGGATGAAAATTCGTATTAATCACAGACAACCGACCCTTAATTCATATATTTCCACCTCAGAAACCAATTCCCATATGTGCAGCATCCAGAATTAAAAGATGGTCCTTAAAATTAGCTGCATTTAATTATACTGAGGAGTTTCGAAAAAGTAGTGATAATTCCAATGTTGACGCATTGTCACGTCTTCCTTTAGAATCGAGTGTCAGGGAATTTCTTGATGAAGACCAGGTACTTCTTCTCAGGAAGTTGAATGAGGTACCGTTCTCTTTTAGGGAGGTGGCATATGAGACGTCCCGAGATAAAATACTGTCTATAGTATTAAGGAATGTTAGAGAAAGCAACTGTGTGGAAATTCACAAGGGTACTGAGGGAAAACCAACTAGCTCCTTATTATAAGATCAATGAGGAATTAAGTTTGGAGTTTGATTGTTTTCAATGGCGAGAAAGAGTGTTAATTCCCCAAAAATTAATATCTTTAATTTTAAATGACTTGCATGAAATACACAAGGGGATTGTTAAAATGAAGATGATTGCCAGACGGTATTTTCTGGTGGCCAGGCATAGACAGTAACATCAAAGAGTTAACTAGAGAATGTAGAGTATGCCAAGAATCGGCAGGCATGCCCCCGGCTACCACCTCGGAATGGACTTGGCCCGAAAAACCGTGGCATCGACTTCATCTTGATCTAGCGGGTCCGTTCATGGGAAGAATGTTTTTGGGTCTCGTGGACGCATACTCAAAGTGGATAGAAATTTTTATCATCAAAGATATTACCATAAAAACGATTATAAGTCATCTTAGAGAAATTCTCGCCAGAATTGGATTGCCCTAATATTTTGTTACAGATAACGGAAGACAGTTTGTCTCCGGTGAATTCGAGCAATTTACCAAAATGAATGGTATACGGCATACTAAGACCAGTCCGTATAATCCTAGTCCGTATAATCCTAGTACAAATGGTTTAGCTGAGAGATATGTAAGAGAATTTAAAAACCTTTGGAGAAAGAATAATGGGATGGATGATATAGAGAAGAAACTACAAAGTTTCCTATTTGCTCATAGAGCATTCCCCCAAACTGTAATAAAGGAATTCCCCGGCGGAACTGCTAATGAAGAGAAGTTTAAGATCAGGATTCTCGAATTTAATACCAAGATGAGAAATCCGCGAGAGGTATTTCATGAGGCCGTAAGAAGACAGGAGCAGTTTACTACAGGTTGCGAGGTTTATTTCCGCAACTATGCAACTGGACCTAAACGGTAAAAAGGTACCATTTTGGAATTATTGAGCTACCGTCACTACCTTATAAGTTGCGAGGGCGTCGTGTATAAGAGGCATATCAATCAATTGCGACCTGTGAGAAAGAAACAAGTGGAGACAAGAAATTTGATACTTCCTCGAACATCAGGAGAGAAGCCTGTAGGTGGAAGTCAGAAATAAAGTGAAGAGGAGGTTCCAGAGGTTACATCAGGAAACAAGGAGGAGACTGCTTCTGTGCACGTACCCTCTTGCACTCTTATACCAGGGCTTGCTGCTGTGCACGTGCCCTCTTGCACTCCTAAACCGGAGGCTGCCGCTGTGCAAGGGCCCGTCCGCAGTCCTAGACCTCAGAGAGCCAGGAAACCCCTAGACCGACTGGAGTATTATTAAGGGGGGAGATGTGTTGTGTATGTAAATAGATGAAGATTATTTGCATTCTTTAAAGTCTCATTATGTAAGAATATATGTGTATATAAATTGGACATTTTTTGTTGGCCAAACGAAAAGAATCTGAGGCTCTTTATTGGAGACGACAAAAACAACAACGGCATTCCAGAGTAAAATAAATCATCAGAGATAGATAAATATTTTTCAAATGAATTAAAATAAATATAATCGTTACTGAGAGAGAGTTGAATTTTAAAAATAGAGAATTATTATTTTCAAAATATAAATAGCTGAGAGGATTCCAGCAAGCCGCATCTAAAATATCAGGTTTTTTTTGCTACATGTTTTAATTTGCATATACCTATTTTACATATCTCAGATTGTATTTAAAAATCGTTAACCATTTCTTCTAACTTTTGGCGAAATGATGTTTTATTAATTAATCATTTGATATTATTAGGGTTCTTTCCTGGTATTCAAAAAGTAAAAATACGTGTCGTTCAGTTATATTTTTCAATTTATCAAACAATTTGGCCGCTGAATCGCTGATTCTGGTAGGGCGCCATCTAGTGAATAAAGTTGTCACTAAAATCAATTTAGAATTTTTCATTATTTGCCATAAAAAATACCATTGCATCCTGAACACAATGGTGTTTACCGCATTGCTCTAGCGCAAATATTCGCGGAGTTATTAATTTTTAATGTTGTGCGGGACTTTTGGATCACCCTGTATATAAATATATTTAAAAATATATAAAATAAAAGGATTTAAAAGCGCGAATGTTTCTTTTATACATAAAACGAACTTTCATCGCAGTAAGGACAGTAGAAGTTCGTTTTATGTATAAAAGAAACATTCGCGCTTTTAAATCCTTTTATTTTATATGTATAGATGGCGCGTTATTGCTTTGTGTATATTTAAAAAATATTGATTAAAGTTTTGAAAAAATAATTTTGGATTATATATATATATATTAAAAATGGCATATCCTGACCAGGAGCACATGTGCTTTACAGAAGGCAGAGCGCCATCTGGTGGAACAGAAATCAACTAAACATTGATTTAACCTGTTCCCTGATATTTGGCCAACCCAATTTCTTGATAAATCAAGAAAAGCCATCCACGAACGCGTTTCGCGCTTTTTGGCGCTCGTCAGCGTGGAGTAGGCTGAACCATTGAGACCAAAAAATATATATATATATATTGATTACATAGTTAAAAGGCCAAAATAAGAAAACGTAAAATTCAAGACTTCATGCAATTTACAATATAATTAAATATTACTATAGTGATTTGATAAATGCTTAGCAGTGGAATTTGACAAAAAAAAAATTCTAGAGAGAAGTTACAACTGCAGGGTGTAACTAGGTCATATCTTGGCAAACATCGTAGTTTACGACTTTCTGAAACGGGGGTGTGTGAAATGATATTTTCGTTTGCCCAAAATGCGGATATATAGAGAAAAAGGATGTTAAAGTCTATAAGGTCTGGGTTAGATTTAGCCAAATTTCTTTAATTGGTAATTGTTTAATTAATTAGGAAGCAGACCTCATCTGTATAAGGCGGATGGGTCTTTTCGCTTTCCTATTAATAAGTTTGAGATTTCTTTTGTGCCTGCATAGGTCACGGCGCGACAACGTGCGTCCACCTCAGACCTGAATAGTAATATTATGTGAACAGGACAAAGGGCAATCTTGTAACTGTAGGGGTTGAAAATTAAGGTGTGTTCTTGTAGTATGTGTGTTTTTATTGTGGAAATCTTTGTTTATGAATCAGGATCGAGCATAGTAGGTTAATATTTCTCGAGCCTTAGTGCGTTCGATGGGTTTTATGCCAGTCCTTCGTGTTACAAAGTGATTGCTCGCCTGTAGCCTACTCTGTATCTACAGGTGGTCACGACTTAAGTCGATATCTTTTAAGGGGGTGCGAGAAGTTTTACTTCTCGACTTTTTAAATGGGTGTTATTTTCCTTTTGAAAATAAAGGGATTTAAAGAAAATTTGGTCTGCTTAGCATTTAGAGTAGTAATGTACGTGATTTTGGTTCATATTTACCTTGTCCAATTTATGTAAAGTGTTGGTTGTGTATGTTGGGTTCGTTGGAGAATGTAGTGTATTTTAGTGGAGAATTCGTGTTTGTGAAAAGTGTGAATCAATATAGAGATGAATTATATTCCTTGAAATGTGATGGAGGTTAGTCAACCTTTTTATAATTAATAAGGTCACGTTGGTAATCGAATAACTTTGACCTATACCTGTTTGGTATATTTTAGGTTTGAATAATAAAAGTCGGTTAGACGCTGGTTTTTATGATCACAGTGGAGTGGAGGATGTGATTGTAAAATCAATTGCACTGAGAGGAAGATGGTAGTACCTGGGAGAAAGAAGTTAAATAAAGACTTAGGGAGTGGCGCCACAAAGATGGTTGACGTATACCTTTAATAGATAGGGGCCAGGGAGAAGGATGGTCACTTCCTGTACCTCCCTGAAATCAGAGTGGGGCTCTAAATGGGGATACACTTTCAGCGTTGGTCAAACTTCCTTGTAGGCGTTGTTAGATTTGTCATTCAATTGGAAGAAGGAAGATGGCTTGTTTTCAGTTTTTATAGCCCTTAGCCTTTTAGGTTGAAGATTGAATTTAATTGGAGCTGCCTTTTTCTCTCTTATATTGTTAAGGTTGGGATATTTCTGGTTTATTCGAATGATGTTGTCTTTACTCGAAAATATATCGGAATTTAAAAACAAAAATGGCTCTGAGGTTGTAGGCGGTATAATTCGGAATAGTTGCGTCCCAAAGATATCTGGTGTCAGGCGATTGACTTAGGGCAAGTGGTGGCAGTTATGCGAGAATTGGTACTGTGGGGTGCGATAAGTTAATGGAATGTGAAATACAGTTTCTCGGTGGTCGTAGGTCGATGTATTTCGACGTTGGTTTTGACACAGTAAAGGTATTTATTGTCTATAATGATGTTAGGTTAGGTATGTTGTAATGGATAAAACTTGCAACGCGGACATGCTTTCGAGTAAGAAAAAAAATTGTGTCACTGGAAAAAGGAAGCCTCTGTGTGCCTTTTTAAAAGTGAGAAAAAATTGCTGAGTCGCTGTGACATGTATGAGAAAAATGGCAAATTAAAAGGAGTCACAAGAAGTCGTTATTTTGGGGCAAAATATAACCTGTTTACATCCTTAAGAACAAGCTTACTGGAGTCATGGGTGATGGTTGTACGAACATAGAACGAGAAATTTGAGAAAGTTAGTGGATGTGGCGCCTTCATTAGCAAATTATTATTGCGCGTTCAGTAACGACGATATGTCTAAAAGTGGAGCTTGTGTGGCTCGTGATGAAGTTTGTTTGTGAGTCGCAAGTTAAAAAATGTCATGTGGAGCAAGTGTAATATGTGTGAGGGTGTTAAAAGGTTTATTGAAAAAATGTGTTGAAGATCAATTGTGAACATAAAAGCTAGGGACGAGAGAGTGTATCTATGCTCGAAATATAACGGTGTTAAGAAGTTTGGCGGGCGGTGACCCAATTCAGCTGCTGGCGGGAACTGAACAAGGTTCCCGGTTTTTATAAATTTTTATTTAACTCGCTTCCCTGTCTATCCGTCCACAAATATTGAAATCGATTTTTAATATGCTTTTAGAGCTCTTAGGAATCTGAAATTTGATATCTTTTTCAGAACCCGATGACAATGCAAGATGGAAATTTCTCAACTTCTGGGTTGTCAGTGTGGCCGGATATGGACTAATTTCCATATTCCCTTTCAAATTTTGTAAATTAATTTTGATATACTTCCAGATCACATAGAAATGTGAAACTTTTAACACTCACTCAGAAAATTGAACAATGCATTCTGGGTGGTCGGAATGGCCAGGAATGAAGTCTTATGTTACGCCCCTTACAAAGAATTGACCAATCCACCGCGAAAAAGCTTCCTTCTATTTAAGGCCTAATCCTTCAGGGAACCTTTGATTCTAAATTTTGTAAATTCATGACTATATATATATATATATCGTATATTTTAAACTGTATGACACTTTTAGTATATGCCACACACATATCTTCCAATTAGAGCCATTACCTTAAAAGATTCTACCCTTCTTTTAAAATGTACACCGTTTCTATTTGATACGACCCTCATATTCAGTATATATGCTATATCTTTATTAATAATACCTGTAAATCCCTATTTGTATGTAACACTAAAAATGTTGACGTCAAAATAAAAATCCAAAGAGCGGTCAGTGGGGACAGCTCGGCAACGAGGAGGAAAATGCCAAAGCCCATGTGGAGCCCCAGGGACTCTTTATGGACGACCCTTGAAAACAGGACAGGTTTTGGCAGGGGGTCAGCAACAAATGGTGCTAGAGTGTGTTTCTCGGCAGGTCGCGGCAGTCTCTCTCTCCATGTCTCGGTGATAAACATCCAAGTTTTGTGTAATGGCCTCTACCTCTGTCCCGTGGGCTGTTCCCATCACTCTCTGTGCTAACATCTAGCCCTGCCTCTGCTTCTTGTTGTCCTCGTGTGGGAAGAACATCAATACTCGCCTCACGTACACGACTGCCATTTCATCCATACGTCGGCAGAATCACATTTGCAACAATATTACATATATATATATGTAATAATTTGTATATAGCAATATGCAACCCCACCACAACCTATGCCATGTATCGTCAAGATTTAATAAAAGTAGGCTTCGCAAAAGGAGGGGAAAAAACCATTAACAGGATTGCATCATCCAGCAAGTAAAGGTCACTGCCCAGGACCCATAAAACTAGAGTTCAAAGACCTTCTTCTTCCTGGAAGATTGCAATAATGACGACAATGGAGGTACCAACACCAATCACAGTTAAGCATGAACAACTAATAGCGTATCAGAGGTAGGCACGTAGAACGTTCTCAACCAATGAGAAGCCGAGAGAGTTAACGAGGAAGATCTCGGCTAAGAAGTTGGCAGAGAAGGTAGGCGACCGGGCTAGAAGCAAGGTGTGCTCAACTCAGGCTCCTACCAAGGTAAAATTCTCTTCGATCATGTGGAAGGCAAGGTACCTCCTCCAGTCACAACACTCTCCCTTATCGCGAAATTCATGTTCTATCCCATCCATTCACCACAATTCACCAATCCCAAAGTAAGTTGACAGGAGTCAACAGGATCTTACACAGGATCAACATCGAAATATTATTATAGTGAGTCGACAAGATATATAATGGAAAACGAGCGAGAGCAAGGCGCGAAAGAAGAGAGTGGAGCGACCACCCTCGTGCCCGAATTAGAACAGACACGCACCCTGGCGGAGATCCTCCTTCAGTTGACCGCCGCCCTGACGCAAGTAAGGTCGACCCAACTCGAAGAAACGGAACTACCCCCCTTCGATGGAACCTACGCCGCCCGCCAATTCTTCCAGGTCTACGACCGGAAGATGGATGAAGCCCTCTTAACCACCTCCGATAAGTTGCTCAGGTTGCCTAGCTACTTGACGCGCCAACCCCTGGAGCTCTTCAGGAAACTCCGTTTGGCCACCCAGACCTACTTCCAGGTGAGGCAAACCCTCATGGACCTCTACCCGGTATCCAACGAGGCGTCCTTCGCCAAGTACTTCGCCATGAATCTTTCTGGGCAGGCAGGCCTGGAGGAGTATTACCGAGGAAAGACAGCGCTGGGAATGCAACTAGGTATCCCACAGGAGGTAATCCTCGAGACGCTGACGGAGAGATTGCCGCTCCCCGACCAGCACCTGGTCCGCGTGGTACCTCCTGAGAGCCTGGGAGAGTGGTTCCAACTGGGGCAACGGATCCACGGACCCAGCGAACCGACACGCGTCACCACGAGGAACAACCGACCAACAAATCGGGCCCATACACCAGCATACCAAGAAGAACAGGTGAGTGGACAGCACCTGTACCGCCGTCGAACTGCAAATTCTGCGGCCCTCATCACTGGCACAATGAATGCAGATACAAACCAGCTCAACACGCGAGCGCGCGGGCAGTGCAACCAGCCCAACATCCACAACCAGCCCAACATCCACAACGCGCCCAACCTCCACCACAAGACCAAGGACAAGCCGCCCGAGACGCCCCAGCCTTTCGCCAACCAGGTAGGAAGGCACCGACCATTCGTCAGCCAGCACCCATGAACTCTCACCCCCTTTCCTCATTGACACAGGCGCAAGTCTGAACATAGTGCCCCATAACCTCTATAAAAAGTTAAAAATTAACCTCCATTAACTAAAACTTAAAAAACAACCCATAGACCTACAGGCCATAAACGGTCTTGTACGGACCTTAGGTCAAATAACCCTCCCCCTAAAAATAGGTAAAATAACCAAAAACGAGAATTTCCATGTGGTGGAAGCACCTCTCCCATTTGGAATTCTCGGAATAAATACCCTCCGAAATTTAAAAATAACAATAGATTTTAACCAAGGCACTATGTTCCAAATCGCCGCCCCATTGCCCCCTAACACCTACCATTTTGCTCATATACCCAATGAATGCGCCTATTGGGAGTGCCAAGCGGAGTCACAAAGGGCTAACATGGCACACAAGCCTTCCGCACACGGCACCCAATGCGCGCATCCATTGGTCAAAAACCATTTGTCACAATGCCAATCTAGATCACGTCACGCGAACACCCACAATTTTTTCACTAGGGCCAATTGTTCTTATTATATGCCCTCTATGCACAATGGCCCAAACTCACCACAAAAATGCCCAAACATTGTCCATCCAACAGGACAACTCACACACTAAGTACACACATGACCACACATCACCACACCACCGTCACACGCGTGTACACCACAACAAGCGCGACACTCGCACGAAAAGGCGACAGAAACACCACTCAGGCACATGCACCATTACTGCTGGTACCACCACACCACTCACACAAAACATAGAAATCATCCACGCCATACAACCACCACACAATCGCAAAACATTGCGATCCTTCTTAGGCGCAGTGAACGCTTATAAAAAGTTCATCCCGGAATCAGCCCGCTTGCGGACGCCACTTTACAACCTTCGAAAAATGGATGTGACGTGGGTTTGGAATGACAAATGCCAGAAAGCGTTCACTAGCCTGAAAGAAAACCTCACCACACATCCCACTTTACATCTTTACCAGGAAGGTCTGACATGCCAAGTGTACTGTGACGCATCAACACATGGCATAGCAGGCGTCCTCAAACAGGTCCACCCTGATGGGAAGGCCTACCCAGTACAATACTTCAGCCGCTCCCTACGTTCACACGAACGGAATTACTCCATCTCTGAATTAGAATGCCTAGCAATCGTTGATAGTGTGGATAAATTCCGCGTCTATTTGATGGACTGAAAATTTACCATATTTTCTGACCATCACGCATTGCAATGGCTGAATACGATCAAAAACCCGTCAGGTAAATTATTTCGATGGAGATTACGGATATCGAACTACGAATATAAGGTTCGTTACATAAAAGGAACACAACAATTTGAAGCGGATCTCATATATCGTAACCCGTTCTGTGGTTTCTTAGACGCCCCCTCATTAAGAGCCATCAGCCTTCCCCATCTGGAGATCTTAAACTGACCATAGATCACAAAGGACTTCATACCATTTCCCGCAAAGGTGTAACCAAAATAATCATCCCAAAAACACTCACCAACAAACTACTTCAATCAGCACATGCACAATACAATCACCCAGGTATCTCAAAGATGACGAGACTCATCTCCACTCAATATTATTGGCAGGACTTGTCACAAAACATTGCACAAGGTTAAAACCTGTCCAACCTGCCAATTGACAAAACGTATGGATATATCCAACCAACATCTCCAAAGAGACATCGATACAGTCCATGTAAACAAACTTAAACTATACACAGAAAACGTCCAATACATAACACGACCCATAACAGAAATACACCATATACGACTCAGGAACGATTACACGTTCCCATTCAAACATCTTACATCCGACATTTTTCCAACAGAACCACTGACAATCAAACCGACGAACAGCGGACCTTTCATTCATTTAGATCCCACCATTTTCACCAGAACCCGATTTATACCCTTCACCAATAACAAAAAACGCGACATCGCCCATCCACAGATAGATCCAATCACAACTAATCCTCCACTAAGTCCGCCACAACCAATCGAATTACAACACGATCCACAAAGCCATCCATTCATGGAGAAAACATTGGAAAACATGTGCAGAATCCCCCTATTCCACTTAACACTTTTATCTGTTTTCTGACTATGTCATACTCCCTCGCCCCATTTACCATAGTAATCTACCTTGTACTATATGCCCAACAGCCCCAAAGGCTTTAACAATTACAGGAAGCCATCTTCCTTATAGGTAGTGCCTTTCATACTTTCTAATTCTCGTCTTGAAAACAATGGGAGAAAATTTTCAGCGGGCATTTAGGTCCCCAGATCAATCACGGGAGGGAAAATCAGAACTAATTTAGAAATCCCTCGCATGGGCCCCCGCTTCCGGTCATAAAAACAACTCCGGCTCGATTGAGGTCACATCTTGGCTTCCCGAATTACAAGACGTTCGCCATCTTGACTGTTACCGAATGTCGTCCATGCCATCCGCAGCTTGGTAATCCCAAGTTTCACAATGAATTCACATCCCGATTCTTACAAAAACATATTTAATTATATTATTATATAATTATATTAATATTACATTAATAAACAAATTTAATTCTTAAAACACCGCCTCCAAATGAATTATAAAAATCTCGATTATTTTTCAACACTCCCAAACAACTTATTGCATGTCTACCCACACAAAACACGTATCCAACATTCACACAAACACAACAGACTTTAGGATCTTTGACAACACATAAAATTCATTTTTCACATTTCTCACAAAAACCTCATAACATTTATTCACAAATTCGCACAAAAGACAAAAAATCTACAAGGGCAATTAAAACTCGGAAATCGCCGCGTGACCTAGATACATTGGAATGTAACTTTTTATCACTAAGAGATTTTTTCTTACCACATTCATTTACATTTTTTTTATTTTTGAAATTCAAATGCTTAATAAAATATTTACCATTTACATACCTACTTATTTTCTTTATTTTTTGTTATAAACCAATTTTACTTTTTCAACCACTCAACAATTTTTTTAACGAAAACTCACATTGTTTTCTTTTAATTTTAATTTTATTTTTTATTTCTCAAATCCCTAACAGAAAATTCACTCGATTTAGCTTTCCATAACTCGAGTTGAATTGATAGGCATTTTTTATTTTTTTTTTATTTTACTCAACAATGCACCAACGCGCATTCACTTTGATTTCTTTTAATTATTATTTTTTATTCTGATTTCCCAAAGCCCTAACAGAAAATTCCCTCGATTTAGTTTTCCATACCTCGAGTTGAATTGATAGGCATTTTTTTTATTTCATTCAACAATGCACCAACGCGCATTCACTTTGATTTCTTTCAATTATTATTTTTTATTTTGATTTCCCAAAGCCCTAACAGAAAATTCCCTCGATTTAACTTTCCATAACTCGATTTGAATTCTATAGGCATCATCATTTTTTTCTTCCTTCTACTTAACAATTATTTCATCAGCACAATTCGCTTTTACCTTCTTTTTTTTACCTACGATATTTGTATATAGCCTCACAGTGCCCCTAATTAATTTTTCCCACAAAATTACTTTTCTTTTACAGAATTCACTTCAGGCTACCCCTTTTTGAATTCTTCACATGTAGGGGACGCATCTGTAATAATTGTATATAGCAATAGGCAACCCCACCACAACCTATGCAATGTATCGTCAAGATTTAATAAAAGTAGGCTTCGCGAAAGGAGGGAATAAACCATTAAAAGGATTGCATCATCCAGGAAATAAAGGTCGCTGCCCAGGACCCATAAAACTAGAGTTCAAAGACCTTCTTCTTCCTGGAAGATGGCAATAATGACGACAATGGAGGTACCAACACCAATCACAGTTAACCATGAACAACTAATAGCGTATCAGAAGTAGGCACGTAGAACGATCTCAACCAATGAGAAGCCGAGAGAGTTAACGAGGTAGATCTCGGCTAGGAAGTTAGCAGAGAAGGTAGGCGACCGGGCTAGAAGCAAGGTGTGCTCAACTCAGGCCTCAACCAAGGTAAAATTCTCTTCGATAATGTGAAAGGCAAGGTACCTCCTCCAGTCACAACACTCTCCCTTATCGCGAAGTCCAGGTTCTATCCCATCCAGGTTGTCTCGTTATACCCCCTGTGGAAACCCACCATTCTACCAACGACTGCGCCATCAATCACCAACCATTCACCACAAGCCCACAATCCCAAAGTAAGTTGACAGGAGTCAACAGGATCTTACACAGGATCAACATCGAAATATTATATATATATGTTATATTGAAATATTTTATTTAAAAATGTTATATGTTAAAATGTTATTTTATTTAAAGTTATAATTTCATAGAATCAAATACTCTGTTTAAATCGACCGCCAGAGGTCATGCTTCCCATATAAAATATCATTGTTGTTCTTCCCCGCTGGCCGACCCAAAGTTTTTGTAATTATGTAAATAATATTTTGTTTTAATTATTCTTACGCCTTAAGCCAGGCATTACTTTTTACCAAATTATGTTTTATATATTCCTTTAGCACAATAAAAGCATTTACTGATCAAGACCATTTTATTATTATGCATTCAAGAAATTTAGCCACGACTGCACCACCATTACAATAATCATCAATATGATCCAAAACAGCAGAAATCTTATCTTTTTTCTTTATATAATATATATATATATATATATGAAAAATATTTTTAATATCAACACCTGACCAACTTTTCTTTTATTTTTTTTCTATTGTTTTTTCATGTGTTAAGCGTCTTTACGCAAATTTGGCCTTAAATACCCATTTCTTGATTTTTCGGGAAACCATTGGGACCAAAACATCTTTTTGGTCGCAGTGGTTACAGCCTTCTCCACGCTGACGAGCGCCAACAGCGCGAAACGCGTTCGTGGATGGCGTTTCTTGATTTATCAAGAAATTGGGTTAGCCAAATATCTCGGAGCAAGCTTAATAAACGTTTAGTTTATTTTTGCTCCACTAGATGGCGCTCTGCCATCTAAAAAGCACATGTGCTCGTGGTCAGGAGATGCCTTCTTTATTTTTAATATATATATATATGTAGTAATCCCGAGGTGGAATGTGCTGGGCAGTCGTGGTTGTGGGTGTGTGATGGGATTACCGCACTGGGACAGCAAGAGACAGAGGCAGGTCTAGATGGTAACTCCAAGAAGGTAGAGGTAGACCACGGACGAAGGCAAGTCGGACCACGGGCGCCAGGGATGCCCTCCATCGCGGATAGAAGGGGGGGGGGTGAGAGATCAGACCGACCGTATGACAGCGTCGCTCTGAAACAACTGAAACAACTACTCTCTTTGTCCCAATCTTGGGGGGCTTTTATATGAGACGCTCGCAGATGGCGGCGAGTTCTGATTGGCTCCCGTAACCACGCCACCTGTCAAGCGCTGGGTTATTTATCACGTCTGGCCACCTGTTGACGGGGGTAATTGAACTCATTAACATAAAAACCTGTTCGCCTGGGTTGTTTATCACGTCTGGCCTTTGTCGTCTGGTCCATGGTGTCGTCTTGGTCTACCTTTACCCCTTTATTTTATTTGTCACTATTTTTACAAGTTTGATACATATTTTATATAGATATGGGGTTATGATAAATATTATAAAAAGGCTGTGAACTATATTACTCAAAATATACTACAAAATGTGTCCCCGGTGATGAAGGTTTGGTTGGGGGAATGACATGTAATGAATGATAACCTAGCAAACCTATTATAAAAAATAAAAGAAATAATTTGTATACAAATTAGTTAAAATTATTATTAAGCTACAAATTAAAAAGTGAAAGGTGTTGTAATGGTGGTGTGTCAATGAAATAAAAATCAAGGTTATAAAAATAAAAACGTACAAAATGAATGATAAAAGATTAAGAGAAAGTATATAATACAAAATGGTAAATATGTTAAAATGAATCGTACAAGTAAAATAATATCTTATTGCATAAAAGATGAGAGAAAAAAATATTTAGATAGTTTATTAACTGAACGTATAATGTGACGCTAAGGTAGAAAAAGGGAAAGGGGGTATCTGAGCATGTTTCTGCAAAAGTAGTATCCCAAGCATCCTGCAATGCAATGCGAACTTGTTTAAGTGAGGCATTGTTTTCATTAACAGAGGCCCAAGATATTCCGTCTGCATCATTAGCTCAGATAGTGAAAAGAGGTGGGAAGATTGATGGAGGTAAAAGGGAGAGGTAGAGGTAAGAGGGATCCCTGTTGTCCATAATGATTGTGCCCGGTTGAATTGTGAAAAAAAATGAAAAGTTGAAAAAAATGATGAATTGATATGATGCGTCGGGCGATGAGAAAAAAAATATCGCGCTGGATATCCTGAACTCATTATCGGGAATGGTATAGCGAGGAAGGAGTGTTCCAGTCGGATTAATCAATGAAAAAAAACAAAAATGTTCGGCGAACTGGAATCCCTTGGAAGGTTGGAGGTTTGAAGGATGCGGAAAAGGAGAGGTGGGGGTAAGAGAATTATTGCTGTCAATTTTGATTGTGTCCGACTTGTGTGGTGAAAAGAAAAAGTTGAAAAATGAAAAAATGATGAGCCGGACGATGAGAGAAAAAAAAAAACTAACTGGGTCTCCTGAGCTCACTGTTGGGAAATGTACAGCGAGGAAGGGTCTTCTAGTTAGTTTAATCAACAAAAAAAAAAAAAGAAAATGGCTGACGAACAATAATCTCTTGATGGCTGAAAAAAGTTGGGAGGAAAGGTTCATGGGATAGAGTTAGAGGTTGTAAGGGAAGCGTCAAAATAACATTTTGAAATCTACAAAGAAAATTAAAATGATAAATGTTTTATCTGTTAAAGAAATATTATAAATATTGTTAGGTGTAGGTTTTTTAAATGGTGCCTAAGATAGTTGAAGCTGTAAAATGCTAAGTCTAAACATGATGAGAAAAAGAGAAAAAAAATATTAAAGGTAATAATATATAAAGGGTTGATTGGTATTTGATGGCATTAATTTTGATGGTTAATAAACAAAATGATATTATCGATTAATATTGAAATGTTTTATCTACATCTGTAAGTTAAAAAGCAAAGTCCAACACCACAAAACTAGTAAAACTATAAGTCTATTTACAAATAAATGAGAGAAAAGCTAGCAAACCTATTAAATGGGAAATAATTTGGGGCACAAAAATTTGTTACTAGAATAAAATAAAGATAATGGGGAGCAGTGGTGACACACTGATATAATATTATAAAACTACCAAAAATATATAAGAGGAGTACATAGGAAGGATAAATTAAAGTAAACACACACAATACCGAAAGCAAACATTTGGGAAAGTTGGTATACTAGTTACAGTTTTTTGTTACTTAAAGTGCCTTGAATATTTACAACATAGTTTCAGGGATGTTTTACAGGAAGGAGGAGAAGTAGAGGTAATAAAGGTAAAATTAAGATATAAAAGAAAATTGACTTAAGCAAAAGGTTTGCGATAGGTAATGACGCAGTGAGGAATAAAGGAAGAAAGGAAGAAGGTCTGAATTGGTTTCTGCAAAGGACATCTCAGGAGTACTGCCCTTTGAAGCGAGGTATTGTTTTCAGGGGTCAGCAATTTCAAGATGTCCTGTAAGTAGCATTAGATCAGATGGGCAAAAGGCGTGAAGATCGAAGGAGAGATAGGTAATGGGAGAATATGGGAAAGAATTTTTTTTTTTTTAAGAGAGGTTAAAAAGAGATGGTGTCTCAAGAGTTGCGCTGCTGTCGGTGATTGAGCTCGACCAGATGAAAAATAAAATTAAACGAAAAATGAGTGGGCGCATCGTGCTGTGATGGCCTGGGTCGAGCATTAGAGAAAATAAATCTCGCTGGTTACCCAAGCTCTCCGTGTGGAGTTAACATGGGGAGGAAGAGTGTACCAGGTCGATGGATCATTAAAAAATAAAAATTAAAAAATGTTGACGAGCAGGAGTCTCAGGAACCGTTGAAGAGGTTAGAGGATGGAGGTAGATTGTGAAAACAGGGCTCGACTGTTGCCATTGATTGATTGAACCCGGGTTTGAGGAAAAAAGAATGAAATAAAGAATGCTGGGACGGCGACCTGGGAGTAAATAAAAAAAGTCGGCAAACAGGAACTCTGCGATGGACGAGGGGTGGTTAGAACGAAGGCATAGAAGGCCAATGGAAAATGATCAAGAGACGAGAGAAGCATGGAAGGCCTATAATTGATTGATTGACAGGTAAGAGTGTTGAAGTAGGAAGGACTATCTCTGCTAATGATGGATGCTAATGATGTAACAAGGTCATTCCACCCCTTTAGAAGTAGGGATGGGAAAAGACGAAGTAGAAGAAAACAATTAGGGGGAAATCAGTGCGTCCTTGATTTGTTTGTCGTTGGGATGAAGACTGGAATTAATTGTTCTTTAATGTAGGCCAAGATGACGTCTCATATGGTGTCATGTGCAGGATCGATTTTTAGAGATGGTGAGGACCTAATTTTTAAACGGGGTTGACAAAAACGATAAACTATCCTATAACATTATAAAAATAAGATTTGCTATAAAAGGGATTTTATATAATTTTCCTATCCGTTTTAATCTGGCAGGTTCCTCTGTTAGAAGGATATAAATTTTACTCTGTAATATTGAAATCGTGGGTGTGAATAATTGGGAAAAGGTAGGCTATAAAAGAATTAATTAATTAACTAGTGTATAAATAAATGTGTTATGATCATGCGAAATGCGTTAATGGGATATGGGATATGCGAGAGGAATTAAAATTGATGTGAACAATATAGAAGTGCGAAATAAAAATGTATTTAATACGTAAATAACAATTTAAAACAGGCAGGAATGAAATGCAATGGGATATGGAAATTTTATGGTATGTTATTCAGTTTTCGCATATTACATTTATAGTTGTATTTATAATCGTGGGAAAAAAATGGGACGCACATTTTGAGATGAGATAATTTAAAATTGATATTTATAAAAATACAAATCTAGGACCAGTTTTTTAAAACTTTTAAATATTGAGAAATATCAATTTGAATAGTAATAGGTTAAGTAAAATAAAGAGTGTAATAAATTTAATTATTAATACTATGGCCATAAATAAGGTATTAAAAAAACACACAAATAAGTTTAAAAAATATGATTTGAGAAATTAAAAATATAATATGATTTTTTATGTAAAATTGAAATTAATGAATTAAAATTTAAAAGTTGCTTAAAATAAAGTAAAATTGGTAAATGAGGGTGTACAACATTTAAAATTTGAATTGAAATGTTATAAAAATTGCAAAATTTGATTTAAAATGATTACAGTGAAGATAAACATTAAATTTATGGAAAATCAAGTTGTTTTTAAAAACTCACAGTTTTGATGATTGTTCAGTCAGGAGACTTGGTCTTTAGTTGTTGTCCCGCTGATGGTGCCTGGTGGTCACTTTTTGCGATGGTTGCCATGGGACATCGTCGATGCTGGTTGGCGGGGCAATGTCAGGATTTCTCGATGAATCTTGTCTGCCTGTTCGAGTCGATGGTGGAAGATGTTCGTGGGGCAGGAGATGTTGATGGGGGCGATGATGACCTTCTCGATGCGAGGTGCAGCTAGTCCTCGCATGGCGTCTTTTAGGCGGCTTATTAGGTCTTCGCAGTGGTGTTGCATGTTGGTGAGGGCATCCGCGACGTAGTCGTCCCTGACCTCCGTCATCCTCTGCATGCTGCTGTCCTCAGTCATCCTGTCGACTTTAACGGGTTCTGTAGTAATCCCGAGGTGGAATGTGCTGGGCAGTCGTGGTTGTGGGTGTGTGATGGGATTCCCGCACTGGGACAGCAAGAGACAGAGGCAGATCTAGATGGTAACTCCAAGAAGGTAGAGGTAGACCACGGACGAAGGCAAGTCGGACCACGGGCGCCAGGGATGCCCTACATCGCGGATAGAAGGGGGGGTGAGAGATCTGACCGACCGTATGACAGCGTCGCTCTGAAACAACTGAAACAACTACTCTCATTGTCCCAATCTTGGGGGGCTTTTATATGAGACGCTCGCAGATGGCGGCGAGTTCTTATTGGCTCCCGTAATCACGCCACCTGTCAAGCGCTGGGTTATTTATCACGTCTGGCCACCTGTTGACGGGGTAATTGAACTCATTAACATAAACACCTGTTCGCCTGGGTTGTTTATCACGTCTGGCCTTTGTCGTCTGGTCCATGGTGTTGTCTTGGTCTACCTTTACCCCTTTATTTTATTTGTCACTATTTTTACAAGTTTGATACATATTTTATATAGATATGGGGTTATGATAAATATTATAAGAAGGCTGTGAACTATATTACTCAAAATATACTACATGTATATAAATAGTTGTTTAGTTTTATAGTTTAGTTTTGTATTAAAATTATCTTTATTACTTTGATTATTTAAATTCAAATTATAAAATTTGTAAATTGTTATTATTTAATAGAGAGAGAGAAAAAAAATTATTTACTTCTTACACATCATTCATATATATTTATAAATAATAATAATAAAATTTAACAACGTAACGTCTTTGCAATCGGCTGTTACACGTCATTTAGACATATTCTAATTTGTATATAAAATAATAGAAGTGAGAATATATTTAATAGTATAAATTTTAGTAGTTATATATAGAGAAAAGGGAGAAAGACAGAACCATGCACTTTTATTCAAACTAATAATAAGAAAAAAAAAGTTTTGTAAAGAAGGTAGATAAGATTGTTAGTATATACAGGGTGATCCAAAAGTCCCGCACAACTTTAAAAATTAATAACTCCGCGAATATTTGCGCTAGAGCAATGCGGTAAACACCATTGTGTTCAGGATGCAATGGGATTTTTATGGCATTTAATGATAAATTCAAAATTGATTTTAGTTACAACTTTATTCGCTAGATGGCGCCCTACCAGAATCAGTGATTCAGCGGCCAAATTGTTTGATAAATTGAAAAATATAAC
The DNA here is from genome assembly GCA_030710605.1 of Cordylochernes scorpioides. Lineage (NCBI taxonomy): Eukaryota > Metazoa > Arthropoda > Arachnida > Pseudoscorpiones > Chernetidae > Cordylochernes > Cordylochernes scorpioides. Next base: position 94,211,008 of record CP092886.1, on the reverse strand, counting down.
TGAACGACACGTATTTTTACTTTTTGAATACCAGGAAAGAACCCTAATAATATCAAATGATAAATTAATAAAACACCACTTCGCCAAAGGTTAGAAGAAATGGTTAACGATTTTTTAATACAATCTGATATATGTAAAATAGGTATATGCAAATTAAACATGTAGCAAAAAAAACTGATATTTTAGATGCGGTTTGCTGGAATTCTCTCAGCTATTTATATTCCGAAAATAATAATTTTCTATTTTTTTTTAAATTCAACTCTCAGTATCGATTATATTTATTTTAATTCATTTAAAAAATATTTATCTATCTCTGATTATTTATTTTACTCTGGAATGCCGTTTTTGTTTTTGTCGTGTCCAATAAAGAGCCTCAGATTCTTTTCGTTTGGCCAACAAAAATGTCCAATTTATATACACATATATTCTTAAATAATGAGACTTTAAAGAATGCAAATAATCATCTATTTACATATACAACACATCTCCCCCCTTAATAATACTCCAGTCGGTCTAGGGGTTTCATGGCTCTCTGAGGTCTAGAACTGCGGACGGGCACTTGCACAGGGGCAGCCTCCGGTTTAGGAGTGCAAGAGGGCACGTGCACAGCAACAAGCCCTGGTATAGGAGTGCAAGAGGGTACGTGCATAGAAGCAGTCTCCTCCTTGTTTCCTGATATAATCTCTGGAACCTCCTCTTCACTTTATTTCTGACTTCCACCTACAGGCTTCTCTCCTGATGTTCGAGGGAGTATCAAATTTCTTGTCTCCACTTGTTTCTTTCTCACAGGTCGCAATTGATTGATATGCCTCTTATATACGACGCCCTCGCAACTTATAAGGTAGTGACGGTAGCTCAATAATTCCAAAATGGTACCTTTTTACCGTTTAGGTCCAGTTGCATAGTTGCGGAAATAAACCTCGCAACCTGTAGTAAACTGCTCCTGCCTTCTCACGGCCTCATGAAATACCTCTCGCGGTTTCCCATCTTGGTATTAAATTCGAGAATCTTGATCTTAAACTTCTCTTCATTAGCAGTTCCGCCGGGGAATTCCTTTATTACAGTTTAGGGGAATGCTCTATGATCAAATAGGAAACTTTGTAAATTGGTCTCTTAATCATCCTTCCCATTATTCTTTCTCAAAAGGTTTTTAAACTCTCTTACATATCTCTCAGCTAAACAATTTGTACTAGGATTATACGGACTGGTCTTAGTGTGCCGTATACCATTCATTTTGGTAAATTGCTTGAATTCAACGGAGACAAACTGTCTTCCGTTATCTGTAACAAAAAATTAGGGCAATCCAATTCTGGCGAGAATTTCTCTAAGATGACTTATAATCGTTTTTCTGGTAATATCTTTGATGATAAAATTTTCTATCCACTTTGAGTATGCGTCCACGAGAACCAAAAACATTTTTTCCATGAACGGACCCGATAGATCAAGATGAAGTCGATGCCACGGTTTTTCGGGCCAAGTCCATTCCGAGATGGTAGCCGGGGGCATGCTTGCCGATTCTTGGCATACTCTACATTCTCTAGTTAACTCCTCGATGTTACTGTCTATGCCTGGCCACCAGAAAATACCGTCTGGCAATCATCTTCATTTTAACAATCCCCATGTGTATTTCATGCAAGTCATTTAAAATTAAAGATCTTAATTTTTGGGGAATTACCACTCTTTCACGCCATTGAAGACAATCAAACTCCAAACTTAATTACTCATTGATCTTATAATGAGGAGCTAGTGGGTTTTCTCTCGCTACCCTTGTGAATTTCCAGTTGCCTTCTATAACATTCCTTAACTATAGACAGTATTTTATCTTGGGGCGTCTCATCAGCCTCCTCCATAAAAGAGAACGGTACCTCATTCGACTTCCTAAGAAGAAGTACCTGGTCTCCATCAAGGGACTCCTTGACACTCGATTCTAAAGGAAGACGTGACAATGCGTCAACATTGGAATTATCACTAGTTTTTCGAATTTCCACAGTATAATAAAATGCAGCTAATTTTAAGGACATTCTTTGAATTCTGGATGATGCACATATGGGAATTGGTTTATGAGGTAATAATATATGAATTAAGGGTCGGTTGTCTGTGACCAATACAAATTTTCGTCCCAGTAAGTATTGTCTGAATTTGTCAACGCCATATGTTATGCTCAGCGCTTTTTTTTCTAGTTAAGAGAAACGTTTTTCCGCTTCAGTTAATGTTCTAGAAGCAAAAGCTATAGGGCATTCTTCCTTTCTATCATTTCTATGACTCAGAATTACGCCTAGTCCATAGTCTATTAATAATGATTTACATTTTTAAAATAAAATTCGATATTTTTTCGTCCAATTTCATCTACAATTTTTATTCAAAAGTTGATATAATAGCGCTAAAATGTTTGCTATAATCTTTATGAATCTATAATAATAAATTATGAGTCATATGAAAGATCTCAATTGCGAAACATTCTTTAGGTTCAGGCGCCTCTATCACTGCTTTAATTTTATTTTCTAAGGGATGCAGTCCATATTTATCCATTTGAAACCCTAAATATTCCACCGATTTCTTTTTAAATTTACATTTATATCTGTTTAACTTTAAACCTTTTTCTAACAATCATCTTTTGTTCATGAATCTCAAAGTCTTTTCCTGCAACCAAAATATCATCTATTTCGAAGGCCACACCTGGCAAATCAGAAGATAAACCTTCCATAATCCTCTGAAATTTATTTGGTGCTACCGCTACGTCATTTGGTAGTATTTTATAAGAAAACAACCTCTTTTTTGTGTTTATATTGTTACATCATGATTAATGGCGTATTTCTTATATAATTTTTAATATATTTGAAATTTAAATTATATATTTATTTATTTTTATATAAAATATTCTATGATATTTATTTAAAACAGATTATTAATTTATCATCATTTGTATTTAGGTACACTGTGACTTCACTGCTCTCTTTGATGTGAGAAAATAAATAGAGGATTCTGGTGGCTACTTAAAGAAGACTTATCTCGTTATTCCCTTTTATAAATTTGTAGGATGGTTGAAACACGCTCTGGTAAGATGCAAGACCCAGCACAGGAGAGAATCCAGGCTGAAGAGTCTGCCAAGCCGCAACCTGGTGCAACAATTGGTAGAGATGCTAGTTCCGACCCAGTTGTCCTGAATCCCAACATCGACATCCCCAAGTATGATGGAACGGAAGACCCTCGCCCATGGATTGAATCTCTTGAAGAAATTGGCTTCTTGTACCATTGGGCAGACTACATTATCTCTCGTTATGCCGCCATGAACATGACGGAAAGCGCTAAAACCTGGTTGAATTTACACAAAGCTAGTTTCACGAGCTGGGAAAATATTAAAATCCGCCTCATTCAGGATTTTTCTTTGGACGCGAATAAAGAAGAACTTAGAATGAAGCTCAACAGAATGCAACACTGGAATGAACCAGCAATCAGGTTCGCGGAAGACATTCTAGTGTTGTGCAATAAGGTTGACCCCGCAATGGAAGAAGAAACAAAAATTGAACATGTTATTGGGGGACTGAAAAAAGAGTACTCATTCGCGCTCTACCTGAACCCTCCTAAAACGACCGATGACCTTCTTGTCGTGTGCAAGAAAATGGATTCTTTTGAAAAGAAGTATCAGGAACGTGTGGAGAAATCCAGAAACCTATATAACGGTCCACGCTATTCTAGACCCCAACAACAATCGAGGTACGTGCCGCCGACTGCCGCACGAAACTACCAGACCACTTCCAGGCCCCAAGCCCCTGTTTCCAATAATTACAAGAACGACTCCCCTCCTACCCCCAGACAGTATCGAAACAACTTTCCCCAGCCCTCTACCCCTAGACGTCCTTATAATCCTAACTTTGTGCCGAAACCAAACCTTCAGAGAAACACTTACAATAAAAGCCAAGAAGTGAGCAAAAATAGGACGGAAGATGGAAGACCAATCTGCTTTAAATGTAACAAGCCAGGGCACGTGGCCCGTTATTGTAGGGTCAAGTTTATAAGAATCCTAGAAGAGGATCCAGCAGATACCCAAGAGAAGGTCGAAGAAAAATGCCAAATGAATGAAATATCAGAGAAATCAGGACCTCGGCTTTATGCTGATGTATGTCATAGCACACAGACAAATATTCCTACCCGGAATAGATATTCCGTGTTGGAAGATTTAAACTAAGCGTCGCGCCTGAATCTGTCAATCAAAGCAAGTCGACCATAAACGGAATCAAGAAGTTGGACCCTAAATACAAATTAAAAATTAATGTGGACAAGATAGGGACTTTTGAAGCTTTGGTTGATACAGGTGCTGACCTCTCAGTGGTCGACCTCAGAACGGCCCTCGATACAGGCCATGGTATAAGTAAACTCGCAAAAATTTGTGCAGGACCCGATGGAAAAAAATTGGACATGGTAGGAAGTATATTTTTAAATATAAAAATTGATGACGAAACATTATCACACAACTTTGTGATATTGAAAACGCATTTACGGACATTAATTCTTGGGAGAGATTTCCTTAAGAAAATAAACGCAAAAATAGATTGTAAGCAAGAAACTATAAAATATGATTTGACGAATAATCATGACGAAATCAATTTTGAAATGTTAAAATAAAGAGTGCCAAGGATTCCATTGTACCGGAATGTTCCATGAAATTGATCAAGGCATTGGTAGAAACAGAGGATGGAGAATATATTATCGAGGAGAGCAGCAAAATGTTTCAAACAAATGGACTTCGTCTAGCAAGAAGCTTGATCAATGTTATAAATAGGGAAACACACATCTGGATAACTAATCCGTATCCTCGACCGTTAAAAATAATGAAAAACCAAACATTGGCTTTTGGAAGTAGTGCAGCGAAAATAAATGTGAGTCGAGAAAGAGAGGTAGAAAAGAACGAAGAACCTAGATTCCAAATAAACGAAAATCTTTCACCAAAGGAACAGAAGGAGTTAAAACAAGTTTTAGAAAGGTATGAAGATCTTTTTTCATCGAGATTAGGGAGAACCAATTTGGCAAAACATCGGATAGACACAGAAGACGCGAAGCCAATTAAACACAAGCCTTACCGGGTAAGTGCTAAAGAACGAGATATTATAAAAGAGCAAATTGACGAGATGCTTACAGAAGGCATAATTAGGCCATCTTCTAGCCCCTGGTCTTTTCCAGTAATATTGGTCAAGAAGCGAGATGGTAAATACAGATTTTGTGTGGACTACAGAAAACTGAATAATGTGACAGTAAAAGATGTCTATCCGATCCCTAGAATAGACGAAGTTATGGATACTCTCCAAGGATCTACACACTTCTCAGCAATAGACCTCAGATCTGGATATTGGCAAGTTGAAGTCGAAGAAAGAGACAAAGAGAAAACAGCTTTCACTACAGCGCATGGATTATATGAATTCAACGTGATGCCTTTTGGACTTTGTAACGCGCCTGCTACCTTTGAGAGAAATATGGAGAATATGCTTGGAAATCTGAGATGGCAAATTTGTTTGTGTTATCTGGATGATGTTATCATATATAGCCCGGATTTTCCAACGCACCTCAAAAGACTTGAAGCTGTTTTTAGATGTTTTCGTGAATCTAATTTAAGGTTAAACGACAAAAAATGCCGATTTGCTTTTGAAGAATTGGAGATTCTCGGCTATATAACGAGCAAACATGGTATAAAACCCGCGGAACATAACATCAAAGCTGTCAGAAATTTTCCTCGGCCCAAAAAGGTCAAAGAAGTACAATCATTTTTGGGAATGTGTTCATATTATAGAAAATTTAACAAAGATTTTTCAAAAATTGCTGACCCTTTGACCAACCTTATAAAAAAAAGTGTATCATTTACCTGGACAGAAAGACAAGAGGAAGCGTTTCAAACCCTAAAAACAGCACTATTAAGTCCACCAATTTTAGGTCACTTCAATCCAAATGCACCTACTTATGTTCATACTGATGCGTCCAACATCGGCATAGGTGCAACACTTGTCCAAGACATCGGTGGTGAAGAGAAGGTGATCTCATATTTGAGTCGTACCCTAAGTAAAGCGGAGCAAAATTATTCAACCACTGAAAAAGAATGTCTGGCCGTTGTCTGGTCAATGTCAAAATTACGACCCTACCTTTATGGAAGACACTTTAAAATAGTAACAGACCATCACGCCTTTTGCTGGCTCAAAAACTTGAAGGATCCAACAGGTCGATTGGCAAGATGGGCATTGAAAATTCAAGAATATGACTTCGATATAATACATAAATCGGGAAAGAAGCATCTGGACGCCGATGGCTTATCTAGGGGGCCCTTACCAGAAACTGATTGGGATGAGGATTTTGAAAGGCTATTTTTAAATCAAATAACAGACGAAGAGGATAAGTTTATCGAAAGTGTTAAGAAAAACCTTAATGGAAGCAGGCGATCAATTGCGCAAAACTTTAAAGAAGAAGATGGATGCCTCTTTAAGAAAAACCCGAACCCTGAAGGCAGGGCGTGGTTGCTTGTGGTTCCAGAGAATAAAAAGAGAGAAATTATGAAATAATATCACAATCATATGTCGAATGGCCATCTGGGCGTCGCCAGAACCATGTACCGAATAAAGAGTAAATACTTTTGGCCATCCATGCTGAAGGATGTCTCAGAATTCATTAAGACGTGTCACCTTTGCCAAAGTAGGAAAGGCTCAAACCAATTACCTTCTGGACTACTACAGCCCATCCCCCCAGCCAACTTTCCTTTCGAAAGAATTGGAATTGACTTTGTTGGTCCACTACCATCTACGAAAAACAGGAAAAAATGGATAATCGTGCTGACAGACTACTACACTAGATATGCAGAAACAAGAGCAGTCTCGGAAGCAACAGTGAAAGAAGTTTCTAAATTTCTAGTAGAGGATATTTTTCTTCGGCACGGAGCCCCACAATATCTTATTAGTGACAGAGGCTCTCAATTTACCAGTAATTTAATGAAAGAGGTGATGAAAACGTGCAAGATTAAACATTGCTTCACAACGAGCTATCATCCCCAGACTAATGGATTGACAGAGCGGTTAAATAGAACATTGATCAATATGCTCAGTATGTATGTGAACACTGATCAGAAAAATTGGGACGAAATACTCCCATTCATCACTCACGCTTACAATACTACAATTCAGGAAACCACAGGATATTCTCCCTTTTTCCTGATGTTTGGAAGAGAACCCACGTCTCTTTTGGACGACAGGAATATCTCGGTGGACATTGACAAAGATGATTATGATGAGTACATAAAACATCACTTAGACAAAATAAACAGAACAAGAAAATTAGTTATTAACAACACAATAAAGACTCAAGAAAGAATGAAAAAGAACTATGACAAGAAACACATGGAAAGAAGCTACGAACCAGGAGAATTAGTAGCAGTTTGGACACCAATTAGGAAAATAGGAAAGTGTGAGAAACTACTGAGAAAATATTTTGGCCCATATAGAATATTAAAGAAGCTGTCTAACGTAAATTACTTAATTGAGCCAAAAGATAATCCTGGCCAAGACCCATTGATTGTCCATGTCTCAAGACTCAAACCCTATTTTGAGAGAATTGATGAGGTAACTCACGAGGACGTGACGACCTCTGGAGAGGGGGAAGTGTTACATCATGATTAATGGCGTATTTCTTATATAATTTTTAATATATTTGAAATTTAAATTATATATTTATTTATTTTTATATAAAATATTCTATGATATTTATTTAAAACACAGATTATTTAGATTGTCATCATTTGTATTTAGGTACACGTGTGACTTCACTGCTCGCTTTGATGTGAGAAAATAAAGGAAGGATTCTGGTGGCTACTTAAAGAAGACTTATCTCGTTATTCCCTTTTATAAATTTGTAGGATGGTTGAAACACGCTCTGGTAAGATGCAAGACCCAGCACAGGAGAGAATCCAGGCTGAAGAGTCTGCCAAGCCGCAACCTGGTGCAACAATATCAACAACAGCTTTGGCTTCTTCAGCTAACATTACTTGTAAGTAAGCCTGTGATAGGTCTAGAGTCGAAAGTACGGTGCTTGTAGATAATTTTGAAAAAATTTCATCGATCGATGGAATGGGATACCTATCTAATTCTATTGCTTTATTAGCTGTACATCTAAAATCACCACATATCCTTACACTACCATCCTTTTCTGATGCCGGTACTATTGGAGCGGTCCAATATGCATTAACTATAGGTTATAAAATGCAAGAATTCACTAAACGATCAATTTCATTCTCTACTTTGTTTTTTAGAGAGAAAGGTAAACTTCTGGCCTTACAAAACACAGGAGTCACATCCTTTTTTAATTAAAATTTATTCTAACGTCCTTTAGACAGCCCAAATCTTTGTTAAACAAATCTGCATACCTATCCATCAAAATTTTATATATTTAAATAAATTTCTATTATATTCATTATTTAAAATTTTAATGCTAAACAATATAGAATAATCAAGCTTCAACTGTTTAAGCCATTCTCTTCCTAATAAAATTACCTGGATTTTTTCATTTACAACTATTAATCGTAAATATTGGTTGGCTTCTTTTACAAAAACATTTCTTTTATCTATAATCTTTATTGATTTACCACAAAAGGATTTTAATCATAAATTTGTAGGAAATACTCTTTTACCTTGCCAATAATTATTATAAATATCTTTAGGTATTAACGTAACTGGACTTCCTGTATCTATTGTAAAGCACAAAGAATAATCATCTATTGTTAAATTTAGTGTGGCATCAGTTTCGCCCTGTACAGAATAAATAGAGTCCTCTTGTACAAATTTAAATCCCCACATTCTTTTACAAGCTTTGCAGACCCTACTTAAATGACCCAGTTTATTACATTTTAAAACAAGTCTTTGTTCTATGAGGTAAAACAGATGCCACGTGTGAATGTCTTTCACCACATCTATAACACACTATTTTGCCTTTGCCACTTTGCCTGAAAGGTCTATACTGCGCCGTACAATTATTTTACTCACCCTTTTTATCCTTTCAATTCACAGGGGATATCTTGGCCACTAATTTATCTTGTAATTCTCTTGTATTTATCTTCGCCAAATCGAACGAGTCGCCACTGCAAAAACTTTATCCAGGGTGACATCGTCGTCCTCTTGTAGTAGCCACAAAACGGTCTCGCATCATGGTTCCCTACATATCGACGAAATTACAATTTATTGCCAAATGTTTCAATTCTCTGAGATATTCCTAAATTGATTCTCCTTCCTGTTGAATTCTCTTTAAAAATCTGCATCGCTGTGGTATCACTTTCTTCTTTGGATCCACATGCAGCTTAATTCTTTGAATGATAGTATCATAGGGTTGATCTTTCATTAGACCAGGAAGAAAATGTCGTTTCCCTGCTTCAAAGTTTCAGAATCTGGTAGCGAGGTAAAAATCAGCACTTTAATCTCCTCCTTCAGATGCCAAAAATAAAGCCTCAAATTTTTGTACAAAAAGATCGAAATGTCCTCCACTGGGCTATAGCATCTAAAAGGTAATATTAACTTTTAACTTGTCATGCTGATCTTTTCTACTCCTTTATTTTCTCGATCCAGATAGTTTAAAAGATGTAATATTTACCCATTTTCCTATTTTTCCTCTCCATAATCCGAGAGTCAGATTTGTTTAAAATATGTAGTTGTTATACTTGCATAGACGCCGTTTTCCTCAGCATTTTACTGGCTATGTACATCGCGCATCCTCGTCGCCACTTTTGTTGTGTCGTAATTAGACGTACAAGAGCTCAAACTTGACCATGGCCAACAACAAATGTCCAATTTATATATACATATATTTTTACAAAATGAGGCCTTAAATAATACAAATAATATTCATCTATTTACATATACAACGGTTAATATATAGCGAGAAGAGTAGAGGACTGAGCACAGATCCCTGAGGTACACCAGCCCATGTTTTTCGGTCCTTGGAAATGTTCCTTTGACCCGAACCTTCATCCTTCTTCCCCTTAAGAAGTCTGCAAATCAGATTAAGGTTTTTCCTCTTACTCCGATGTTGTGCAGCCTTTCAAATAATTTCTACACTCGATCAAAAGCTGAGGTCATATCCAGGAATACGGCCGTTGTCTTCTTTGGCGGTTTTTCCTAGAAATCTATTATTGATTGACAGAAGTAGAACAGTTTATCAGTTGTACAGTGTCTGGATCTTTAGGCAGTTTGGTAGAAGTTATTTTATAATTGTTAGTGAGCCAGACTATGAGCCTAGAGTGGATAATTCATTCTGTTATTTTACAAAGTATGCTGGTAAGAGCAATTGGCCGATAGTTCTTGCATTCCTTAGCATCTTTGTTTGGTTTCAGTATTGGCACTATAATTGATATCTTACAATTCTTTGGTAGTTTACCAGTTTGCCGTGAAATGCTCAGTATTCGTGGGAGTTTATTTTTAGATTCGTCTCCAAAGTGTTTAATAATTTGACCAAAGATTAGAGCATCTCCAGGTAACATCTTGGATTTAACTTTCCTATTGATGAATTTAGCTCATTCAGTGTGAAGTCTCTCAAGTAAATATCTTGTTGATGGTAATTTCTAGCTTGTTTAACTAACTTGTTTATATTATTTTTAGAGTCCTGCCTTCATTCGTATAGCCGAATCTGGAAGTGCTTGAAAGATATTCAGCAATTATTTCAGCCATCTGTTTGTTCGTTCTCGCTGTTCATATCGGTTAGAGTATTTGAGGATTAGTGTTGGTTTTAATTGTTTTATAACACTAATTATATTCCAGTGATGGCTTTACTTTTTTTGGATCCATTTTTTACCCAGAATTCTGCCCATTTTTCTTGTTTGAATATCCAAATTTCTTGGTCTATTTTGTGACTAATTTCAATGAGTTCCTTTATGATTTCTTCTGTTTTATTTGTTTTAAGAAGTTCATTTTTATTGTCTCTCTCTGCAATCATTGCCTCGATATTGTGGTCCTTTCAGTAAAGTATTCACAGGTCATTACGTCTACCTCTAGGTATCGATACTTTTGCAGCTTTGGATATGTTCAAAGAGAATTTTTCCATTTTTTTGTCAATCGTTCTGTGATTTAATTCTTCGTCGCACAGTTCTTCAAGCTTTTCTGTAATTTTTTCCCAGTGTTCTTCTATTCTGTTGGAAATTCTCAATTTTGAATTTTAGGGTTGTTAAAATTGGTCTGTGGTCACTGATTGCACTTTTCAGAATTTTCCATTGTGTTGTGGGTGAGATGTTGTAATTTATCGCTGTGATGTCTATTGCGGATTCTGTGCCTGTGGACTTGGATAGATAGGTCTTCTTTTCGTTATTTAACGGCGTAAGGTCGAGGTCGGTTAGCTTGTCCTCAACCTGCTGACCTTTGTTATCCTGGACAGGTGATCCCCAAGTTGGTCTTTCGGCGTTAAAATCACCAAGTATGATTGCGATTACCGAAGACGCTTCACTTAATGTCTCTATCAGGCCTGTATTGATGCTAGTATTATCGTGGTGATAAACATTTATGATTGGAATTGTTTTATCTGTAAGATAGATTTCTATTGCCTGAGCTTCTGTCGTGCCTTCTCTAGGCTTATTCTGATTATAGGCGATTTCCTTAAATTTGATTTCTAGAGTTTTAATCAAAACGGCAAGTCCTCCTCCGAATTTTCCCGGTCTGTCCATTCGTAGTGTTGTATAATCTTTGATATTGAATCTCAGATTCTAATTCAATTTTGTCTCCTGAGGACAATTAATATGTACATTGTTGTCACAGAGAAGACAAGTCAGCTCTTTATTTTCCTCTGGGTACCATTTATATTGAGTTGTAGTATATTGAATTGTGTCCTCGTAGTAGATTTCTCACGCATTATTGGAGATATCAGTTTTGCTCTTCATTTGAAAATAGGTGCCGTTGCAACGTTAGTCATCTTGAAAACGAACCAGAATTTGGTCTAATATTCCAAGGGTCCAGGGGGGAACGAAAGGAGATGTGGTCGAACTTCTCCCCTTCCACTTGGAATGCCGTCACTACAGGATAAAGCACTCTTGATGAATTTTTTTAATTATGATTCAGAATCTGCCACTGAAGCTTTACGAGCGTTTCGTTCCTTTAAAGATATTCGAAGCGGTAAAGGACCAATGAGTTGCTACTCTCTAAAGCGATTGATTAAAAGTTTTGAGGAAACTGGATCTCTGGGAGCAAAACCACGGAGTGGAAGACCATCGACATGCAAGTCAGTGGCTGTTACGGTTTTGCAGAATGCTGAAGCTATTGAAACGTTATCCCCGTATCGAGAAGTAAGTGCTAGACAAGTTTCTAGACAAACGAGGATTTCTTATGGAACAGTTTGAAGAGAACACACATTTAGAATTTTTCTATAAAAATATCCTAACATTATTCAAAGTTTTCACAAGTTGAAAGTCAGTGATTTTGAGAAGCGTCAATAATTCGCTGCATGGGGTTTCCGGCAAATTGATATTGATGAAAACTGGCTGTCAAATGTTCTAAGAACAGATGATGCTCACTTTTATCTAAAGAGAGAATTTAACATTCAAAACTGCCTCATTTTGGCAACAGAAAACCCTAGGAATTTTACAGGAATACCATTTCATCAGCACAGAGTTACAGTTTTGTGTGGGTTCACTTCTTCTTTTATTATTGGGCCATTTTCTTTGAAAAAATCAATCGAAGAACTTTTAAAACCGTTTTTCTAACTGGTGAACGTTATGTTCAACTTTTGAGAGAAAAAGTTATTCCCATATTGCAGGACAGACAAGCACTAAGAGAAATAACATTCATGTAAGATGGAGGACCTCCTCATATCTCCCGCGGTGCCAAACAATTGCTGAAGGATACGTTCGGTGGAATTCGTTGATAAGTTGCCACTTTATATACCAGTGGCCTCCAATATCACCAGACTTGACTTGACTTGACGTCGCGTTTTTATCGATGCCGGCCTACCACATTGGCCATGTTGAAGGCTTCTATCAGATGTCACGTTCTATAAATTTTAACTATTTAATTGTGACCATACTGTCATCTATCGCCTGCAGGCGGTGTTTGGTGAATGAAGGGCGCCACATTGAGCAAGGATTGTGACCTAATACAAGAGAGAAGGCAGTTACCTCATGTGTTATATTGTTACATCATGATTAATGGCGTATTTCTTATATTAGTTTTAATATATTTGAAATTTAAATTATATATTTATTTATTTTTATATAAAATATTCTATGATATTTATTTAAAACAGATTATTAATTTATCATCATCATTTGTATTTAGGTACACTGTGACTTCAATGCTCTCTTTGATGTGAGAAAATAAATAGAGGATTCTGGTGGCTACTTAAAGAAGACTTATCTCGTTATTCCCTTTTATAAATTTGTAGGATGGTTGAAACACGCTCTGGTAAGATGCAAGACCCAGCACAGGAGAGAATCCAGGCTGAAGAGTCTGCCAAGCTGCAACCTGGTGCAACAATTGGTAGAGATGCTAGTTCCGACCCAGTTGTCCTGAATCCCAACATCGACATCCCCAAGTATGATGGAACGGAAGACCCTCGCCCATGGATTGAATCTCTTGAAGAAATTGGCTTCTTGTACCATTGGGCAGACTACATTATCTCTCGTTATGCCGCCATGAACATGACGGGAAGCGCTAAAATCTGGTTGAATTTACACAAAGCTAGTTTCACGAGCTGGGAAAATATTAAAATCCGCCTCATTCAGGATTTTTCTTTGGACGCGAATAAAGAAGAACTTAGAATGAAGCTCAACAGAATGCAACACTGGAATGAACCAGCAATCAGGTTCGCGGAAGACATTCTAGTGTTGTGCAACAAGGTTGACCCCGCAATGGAAGAAGAAACAAAAATTGAACATGTTATTGGAGGAGTGAAAAAAGAGTACTCATTCGCGCTCTACCTGAACCCTCCTAAAACGACCGATGACCTTCTTGTCGTGTGCAAGAAAATGGATTCTTTTGAAAAGAAGTATCGGGAACGTGTGGAGAAATCCAGAAACCGATATAACGGTCCACGCTATTCTAGACCCCAACAACAATCGAGGTACGTGCCGCCGACTGCCGCACGAAACTACCAGACCACTTCCAGGCCCCAAGCCCCTGTTTCCAATAATTACAAGAACGACTCCCCTCCTACCCCCAGACAGTATCGAAACAACTTTCCCCAGCCCTCTACCCCTAGACGTCCTTATAATCCTAACTTTGTGCCGAAACCAAACCTTCAGAGAAACACTTACAATAAAAGCCAAGAAGTGAGCAAAAATAGGACGGAAGATGGAAGACCAATCTGCTTTAAATGTAACAAGCCAGGGCACGTGGCCCGTTATTGTAGGGTCAAGTTTATAAGAATCCTAGAAGAGGATCCAACAGATACCCAAGAGAAGGTCGAAGAGAAATGCCAAATGAATGAAATATCAGAGAAATCAGGACCTCGGCTTTATGCTGATGTATGTCATAGCACACAGACAAATATTCCTACCCGGAATAGATATTCCGTGTTGGAAGATTTAAACTAAGCGTCGCGCCTGAATCTGTCAATCAAAGCAAGTCGACCATAAACGGAATCAAGAAGTTGGACCCTAAATACAAATTAAAAATTAATGTGGACAAGATAGGGACTTTTGAAGCTTTGGTTGATACAGGTGCTGACCTCTCAGTGGTCGACCTCAGAACGGCCCTCGATACAGGCCATGGTATAAGTAAACTCGCAAAAATTTGTGCAGGACCCGATGGAAAAAAATTGGACATGGTAGGAAGTATATTTTTAAATATAAAAATTGATGACGAAACATTATCACACAACTTTGTGATATTGAAAACGCATTTACGGACATTAATTCTTGGGAGAGATTTCCTTAAGAAAATGAACGCAAAAATAGATTGTAAGCAAGAAACTATAAAATATGATTTGACGAATAATCATGACGAAATCAATTTTGAAAAGTTGAAAATAAAGAGTGCCAAGGATTCCATTGTACCGGAATGTTCCATGAAATTGATCAAGGCATTGGTAGAAACAGAGGATGGAGAATATATTATCGAGGAGAGCAGCAAAGTGTTATATTTTGCAGCTGTTTGTTTTAGGTTATGGGAATAATAAATGCTGTCCTCACATCTTGACTCTTTTTTTTTTTCTGTAAACAGTAATTTTTTGTTTGTCATTTGCCCACATTTTATATTATTAACACAAAGCAATAACGCAACATCTATACATATAAAATAAAAGGATTCAAAAGCGCTGAAGGCTAACTGGCCTTGTCTTTATAGTTTGCTGAAGAGCATTGCTCGATGCAAATATTTAAATGTAATGCTACTGTCCTATAAGCCTATGTCCATAGTTTACTTGAAAACCATTTCTAAGATTCCATCCTTCGGTGTAGCATATAAAAGCAGAAAGATCCAATACCGTATTAGAGCTCTGAGAAGCGGTCTGGTGGATAAATTGGCGAAACCGCTGGGACGGTTCACCACTGATGAGCCAAGCCCTCCCAATATATTTTTTCATCGCAGTAAGGACAGTAGAAGTTTGTATTTGTATAAAAAAACATTCGCGCTTTTGAATCCTTTTATTTTATATTTTATATTATGTCGTGCAGGCTAAAGTGTTATAACTTCTCGAATAACACTGGTATACACAATTTTACCCCTTATGTTTAGTTTATCGCTTTTCGCTCATTAGAATAAATAGCATAAGGAATAATCTCTCTATCCCCCTTCCCAACTTTAGATATTTTGCGCAAAAAATAATACAAAATGATTTTACTACCACGTTTTTCAACGCAAAAGATCGATTTAAAAATGATTTTTTTGAGGAGATACATTTTCAAAATTATGAACAGTATAATAAACAATGATAACATTTGACAAACCCATAGGATATTTGGAATAAAGTACGACAAATATATTTTGTCACTCCCCTCTATGTTTCATTTTTGGATCATGACAAATATCTAGTTAAATAGTCAAGTGCCGACAATTAGTTAAGAAACTATACATTCCTTATTGCACGAAATCCTATTAGTAGTGCCATCATAATTTTTGGTACTTTATTAACATTTCAAAAATCGTGTATTGATATCAGTAGTTATTTTCAAACATTCAATTTATTTCACAAAACTCCATCTAAAATATAAATATTTTTTGATACATGTTTTAATTTGCATATACCTATTTTACATATCTCAGATTGTATTTAAAAATCGTCAACCAATTCTTCTAACTTTTTGCGAAATGGTGTTTTATTAATTTATCATTTGATATTATTATGGTTATTTCCTGGTATTCAAAAAGGAAAAATACGTGTCGTTCAGTTATATTTTTCAATTTATCAAACAATTTGGCCGCTGAATCTCTGATTCTAGTAGAGCGCCATCTCTAGCGAATAAAGTTGTAACTAAAATCAATTTCGAATTTCTCCTTATTTGCCATAAATAATCCCATTGCATCCTGAACACAATGGTGTTTACCGCATTGCTCTAGCGCAAATATTCGCGGAGTTATTAATTTTTAAAATTGTGCGGGACTTTTGGATCACCCTGTATATATATTTTTTTATAATTTTATATTTTATCCTTTTTTTTTTAAATGATTTTTTATTTTTTTTATTTTAAAATATGAATATATCTAGTTGTATTTAGTAATATATCTATAATATGAATTAACTTTTGTTATAAGTTTGGTTATTATGTTTTGAAACCCTAATGGTAGACCAGACATATACAAAAAAAATTAAATTGAAATAATTAGTGGAAAAAGAGATCTGCTGGACCGGAGATTTTCAAATAGAAATCCAGCTGACATTTCACTCCTGCTCTATTATGCCATAGATCTCTTTTCAACCGGATTCTATGTGTTAATATTAAGTTGTTTTAGTGAAACATTTATATATAAAGATTTAACAACTACAAGTGTTAAGAAATTCTAACTGTAACCTACCTCTTCTGTGACGCCTTCCTCTGTAAACAGCTATTCCTGGTTAACATCTGTTGCGGGGGGGGGGGGACACATGTTCGTCCTTTCCAAATTAGAATGCTTTCTCAGAAATTTCAGATTAATAAGACAACTGAAGAAGAAAGAAAATAGTTAAGGGAAGAAAGCCAATCATTATAATCTTTACAGTTAGTTATATTAATATAATTGATTCAATTATTATTTATCTTTTAATTTTCCTTTAAAAAGGTAAATTATTAGATGATTAATAAAGCTATTAATTTTGAAAATTAATTATTATTTAATTTCCATTTTCCTCCCCAGAAATTGGAGATTAAATAAAATGAATTCTATACAATATTACTTTAAAAATCTTGTGAAAAAATTTCAAATTAGTTATATAATTTAAGTTGAATTAACTGTTGATGATTATAAATTTTTATTAGTTATTATTGAGAGAAATTATAGAAAGTTGATTTAATAAATGGATACTTCCATTTATTTTTTAAAAGTATTTTATAATTGATATACTGTTGGAATATTTTACTTGTTTAATACTAAATTTGTTTTTAATTAATTCCATGTTTAAATTTTTAACATCTTCTATGAAATTTTTTAATATATTATTTATTCTATAAAACTTTAGAAACTGACCAAAATATATACTTTTGCAGCAATTTTTAATGATATATTAGAATTTATATTACAGTATTTTATAATATTGAAATTATAATTACTTTTTTATTATAAATTTTAATAGCATTTTCTGTAAGGTTTATATTTAGGTCAAAAAAGTTAACTTTTTTGTTTCTATTAATTTTTTCATTGTTTTTAAGTTTCAAGTATTTATGATATATTTCAGGTATTATGTTTTTAAATTGTGGGTTATTAAATATAATGATGTCATCTACAAAACGGAACATTTGCCAATTAACATTATTTTGTAGAAAGTATTCTCTTTCGTACCAGAATAATATTAGGTTGGCTAATAAAGGACTTGATGAAGTTCCCATGGGAACGCCTTCTGATTGAATATATATTTTATTTTTATATTCTATATAATTAAAATTTAAAAATGTTTCCAGTAGAGTTTTTGCTGTTTTAAGATCTAATTTAATTGTTTTATATATCTTATGAATAATTTTAATGTAGAAAGTTTTGTCATTGATGAATTCGTTAAATAAATTGGTTATTTTATTATTTAGATCTCTTAAATTTATTTTAGAATATAGGTCCTCAAAGTCAAATGTGTGTACTGTATCAATGTTTGTCCAATTGTTCATTAAATAGTTAATGATTTTTTTATTTGAGTCGATAAATTTATAATTATATTTATTAGTTAATTTATTTATAATAAATTGTAGTGTTGAAGCTAATTGTATATCAATGTTTTTAATAACTGAATTTATACCAGATGTGATTGTTCTGAAAGAAATAGGTTTTTTGTGTAGTTTAGGAATTATATAGAACTTTGGTATGTTTGGATTTTTGTTGTAATTATAAATTTTTAGAGAATTTTCCACGTTTTTGATGTCTTTTTTGATTTTTGTGGCTGTAGTTCTAGCAAAAGTGTATTTATTATTATTATCAATTTCCTTTTTTAGCATATCGTGGTATAGATTTTTACAAATAATAGATAAATTATTGGAACATTTATCTATAGGAGTGATAATAAAGTCCTTCTGTAATTTAATTATATTTTCTTTAAAAGAAGGAATGTCTGAATTAGGTTTTGTGTATTTAAGTGTATTATTATAATAATTTATAATTTCCTTTTTAATATTATGTTTCCATTCCAGAAAAGTAAATTCTGGAATACTGTATTTTATACTAGTTTTATTCATGAAAATGTCTATATCTTTTAATATAGATTTAATTGTATTATTATAATTGTGTTTAATTTGAGGTATATATTTATACCCTTTATTTAAAATATTCTGATATTCTGGATTTAAAAAAGAAAAATTGCTAGTTAATATATGACCTGAGAGCTTATATCTATCTATATAGTTGTTGCAATTACATTTAATTTTTTTAAAATTTGCCAAATTATTAATAAATTGGTTATAATTGCAAACTAAACTACCTATATTTTTGTTGTATCTCCAGATTGTTTTAAAATTTAAATGTTTTATAGGGAAAAGATTATTGATGTTTTGGTTATTAAAAATATCATTAAAATTAATATGATTAAATATATTGTTATTAAATTTAATGATAATATTAATGTTATTAGTAGATTGTTTAATTTTTCTGTATTTATAGATGTCGTGTGTGATATCTATTAATCTGTTATTCAGATTATGAATTTTAATATATTCTATAAGTTTGATAAATTTATTATTATTTAGTTTAAATAATGTTTTAATAAATTTATCGACGAAATTGTTAGTATACATTTGTTTTGGGTCCAGTAATTCTTCAAATTCAATTTAACCTAATTTATTGGTAGTTTTACCTCTAGTTTTATTAGGTTTAGTTTTAAATTCATTTTTTTGTATTTGCAGCTGATTTCATAAGTTGAAATTTCTTCTGTTTGTGGTTTGTATGTGTAGTTTAATTCGTCATTAAGTCCATAAGGGAATAATGTGTTGTGTTTATAAATGTAGTTGTTTTCTAATAATAGTCGTTGTTTTTTGTTTTGACATATGTCTAGTATTTCTATCTTAAAGTTGTTAAAAGTATGTAATTGATTGTGTTCTTTCATATATATATTACCAATTGATTTTTTATATATTACCAATTGATTTTTTACCTATGTAGGTTTATTCGTATATTTAATGGATTACACGTTTGTCCTATATATGATAGTTGACAAATTTGGCATGTTAATTTATAAATAGTATTTACTAATTTACAACTAGTCGTTTGAAATGTGTCATGGTTCTTAAGAGAGGGACAAGTTTGACAATTCTTTCTTAGGCAATTTTTAGCGAGTTTTAATTAACATAAAAGAGGTGCTAACCCTAATATGTTTATAGTTTTTTTTTTAGTTTTTTAGTTTGTTATTCTTACGAATTTTTTTTATATAATTTCTTAATTGTTTTTGTGGTGATTAAATTTGTAATAAAATGAATAATTAATCTATAAAAATATAGATATTACTGTTTGTTATCTGTTATATTTTTAAGAATAACTAATAAAAAACATCTTTAAACTAACAAAACACTGAAAAAAAAAAAGTTCTGAAGTTATTTTTTCTAAAATTATTTTTATAATTTACTTTTTCATAATCAAATAATATAAGATAATTAAAATCTGTATGGATTTTTATTTATATTAGAATTTCTAATATATTTTAATTCGTATATTATATTATATATAATAATATATCATAGAGCAAGCTCATATGAATTAATATAGTGTAAAGACTATATAATAAAAATATAATAGTGATTCTATATTTAAAACTTAAAGAGTAAACTGATAAGTTTGATAATTTATATCAAGTAGATTTGATTAGATTAGCAAGCTAAATCTAAATTAATTATAAAAATAAATAGTTGTTTAGTTTTATAGTTTAGTTTTTTATTAAAATTATCTTTATTACTTTGATTATTTAAATTCAAATTATAAAATTTGTAAATTGTTATTATTTAATAGAGAGAGAGGAAAAAAAAAATTTACTTCTTACACATCATCCATATATATTTATAATTAATAACAATAAATTTAACAACGTAACGTCTTTTGCAATCGGCTGTTGGCTGTTACACGTCATTCAGACATACTTTCTATAATTTCTCTCAATAGTAACTAATACAAATTTATAATCTTTAACAGTTAATTAAACTTAAATTATATAAATAATTTGAAAATTTTTCACAAGATTTTTAAAGTAATATTGTATAGAATTCATTTTATTTAATCTCCAATTTCTGGGGAGGAAAATGGAAATTATATAATAATGAATTTTCAAAATTAATAGCTTTATTAATCATCTAATAATTTACCTTTTTAAAGGAAAATTAAAAGATAAATAATAATTGAATCAGTTATATTAATATACCTAACTGTAAAGATTATAAAGATTGGCTTTCTTCCCTTAACTATTTTCTTTCTTCTTCAGTTGTCTTATTAATCTGAAATTTCTGAGAAAGCATTCTAATTTGGAAAGGACGAACATGTGCCCCCCCCCCCCCCGCAACAGATGTTAACCAGAAATAGCTGTTTACAGAGGAAGGCGTCACAGAAGAGGTAGGTTACAGTTAGAATTTCTTAACACTTGTAGTTGTTAAATCTTTATAAATAAATGTTTCACTAAAACAACTTAATATTAACACATAGAAACCGGTTGAAAAGAGATCTATGGCATAATAGAGCAGGAGTGAAATGTCAGCTGGTTTTCTATTTGAAAATCTCCGGTCCAGCAGATCTCTTTTTCCACTAATTATTTCAATTTAATTTTTTTTTTTGTATATGTCTGGTCTACCATTAGGGTTTCAAAACATAATAACCAAACTTATAACAAAAGTTAATTCATATTATAGATATATTACTAAATACAACTAGATATATTTATATTTTAAAATAAAAAAAATTAAAAAATCATTTAAAAAAAGGATAAAATATAAAATTTTAAAAATATATATATATATACTAACAATCTTATCTACCTTCTTTACAAAACTTTTTTTTTCTTATTATTAGTGTGAATAAAAGTTCATGGTTCTGTCTTTCTCTCTTTTCTCTATAACTACTAAAATTTATACTATTAAATATATTCTCACTTCTATTATTCTATATACAATTTAGAGTATGTCTAAATGACGTGTAACAGCCGATTGCAAAAGACGTTACGTTGTTAAATTTTATTGTTATTAATTATAAATATATATGGATGATGTGTAAGAAGTAAATATTTTTTTCTCTCTCTCTATTAACTTATAACAATTTACAAATTTTATATTTTGAATTTAAATAATCAAAGTAATAAATATAATTTTAATACAAAACTAAACTATAAAACTAAACAACTATTTATTCTTATAATTAATTTAGATTTAGCTTGCTAATATAATCAAATCTACTTGATATAAATTATCAATCTTATCAGTTTACTCTTTAAATTTTAAATATAGAATCAATATTATATTTTTATTATATAGTCTTTACACTATTTTTATATATATGTTATATAATTTTTAAAAATTTATAGAAATGTCATAAATATAAATCTTTGTAAATATTATTTTATTTTAATCATCTTTCTAAAATAACTCTGTTATTCTTAGGCCACCAGATGGCGCCACTTTAAATATATAAATGAATTGTTTTTGTTTTTTAGAGTAGGTTAGGTTAAGTTAGATATAATTTTGATAAATATGTAAATTGTAATATAGGATCAATAGCTAAATTCTATATTTACTCTAAATTTAATGTATTCTTTTGCTCAAGAGTTCACAAAATAAACTTCTTGAGATTAATTTTCTTTTTTTAATTATATTCTTAACGACTGCATTTTTAACTTTAAAAATCATTTTAAATTTAGATAGTTTGTAACAGTTTGCCGACAGGATTTACCTAGTAATAATTGATTTTCAAAAATGCCTCCGAAAATAGAAAAGCCAACTGAGCAACAATCTTCTACAAATAATTTTGATTTACCAAAATATGATGGACAAAGTTTTGATATAACTTCATGGAATAAGTTCTTTAACAAAAAATGCCAACAAAACCATTTTGATGAAAACTATAAGCTAAAGAATATTTCAAATTATCTTGATGGAGAAGCTTTTAATTTTTATATAGAACAATTACAAGATATAGATAATTGGGGGAAACTAGAAAAAAAATTACTTTCATATTTTACAGTTAAAGATTCTAATCTATTTAGTAAATTCTTAAATTCAAAATATAATGATAAAGATGATCTTGATGTTTATTTTAACGAAAAATCTTCTTTAGCAAAAAAACTTAATTTAGATAGACCCCTATTATTAGAAGCTCTTACAGATGGGATGCCAAATTACCTAAAGAAATATTTAATTGCAGCAAGAGTTAAGCAAACCTCAGATTGGATTAAAATAACCACTCAATTAAAATACTCTACCAATCAAGAAAAACAGGAACCACAATGTAAATATAACTCAGATAATCAGCAACCATCCACAAGTAATGATAATAGGCAGAATTTTCAAACTAGATCATATTACCCAGCAAGGTCAAGATTTAGCCCCAACTCTTCTCAAGTCTACAACCCCAGCCACCTCCAAGGTCAACCACAGCTCATCACCAGGAAGCATCCAGTAGAACAATCAATTTACCACCCTACCCCTGCAAGATCTGCTCTTCCCATCAACTGCCCATTTCAAAACCATTTCCACAGAGATTATCCACTCAACAAACATGAAAAAGAACTGCCAACTAATACCCATTCAGAACCTCTAAACCCAGGTAGAACTTTATTATTATTCTCTGTACTCATAAACTATGTATCACTGCCTTGTGTACTTGATACTGCATCATCTATCTCCATTATGCCCTTAAAATATTTAAATCACATTCATTACAAAATATTAGATAATTCCCCAAATGAAAGAATAGGTCATGTAGAAGGATTTAGCTACCCATTATGCAAAATATTGGTTAGACTTACTTTAGGAAAAATCACTAAATATCAAGAATTCTTTGTTTGCAATAGTTCAATAGAATACCTTATCCTAGGCTTGCCAACTTTCTATAAATTTAGTTTACAAATTGATTTTTCAAAAAGCCTACTTTTTCAAAATTATATATTTTTATACTCTTTTAATCCTAGAACTGATAATCATAATTCCTTTGTTACCACCCTATGTATTCCCGACCCATATTATATTAAAAATTCATCTCTTTTAAATATTGACCCATTAAGTAATTTTAATTCTTTTAATATACCAATTGCAAATGTTGAACTTTAGTAATCAATATTACCAATTATAATTCATACTTAGATTTTAGTAAAATAGATATAAATCCAACATTTTCAACTCAAACCATTGTTGATATTTTGCATAAATACCGGAATGTTTTCTCTAAGCATAAATTTGATATAGGTTACATAAAAACTAAGCCAATTTGCATATCTCTTTTAGATAATATTCCCATAGCACAAAGCCATATAGGACATATTTTTTCAATAATACAGAAATTAAAAAGCAAATATTTGAATTATTAAAATATGACATTATTAGACCTTCATCTAGCCCCTATATTTCTCCAGCATTATTAGTGACTAAAAAATCTGATGCCCCAAATCACCCCACATGACTATGTATAGATTATAGGAAACTTAATCAAAAAACAATCCCAGAGCATACACCAATTCCACTTATAGAACAAATTATAGATAGGTTATCTCAGTCAAAAATATATACTATTCTTGATGTTAGTAATGCATACTGGCATATACCCATAGATGAAAAAGATAAGTATAAAACATAATTTGTAACACAATCAGGATGTTATGAATGGAATAGACTTCCATATGGTTTAAGGAATGCACCTTCACAGTTTGAGAGAATTATAAAATCAATTTTTGCAAAACATAATACACAATATGCCTCAAATTATTTTGATGATATTGTAACATAGTATTTTTTAAATTTTATTTATGTAACATTGTATTTATTAATTTTATTATTTTTATTAACAGAGTGTTCATTTTTATTTTTATATCTTGCGACTCTGTAAATTTCCCTCGTGGCTTATCTTTTTTTTTACCTTCTTAGTTTGTCCTTCCCTGAAATAAATTTTGTTTCCTCCTGAAGTTTTTGTCTTCCCTAATTTTCCACGTGGCATTTTGGTGGAGATGCTGGGTAAGTTAGGGAAGACAAACTGAAGATTGCCGAGAAGACCTTGAAGCCATGGGTGCTGTGATCTACATTTTCGGAGACTGACATCAGGATTCCACCGCCGTGCTAAAGCCAAGACTTCCCTCGAAGATGACGATGTCCGTATAGACGATACGACGACAAAGCCGCTCTTCACGCCGCAAGAAAATGGACGCAAAGGTACTAGGGACAAAGTTCCAAGACTTCGATGGAATCCTTGGCAGAAGCACGTCAAATCCACGTCAGTATCTAGAATAATTGATAGCTGTGGGTCACAGCTCCCATAGGGAAGAAGCTATGTAACATAGTATTTTTTAAATTTTATTCATGTAACATTGTTTTTATTAATTTTATTATTTTTTATTAACAGAGTGGTTATTTTTATTTTTATATCTTGCGACTCTGTAAATTTCCCTCGTGGCTTATCTTTTGTTTACCTTCTTAGTTTGTCCTTCCCTGAAATAAATTTTGTTTCCTCCTGAAGTTTTTGTCTTCCCTAATTTTCCACGTGGCAATATTGTTATATGTTCTAAAACTTATGAATAACACATTAGGCATTTGGATGAAATATTGGATATTTTTGAACAAGAAAATATAAAACTCAATCTTAATAAATGCAAATATTTACAAAAAGAAATAAATTTCTTAGGATATACTATTAATTCAGGAAAATATACACCAAATAACATAAATCTTGAAGCAATTATGAAATTAAATAGGCCATATAATATAAAGAGTTTACAAAGATTTCTAGGCACCATTAATATTTATAATAAATATATCCCCCACACTATGCACAAATTAGAGCACCCTTAAATGACCTTTTAATAAAAAATGCTCATTGGTTATGGAGTGATACACAAGAAAAAGCATTCCAAACACTAAAAAATGCACTTGTTTCACAACCTGTACTCCATATTTATGATCCATCAAAACCATGCCATTTGTTCACAGATGCATCAAATCTAGGAATATCAGGTGTCCTTAAACAACCTGATGAACAAGGCATTTTACACCCCATAGGTTATTTTTCTAGAAAGTTACACCCATATGAACAGAATTACACTGCCTCAGAAATTGAAACATTAGCAATAATAAATTCAGTACAAAGATTTCACACATACATACACAACATTCATTTCACCTTACACACAGATCACTTACCTTTAAAATGGCTTAAAAATGTAAAAAACCCACAGGGAAGACTATTTTGATGGTCATTACTTCTCTCACAGTATGACTTTGATATAAAACACATAAAGGTTTACACAACATAGAAGCAGATATGTTATCTAGATCTCCAGTTTCACACTATTTAACAATAAATGAAATAAAAGAACACCATTTTACAGAGAATATTAATAGCAATAAAATTAAAATTCAAAATGGCATTTACACAGTTAGAAAAAAAGGATTTAATAGGGCATATGTACCACAATCACTTAGGCAAAAATTATTACATAAAATACATACAAATCATGGACACATTGGTACAACACAAATGACAAAAATACTATTTCCTTATTATTATTGGCCATATATAACAAAAGACATTGCTAATTTTACAAAACACTGTGAAACATGTCAATTTAATAAATCAAGAGACAATAGGATTATTTATGGACCTTTACAACAAATGCCAATAGCCACACACCCAAACCACATTTTTTCTCTTGATACAATGGGAGGAATACACAATTATGGGACAACAAAACACAGCATTCATATGATAGTAGACCATCATAGTAGATTCTTATGGACTTTTCCAACTAAAACTGTATCAACTGATTCTTATATTACCTGTTTAAAAAACTTATTCCAAATTAATAAACCTGAAATATTAATAACTGACAGAAATGCAGCTTTTCTTAGTGATAAATTTAAACATTTTTTAGAAAAAAATAATGTTAAGCATCTACTCACCAGTGCACATCATCCAGAAACAAATGCAAAAATAGAAAGGTTAAATTCCACTATTATTAATAGATTAAGATGTGAATACAATAGTAGTTTAAAAATTCCTTGGACAAAATACATTCCTAAAATTACTGAAAGCTATAATGCAACAACACATACCATAACAGGCTTTACTCCTAAATTCTTATACTATGGAATACATCCACAGTATATAGAACATACCACTGGAAAACATACACCAATAGAAAATGCAAAAAAATTATCAATTGAAAGAACTATAAAATCACATGAACATAGTAAGCAGCTTTATGACATTAAACATCCAGAACCCATTTTTAAAGTAGGA